>OZ024743.1:58088982-58096482 GCA_964016885.1 Eledone cirrhosa | reverse complement strand
ACACTAACCCGTTTATGCAATATGTAATGTATGATGTCCACCCTGATATGCAAATTCGTATTTACATACGATTTTCGTAAAATCATTCAGTGAGTGGTAAAGGTCGCCCCAAGATGAAATCAAATTGTCTGACACGTTATAATTAATATTAATGTTTCTATAAATATGTACATATATACTTGTAAGTATGTAGATATAAATATATAAAATATACAAATCAGTTAGCCCTTATAAACGCAACGTATGCCACCAGAACTGTGGATTGTGCTAGCGAGGGAATTTTCTTACATTCCTCTTTAGAAAGTCACGTGTGGCTGCCACAATGTAAAATTACTACCACAGCTATAGTACGTTTGTGTTTGGTTTTGCTGGTATCATTGACAGATTACTTCGCTAGACTTTAGGACTGAACTCTGTTGATAATTCGCTCCGTCCGTCCTGGCTACGTAGACATAATACGTGATTTCTGTGTGTTAAGTTTTGCTGATGCATCTATTAATGCATGAACTTTCTCTCAGGGTCCAGCGACGTAATTGTACAGTTGGGAACTATTTTTGCATTCCAACACTAACCCGTTTATCCAATATGTAATGTATGATGTCTATCCTGATATGCAAATTCGTATTTACATACGATTTTCGTAAAATCATTCAGTGAGTGGTAAAGGTCGCCCCAAGATGAAATCAAATTGTCCGACACGTTATAATTAATATTAATGTTTCTATAAATATGTACATATACATATATACTTGTAAGTATGTATATATAAACGGAAAAAATGAAACGAAATTTCATTTCTCACTCTTAGTACGGCTGTTACTTAAATATAAGTATGTATACGTACATACATATATACAGACATACAGTAGTATGTATATATATATACATACATGCACATATATATATATGTACGTACGGATTCATCGAACATTTATTATAATGCTGGGTGTGTTTGTAAACAAACATCCCGAATTAAGCCGTACAGTGTCTAGCAACCATCGTTGCTCATTTGTTCAACACTGACAAAGAAACGCTGTACTAATTTCAAGTTTATTAGCTATCGTCAGCAACGTATACCTTCCTGCCAGATGATTGAATGTCTGAAAGTATATACTTTCCTTATGCATATATACATACTTATAGTTAAGAAACAGCCGTACTAAGAGTGAGAAATGAAATTTCGTTTCATTTTTTTCCGTTTATCGTTTTTGGTACCCCGGCCGATTAACTCACTCGATATGCAAATTAGGCTGCTCAGCCGTTAATATGCATATATATGTTAATATGTATATATATGTATATATATATATATATGTTAATATGTATATATATATGTATATATAACTATATATATATATATATATATATATATATATATATACATATATATATGTATATATATGTATATATATATATATATGTATATATATATATATATATATATATTTATATATATATATATATGTATATATATATATGTATATATATATATATATGTATATATATATATATATATGTATATATGTATATATATATATATATGTATATATATATTTATATATAAATGATTATATATATATATATATGTATATATATATATGTATATATATATATATGTATATATATATATGTATATATATATATATATATATATGTATATATATATATATATATATATCCATATATATATTTATATATATATATATACATATATATATATATATATATATATATATATATATATATATATATATATATATATATATATATATATATATATATATATATCCATATATATATTTATATATATATATATATATATATATATATATATATATATATATATATATATATACATTTATACATTTATATATATATATATAAAAACAAATAACGAAACGAAATTAAATTTCGTTTCGTTTGTAACTCACTTTTGTATGACTGACGCTTAAACAATTAAGTTAAAAATGTACATCCATATATGTATACTGAAATACTAGTATGCATATGAATACACACACGTATACATATGTAGATGTACCAAGTCTTTCACTGGTTACTTTACTGTGAGTATCCAGCTATTCTGTATGTAAACACACAGACAAACCGGTTTTTAGAGTCATACTGGTTTTTGAGGAAACACCTTTCCTCTATTCTCCAGAAAGCCAGACAAGGAATATTGAACTAGTTTCGTTGTTGTTACAACTCATCAGCAATATTTACCTATCTACCGGCCTTTCTGGAGAATCGTAAAAGCACATATCATTATATGCTTTTTCTATGAAAATTAGTAGTGGGCAGACTAATTTGCATAGAGTGTGAGTACGTACCGGTTCAACGGAGACGATAAAAACAAATAACGAAACGAAATTAAATTTCGTTTCGTTTGTAACTCACTTTTGTATGACTGACGCTTAAACAATTAAGTTAAAAATGTACATCCATATATGTATACTGAAATACTAGTATGCATATGAATACACACACGTATACATATGTAGATGTACCAAGTCTTTCACTGGTTACTTTACTGTGAGTATCCAGCTATTCTGTATGTAAACACACAGACAAACCGGTTTTTAGAGTCATACTGTTTAAGCGTCAGTCATACAAAAGTGAGTTACAAACGAAACGAAATTTAATTTCGTTTCGTTATTTGTTTTTATCGTCTCCGTTGAACCGGTACGTACTCACACTCTATGCAAATTAGTCTGCCCACTACTAATTTTCATAGAAAAAGCATATAACGATATGTGCTTTTATGATTCTCCAGAAAGGCCGGTAGATAGGTAAATATTGCTGATGAGTTGTAACAACAACGAAACTAGTTCAATATTCCTTGTCTGGCTTTCTGGAGAATAGAGGAAAGGTGTTTCCTCAAAAACCAGTATGACTCTAAAAACCGGTTTGTCTGTGTGTTTACATACAGAGTAGCTGGATACTCACAGTAAAGTAACCAGTGAAAGACTTGGTACATCTACATATGTATACGTGTGCGTATTCATATGCATACTAGTATTTCAGTATACATATATGGATGTACATTTTTAACTTAATTGTATATATATATATATATATATATATATATACATATATAATCAAATATATATAAATATATATATACATATATATATATATATAAATAAAAAAAATATATATATATATATATATATATATATATATATATATATAAATATATATATATATATATATATATATATATATATATATATATATATATATATATATATATATATATATATATATATATATATATATATATATATACATATATATTTACTCTTTTACTCTTTTACCTGTTTCAGCCATCCGGCTGAGGCCATGCTGGGGCACCGCCCTTGTTGCTACACATTTTATCTCCAGCTTGTATAGGTTGGCCACTGGTGTAAAGTGGAGTTTGTTGCTGCTGCCCTTAGGTTTCCCTCGTGTCTTGCTGTGGGCTCATCCGGGATCCTGGATAACAAGGTGTCGAGATGTTTCTTGAAGACATCCACCTCCACGTCATTAAAGTTTCTCAGATCCCTCGGCAGCCTGTTGAAGAGTTGAGGGCCCTTCAATCCCAGGCTATTGCAATACCTGCTCCTTATTCTAGATGTGGAAGACGGGACCTTTGGCACCACACAGTGACGTCCTGTTCGACGGTTGGTCCAGCTCCCAATACCAAAGTTTGGTGCTAGTTTGGTGCAAAGTTTGGTGCTATATATATATATATATAATCATATATATATATATATACATATATATATATATATATATATATATATATATATATATATATATATATATATATATATATATATATATATATATATATATAATATAAGATCAAAAGATGGTTAAAGGAGTTCAATATATTTTATTATGCGCATTTCAAAAACAAACATCATCAAACAATAATATTTGTGTTTTCATCAGATAAAACAGAACATGATATGAAGGCTAAAAAAACACTTGTTGATAGTGCAGTTTTAAATCAACATATGAAAAGTGGTTTTAGATTGATGTGTGATATTGGGAAAAATATTTTATTTAGAGAGGGGGGGAGAGAAAAGGATGAAAAGGGAAGGAGATGAGAGGGAGAGATGGGTGATAGAGAGAAAGAGATAGTTTTTATAACAGAGAGGAGATATATTTTATATAGAGGGGTTGAAAACCGTTGGAAGATACTGTATAAATTAAAAATTTTGAAAATTAACGAAGGGAGGATATGTGCGAGGAAAAAATATATTATATTTAGGGAGGGGTGGGGGTGGAAAAGATGAAAAAAAGGGGAGGAGATGAGAGTGAAGGTGGAAAGGGAGAGATGGGTGATAGAGAGAAAGAGATAGTTTTTATAACTGAGAAAAAGATATAATGTTTTAATATAGAGAGGTTGGGAACCGTTGGAAGATAATGTATAAATTAAAGGAATTTGAAAATTAACGAAGGGAAATTATGTATGGAGATAGAGAGAAAAAAAAATAACGAAGGGAGATTATGTATGGAGATAGAGAGAAAAAATAATAATTGTGGGTGTATATTCAAACGTCAAAAGGAGAAATGTAGGAATTTTAAAATTAGCAAAGAGAAAAAGTTTATGTGTAGGATTTGAGAAAAATAATGTGAAGTTAAAGTTTTTATATTGAATTCATATGTATTAATAATGAGTTCGTTGATGGGGAGAAAAAAATAATAATAAATTAAGGATGAAATTGAGATTAAAAAGATTTATGATAGAGAGAAAAAATAATAATGATTGCGGATGAATACTCAAAATGTCAAAAACAAATGTTATTGTTTTACGAGGAGATATAATGAGGGTGATGAGTAAACGGGTATTATAGAGTGTATAATGCCCTTTAAAGTAAGGTAGATGGGTATATTTTAAAGAAAATATGAGTATATATTAAAAAAAAAAATATATATAATAATAAATTAAGGATGAAATTGAGATTAAAAAGATTTATGATAGAGGGAAAAAGATAATAATGATTGCGGATGAATATTCAAAATGTCAAAAACAAATGTTATTGTTTTACGAGAAGATAGGATGAGGGAAAAGAGTAAACGAGTATTATAGAGTGTATAATGCCCTTTAAAGTAAGGTAGATGGGTATATTTTAAAGAGGTGTATGTATATGTGCCTTTGAGAAAAGATTCTAAATTGATAAAGAATTGAATATTAACTGTATACTTTGTGAAAAGTTCTATGGAATTTATGCAGGCAGATGGAAAACAAATCCGAGCGTCTATTTATTATGGATTCTAGGTTAGAGATAATGGTAAATTTTTCATTTAGGCAGAGATTACAGATTTTAGATAGAGAACTGTTCAAGTACGAGGATGCAGAAGAAATCTTTTTCCAAAAGATGTTATATTTAATGTTTTTGTCTTTTAAGGACCATATGAGTTCTGAGAGAGCAGTGTTAGTTCTTTTAAGTTTGTATTTGAAAGATGAATGATGATTATAGAGACGAGCTTTAAAAGAGGTGGAAGTGGAGCCAAAATAGGTGAAGGAATTGGTGCTAGTTATAATTTTACATTCATAAATTAAGTTTTTATCGAGGCAATGGTTGTTGAGAGGACATTTATTTTTAATGCGGCAGTTGCAATTAGAGAGATTATTAATGAGTGATCTAGTGTTATCTATAGAAGGAATTGGATTGGAGAAGTTGTTTGCGATAGGAATAATAGGAATAATAGTTTCTTGATTTAGAGTTGGATTATGAACATTTAGCGAAGTTGTGTTTGACGTTGCATTTGGGTTTACAGAAGTTAGCCTAGGGTTTACAATGACGTCAGGAGTACTATTATTGTTATTATGAGATTCAATATTGGAAGGAAGAGATTTAGTATTTAATATTTTGTTGTTGTGTTTAGAAATGATGTTGGAAATATTGGAGGATGTAGAATACGAAAATTTGATGGTGTGTTTGTTAAATATTTTACTATAGATATGTGAGGGAGGGAAGCATTTATTTAAGGCACTAAAAAATAATTTAGGAATATTGTTATTAATAGAGATGGAGAAAGGAGCATTATACCAGATTATGTTTTTGTATCTAGGTCTTTTATTAAAATTATGTTAACTTTAAATCTAACCATCCTACCAATATCAAGAATGCTATAGTTAATAATATTGGAAATAGAATATCTAACATATCTTCTAATAAAAACATCTTTGATGCTAACGCCAATTACTATAATAACGCACTTTCTAAAGCCGGCTATCTAGATAAAATCAAATATAATAAAGAAACAAATTCTAGGAAAACTTACAGTAGAATATTTAATCATAACCATTCCAATAATTTTAATAAAAGACCTAGATACAAAAACATAATCTGGTATAATGCTCCTTTCTCCATCTCTATTAATAACAATATTCCTAAATTATTTTTTAGTGCCTTAAATAAATGTTTCCCTCCCTCACATATCTATAGTAAAATATTTAACAAACACACCATCAAATTTTCGTATTCTACATCCTCCAATATTTCCAACATCATTTCTAAACACAACAACAAAATATTAAATACTAAATCTCTTCCTTCCAATATTGAATCTCATAATAACAATAATAGTACTCCTGACGTCATTGTAAACCCTAGGCTAACTTCTGTAAACCCAAATGCAACGTCAAACACAACTTCGCTAAATGTTCATAATCCAACTCTAAATCAAGAAACTATTATTCCTATTATTCCTATCGCAAACAACTTCTCCAATCCAATTCCTTCTATAGATAACACTAGATCACTCATTAATAATCTCTCTAATTGCAACTGCCGCATTAAAAATAAATGTCCTCTCAACAACCATTGCCTCGATAAAAACTTAATTTATGAATGTAAAATTATAACTAGCACCAATTCCTTCACCTATTTTGGCTCCACTTCCACCTCTTTTAAAGCTCGTCTCTATAATCATCATTCATCTTTCAAATACAAACTTAAAAGAACTAACACTGCTCTCTCAGAACTCATATGGTCCTTAAAAGACAAAAACATTAAATATAACATCTTTTGGAAAAAGATTTCTTCTGCATCCTCGTACTTGAACAGTTCTCTATCTAAAATCTGTAATCTCTGCCTAAATGAAAAATTTACCATTATCTCTAACCTAGAATCCATAATAAATAGACGCTCGGATTTGTTTTCCATCTGCCTGCATAAATTCCATAGAACTTTTCACAAAGTATACAGTTAATATTCAATTCTTTATCAATTTAGAATCTTTTCTCAAAGGCACATATACATACACCTCTTTAAAATATACCCATCTACCTTACTTTAAAGGGCATTATACACTCTATAATACTCGTTTACTCTTTTCCCTCATCCTATCTTCTCGTAAAACAATAACATTTGTTTTTGACATTTTGAATATTCATCCGCAATCATTATTATCTTTTTCCCTCTATCATAAATCTTTTTAATCTCAATTTCATCCTTAATTTATTATTATATATTTTTTTTTTAATATATACTCATATATTCT
>OZ024743.1:58066482-58078982 GCA_964016885.1 Eledone cirrhosa | reverse complement strand
CACATACATATACACACATACACACAAATATATACACATACAAATAAATAAGTACTCAATAAATATACGCATATACGCAGGCACATAAAAACACCTCTACAGGCAGAAAATGTAGATAGGAAAGAGGTACTCACATAACCATAGTGGCCGTATATATAAATATGTATATATAAATATGTATATATATATATATGTATATATATATATATATATATATATGTATATATATATATAAATATGTATATATAAATATGTATATATATATATATATATGTATATATATATATATATATATATGTATATATATATATATATATATATATATATATATATATATATATATATATATATATATATATATATGTATATATATATATATATATATATGTATATATATATATATATATATATATATATATATATATATGTATATATATATATATATGTATATATATATGTATATATATTATATATATATATATATATATATATATATATGTATATATATATATATGTATATATATATATCTATAAATATGTATATATAAATATGTATATATATTATATATATATATATATATATATATATATATATATATGTATATATATATGTATATATATATATCTATAAATATGTATATATAAATATGTATATATATATATATGTATATATATATGTATATATATATATATATAAATATGTATATATAAATATGTGTATATATATACATGTATATATATATATATATATATATATATGTATATATATTATATGGTGGCTGCCAACTCGTTTTCGAGTATGGCCACTACTTTATATCCATGTAGGAGAACCCCTACCAATGCGCTGAACGAGTGTGACTTTTTAGTCCAGCCAGCGACTTGAAAACTCTGGCACAAACACTACACTTGTGACAATTATTGACACATAGTGCTGGGCCCATGGTACCATGTGATGACAAGTGCAGAGAGATCTCCAGATACAAAGCAATGCCTGTGCCGTGAATCTTTTATAGTGAGCAAAGGCACTGCACAAAGCCAGTCCCACTCTCTTAACCAAGATGATATTTCCCAAAAAGAAGAACAAGTCAACATCATTGGATACCATCAGGGTTGCAGGTGTTATATCAGAGTTTTCCTTCTCCTAGAATTCTGCCTTGACAAAGGCTAAGGGGTCATCTCTCCCAGTGATTTTGGATGGCCATTGACTCTTAAGAGCTCCTCTGCCCTTTGACAGGTTTGTTTTTAGTCCTGTAGGATGTCCAAAGTCACCCTCCTCACCAAGAAACCTTAGTGGGGTTGCCAGTTTAGCCGACCATGAGACAGGTTGTACTGGGATACATGTTACCAGTAGCACCAAGTGGTGACCTGACATATATTATATATATATATATATACATATATATATGTATATATATATATATATATATATGTATATATATATGTTGTTATACTTTGGGAGGGTCATGCAAATTCAGAAACGAAATATATAAATATGTATATATAAATATGTATATATATTTTAAAGTTGAGACATTAAACAGAAAACAAAATAAATAGAAATCGAAGAGGCAGTACAAATGTTAATATTAGTTTCACGCCTCAGAGTGGAGGGGTGGGGGACGACGTTTCGGGTATAAGCCCTTCATCAGGAGAAAAGTGGTCAGAAAGAGAGTTCCGAGGGTGTGTGGGGGAGTGGGGGAAATACATTAAAGGGGGGGGAGATAGATATATATATATATACATATGTATACATATATATATACATATATATATACATATATATATATATATATATATATATATATATATATATATATATATATATATACATATATATATATATATATCTCCAAAACCATAGGAGTAGTTCACGAAATACTCCTTTGGTTTGGGAGATAGACCCCCATAACCATATATATTCTGAAACTACATTTCCCAGGGTACTTGGATAAGTATATTTCTTCTTAATCAAAGGGTTCCCGGGGGCACAAAACCCCCGCTGAAAGCCTCCTCTAAAAATGTCCTCCCTTCGATTCATATGAAATTTAAACCATAGGTAAATGACAAGATATGATGCCTATTCACAAAATTTCAGCAAAGTTCAGTAATATTAAAACACCCTAATGGGAGTTAAACCTCCCATTAGTCGTTCCCCGGGGGCAAAAACCCCCGCTGAAAATTTTTTCCCTTCGAATTATATGAAATGTAAAACCAAAGGTAAATGACAAGATATGATTCCTATTCACAAAAGTTTTGAATTGATATTTTGAAAATAATTATTTACAAGAAACAAAATAAGAATAAGATTTAATAATGTAATTTTGATTTGATATATTACAAAAAATAATATTTTCCAATTATTCATGCATTGCATTTTACATTGAGTAATATTGAAATGCAAAGTTTTTCTCCATAAATTATATCACTGACTTAAAATCAATCATCATTTTCTTACAAAAATAAATGTTTGAAACGCAGCAAGACGGGGGGAATTCGGCTAATATATATATATATAAAGAGAGAGAGAGAGAGAGAGAGAGAGAGAGAGAGGAAGAGAGATAGATAGATAGATAGATAATTAGATAAGCGTACTTCTGTATATATATAATTGCTTGATATTTACATTTTGTCTTATTTCTACATTAATAGTAGTTCTATAGGACTGAACAAATGTAAGTCCTTTACATATGAGCAAAAAATATTTTTCACTTATTTGCAGGAAGGATTTGGATGTGTTTTTGCTCTGAAACCACTGATAATGGAGAAGTCAAACTGTTTACATAAACTCTCTTTACTTCCACATATTATTTCATTTATTCTTCTTTTGTTTTTCCTGTGTGTTTGTGTATTTATGTTTGTGCGCGCGCGTGTGTGTGTGTACCGTACCCTAGCGGTTTAACAAAACGTGGTTGCTAAAATATTAAATAAAATAGTAAGAAAAATTGTAAGGACCAATATCGATATGACCTGCATCATAGGACTAAAATAATAAAATAAAAAGTAAAGAATGAAGAAATACTTGCCGATAATATAATTTCTGTGCCTCCAGTACTGTATTCAAACCTCATCCAAGGGGATCCGTCTTTTATGTTTCTTTTGTTGCCAAAAACTTCTATGTATTCATTTGAAAGAATTTCTTCATATATGGTCTCTTTTCTATTCCTGTTATGCCGCATCCAAACGTATTCCAAAATATAGGTAAAATCCAAATTATTTGACTCTTTTGGCAATTACATTAGATTGAAGTGTTGACGAAGTGTTACACTGAACGCCTCTTAAATTTCAAAATTATTCCGCGCATGAAATACAATGAAAAAAATAAATTTTTTTATGTGTTTTCCCCTTCATTTTATTACTTTCAATTTACAATTTAAGTTTCCCTTTCAACGGCAATTACATTATAATTATTTTTTATTATACCAGAAAATTTAATACCTTATTATTTGTATGAACTTACTACTATCATCAGAGAATCCCTGCGTAGCAAATACTTTTGATTAGGAGGTGGTTGTCCACACACTGTCAGAGGCATTCGGTGAATTGGCAGTATCGGTAGAGGGTTGGACGCCATGCTTTCTAGCATAGTTACGTCTCTTTACAGTCTGAGTTCAAATCCCGCCGAGGTTAACTTTGCCTTTCATCCTTACGGGGTCGATAAAATAAAGTACCAGTAATGTACTGGTTAATTGCTGGCTTTGTGCCTAAAGTAGAAACAATTATATATTATATATAAATTTCATACAACTCTATCCAAGATAAATTAATACCATATACATTGTCATGCATTAAATAGTGAAACCTATCATCAGAAAATGCACATTCGTTCCACAGTACCAGAGGCCTTCAACGAGGATCTATTCCACACAGTAACAGAAGTATGATATAATGTGTATAATATTTTAATCAACTCTATACCAGATAAATCAATACCATATAACCTGTAGTACACTAATGTCTTCGATAGACATAGATTTCTATTATATATCTAAAATAGAAGGACAAGAGAAGGTGTATCATTTGTGGTTAAGGAGTTCGCTTGGCAACGACGTTGTTTCAGGCCTATTCCTGCTACATGGCAACTTTGGTGGGAAAAATTATCGTCTATTATAGCCCAGGTTTGACCAATGCCTTTTGAATGGAATTTGGTTGATGATAACTGGAACTCGTTGTTTATATATATATATATACCGTATATATATATGTATCATTGGTGTGGAATGCTTAAAGCGTCCGTAAGCGGTAGGCCGTTTGAGCACTCGTTCTTATTACAGAGTATGATATCACATAAGAAACAGAGAATCAGTGTTGCGAAGAATAAAATTTATTAGATATATCACGTAGAATCGAGACGTAACTGACGACCTTGCGATTTCAGAGTCAGGTTCGATCATTACATCGACCGTGCCTCGAGCTGGTCGCCAGAGAAACGATTGTAATATGTCTAATAAATTATATACGTCGCAACACTGATTCTCCGTTTCTTATGTGATATATATACATATATATATATATATATATATATATATATATATATATATATATATATATATATATATATATATATATATATATATACCATCTCAGTGTGTTTGGCCTTTAACGTAAGTTGTAAGCTCTAATTCATTTGAATTATTGAGCGCTTGCTTCACAATTCGAAAGTGTTTTCTCGTTATTTCATGGGCTGAAATTCGATTCTCGCTAATTTTTACTTATATATATATATATATATATATATATATATATATATATTTATATATATATATATACATATAGGGTGGCCCAAAAGTCGCGATACATAGAAATAATAATTATGGTTTATAAGAAACAATTTATTCAAAATAAATATATGTGGAAACTTTAAAATGTCCTAAGTATTGCGACTTTTGGGCCACCCTATATATATATATATATATATATATATATATATATATGTAATATATATATATATGTATATATATATATATATATATATATATATATATATATATATATATATATATGTGTGTGTGTTTGTATGTATGTATGCGTGTCTGCGTTTATGTTCCGTAAGTTACCAGTTTGACACACTCGAGGTGCTCCAGCACGACACCAATCTAATCGTTGAATCCCCCCATAACATAATGTATATTTGTGTTGGGTTTGATATGATAGTTTCGAGCAGATTGAAAGAAGCCAATTGTATGTCATTCTGTCCATATATTTACAACAACAGCAACAATAACACCATCAACCAACATTATTTTGGTTGTCTATATTTACAACCCTAACCTGGAATAAAAAAGCGACGAATTGGCTGTCGTTAACACGTCGGATAGAATGTTTTGCGGTATTCATGCCAGTTCTCTTTGCCTTTCATCCTCTTGAGGACGAGAAATATAATTGTATCTACTTTTGGCACAAGGCCTCCAATTATCCCCCCAGTGCATTACTGGTGCTTTGTTGTATCGACCACATAAGGATGAAAGACAAAGCTAACTTCGGCGGGATTTGAAATCAGAACGCAAAGGGCCATAACTCTAAGCTGCAAAGCATGTTTTCTGACGCTCTATTGATACTGCCAATCCACCGTCGAGAAATATAATACAAGTCAATTACCTGGTCGTTTTTTCTTCTATACCATTTTATCCTTTTTCTCTTGCACTCTTACATACTTTCTTTGGAAGGAAACTGGTATGTTTAAACCTGTTGTAGAATGGGCTCTGCCATGTGTAACTGCTCAAATCACATTGTCACGACGGAATTTCTACGGTTCTATCAGCAGTTAAGGGCATATGGAATGCATAGTAGATTTGAAACAGACTTTAAATTAAATCTGCTCTATATTAGGATGTTGGTTTCAGAGTGTCATTGTTATTGAACAGCACAAATATATTCAGTACAATTTAGACATTGTACATTTATGTACGTTTAATTGAGATGAAGTGTTGTTCAAACTGACTTTCTCAACATTTCACTTTATATTTTCTCTGTTGAAAGGGAAACTTAAATTGTAAATTGAAAGTAATAAAATGAAGCAGCAAACACATAAAACAATTTATATTTCTTTTCATTGTATTTCATGCAGGAATAATCTTGAAATTTAAGACACGTTTAGTGTAACACTTCATCAACACTTCAGTGACGGACATGTAGTAACAAGTGGTTGACTCACACAAATGATATGCTCAAAATGGTCCTACTTAATGTGGAGATAGAAAATTTAATTCACACTTAATTTCAGGATATACGTAATATTTACACACTTCTATACGAGGACATAAACAGTATACCTATATACATTCATTACACACTCACACAAACAAACACACATACATACATATATATATATATATATATATATATATATATATATATATATATATATATATATATATATATATATATATATATATGTATATATATATATTAAAAGAACAGATTAAAGTTTAAGCAAAGAATCGTTGCTTTCACCCTTAACGGGGTCTTCTAAAACTAAAATAATCAGTCTCTGGACGCAGAAATAAATATTTCGAAAAACGTTACGACCGAAGCAAAACAGGAAGATGATACTTTGGTTCATGAAGACGTTCCCTGGCAAAGAACGTGAAAAGGGCGAGGATAATTACGTCGTTATGCGGAGCAAGAACAATTCCTTGCAAAGACAGAACTACATATGGTAAAAAGGAGTCGTTAAACTAATATTCTATTTAGAATAACCGAATGATTTCCAACTCCGGAGTTTGAGTATAATGTAAATAAAATTATTACAGAGGTTATTAATAATAGTAAAAGTAAATAATGATATATATATATGTATATATATATATATGTATATAATATATATATATATATATATATATATATATATATATATATATATATATATATATATATATATAAAAATGAAAAGTATAGAAATTATTGTAGCGAGAAGCTAGCAGTATTCCATAATATATATAAGTGACTATAGCGTCAAAATGGGAAAATAGTTAACATAAGATATGGGAAAAATAATTCAAACTCAATTCAAAAAGAATCAGGATATAGATTTATCCAACAGAATTTAGAGAAATCCAGGGAAAAATCAATAGAGCCTTAACTCATGATAAAACAAAGTCTAAAGTACTCATCATTCAATTTGGGACAACTTCAAATGCTCTGTATAGTCTTGAAAAGATATATATATATATTTATTAAAATAACAGATTAAAGTTTAAGCAAAGAATCGCTGCTTTCACCCTTAACGGGATCTTCTGAAACTAACAATATAATATGGAAGTGGCCACACCATTAGCTAAGATCTTTCTTTCCCTTATTACGAAGCATTTTCCCCCTACACATAAATATAGTAAAATTTTTAATAGAAATACTATTAAAATTTCTTACTCTCCGACTCCTAACCTTGCACATAACATCACAGCTTCAAATTTAGCTAAACTACCTAGCCGTAGGAACACGTGCAACCCTGTAGTTAGTAATAACTGTAATTGTAGGAATCGGGCTGATTGCCCCCTATCCGGGAAATGCCTATCTAGTAACATTGTCTACAAATGTAAGGTTGTAACACCCACGTCCCGTAGGGCCTACATAGTGTTAACCGCCAATAGTTTCAAGCAGCGTCTTTACATGCATACCCATTCTTTTCGTTACCCTCTAAGAAGGAATATGACGTCACTTTCAGCTTATATCTGGAGTCTAAAAGACAACCACACCCAATATAAGTTACACTGGGAGATCCTATAACGGAAATAAAAGACCATGTGACCGCTGCGCCGCTGAGGCCCTGGAAATACTCTACGCCACAGACCACATCTTAAACAAAAAATCTGAGGCAATTTCGGCTTGTAAACATAAATTGCACAAAACTTTCCTGTATTACAGCCCCACGTTATACCCTAACGGATAGCACGATCTATACGTGGATATTTTATGTCTTGATGTGGGAGCTAAGTATATGTTTTGTTTATTCCTTTACTTATTTGCATAGGTAAGTATATATTACCCGTATGTTTTGTGAAGGTATGTATACCTTCTCGTACGTATATTTGACTGTTTTGGCGTATCATTTTTACATATTCTGGTATTTAGGGTTTGGCTATGTGTATACGGGAGTTTTTCGTCTGCGTGATTATGCAGGTTCGTACGTATGGTTGGTGTGTGTATATGTGTACTTCTTGTTGTAGTTGACTTACGTCTCCGAACATTCGTGTATTTATTTGTAGGTATGTGTGTGCGCTTGTTATATACGTATTTATTTATTTATATACGTTTATATAATTATTTATTTGTACACAAGCATACACACACACACATATTTATATGTGCGTGGTTTTGTATACCTCTGGTAAGGTTTTGCGTATGCTTGTGTATGTACGTATCTGTTTGCGTGTATGTATTTATTTGTTTATATTACTTCTGTATTGTATTTATTTACTTTGTTCTTAACTCTGTAACGGAGATTCATTTGGTCTCCTAGTTAGAATTTTAGTCTACAACTTCTGCTATACCATTTACGTGGTTTTGTCTTTGCGTGCTATTGTTCTCCACGATCCACATATGACTTATTATCTTCGTTTTTTCGTTCATTGCCAGAGAACGTCTCTATGCACCACCTAAGAGAACATTAGTCTACGATCTCTTTTATACCATAAACGTGGTTCTGTCTTTGCGCGTAATTGTTTTTCACCGCTCCTATTAATGACGTATTATTCGTTTTTTCCCGTTCTTTGCCAGCGAACGTTACCACGAACCAAAGTATCGTCTTCCTGTCTTCCTCCGGTTGCAACGTTTTTTGAAATATCCAGTTCTGCGTTTACAGATTGACTTTGTTAGTTTCAGAAGATCCCGTTAAGGGTGAAAGCAGCGATTCTTTGCTTAAACTTTAATCTGTTATTTTAATAAATATTTGTTCTACGGTTCTTATATATTTGATATATCGAGCCCTCTTAGGATTTTAGTCTTCAATTTTATTATTATTACTATATATATATATATATATATATATATATATATATATATATATATATATATATATATTTATTTATTAAAATAACAGATTAAAGTTTAAGCAAAGAATCGCTGCTTTCACCCTTAACGGGATCTTCTGAAACTCTGAGTTTCAGAAGATCCCGTTAAGGGTGAAAGCAGCGATTCTTTGCTTAAACTTTAATCTGTTATTTTAATAAATATTTGCTCTACGGTTCTTATATATTTGATATATATTTTCCTTATCGAGCCCTCTTTGGATTTTAGTCTTCAATTTTATTATTATTACTATATATATATATATATATATATATATATATATATATATGTATATATGTATGTATATATATATATATATAAAAAATACTTATCGAGCCCTCTTCGGATTTTAGTCTTCACATTAATTATTACTATATATATATAGTTAGATAGATATGTTTCTTTATTCATAGATAGATAGATAGATAGATAGATATGTATATATATATATACATATAATATATGTGTGTGTTTGTATGTGTGTGTGTGTGTGTCTATGACCGGTGTATATAGGTCACAGACAGCCGCATATATATATATATATATACATACACCCACATATATATATGTATACACACACACACACACACACACACACACACACACACACACACACACACACACATATATATATATATATATATATATATATATATATATATATATATATATATATATATATATATATATATATATATATATATATATATAATATATATATATAATATATATATATATTTGTCGATCGACTTATATATATATTTTATTTTTCGTTTCTAAGGTATCATTTATTGCAATCGCAGTGTGAATATTTAGTCGGCTGTGCTACTTCTGAAGCGAACAACACTCCCTTTATCAACTGACTTGGACTCGACAATCTCACTGCATCGATCTGCCGGAGAAGCTTAAGAAGGAGCTCCTTCTATAATTGGAGCAATCTCTCTTGTCTCCTTTTTTGAAACTAGGGATTATCACTTCCGATTGTCATTACTTAGGTGCCTTTCCAGAGATCCAACAACTGAGTCACCCAAACAATATCTTCTCTTTTTAAGCCTTTTAACCTCACAGGCTGAATTTCATCCTCCCGGTAGCCTTGCCACATTTAAGCTCTTAAATTGCTCTTGTTACCTCAGCCTCCGAGAAATTAGTCATTGCTCCCTGATACACCTCGTGTACATCAGAGGATGCTTTTGTGATCGGGTTTAGATCAGCAAAGTATTATCTTCACCTCGTGAGGATGCATCTCTGTCAAAGAGGAGAACCACTGATGCATTCCAGATAGCATGTATAGACGAGGGTTTCTTGTTACAACATTGGCGTATGGTCAGCCAGAACACATGGAGATTGCAATATATTTTTCGAACAGGCTCCACTACTTAAGGCCTGATTTCGTTCCTTTTTAATCCAAACGAATGAGGTTGCGGTGTGGTTCTATTTTCTTTGGCCACATTGCAGATTTGATGGCCTTATTCGCGCCACTCATCAATCTAGTACTTTTCTCAAACCTGCGAAGTCTAGGCTTTTTTAGAGTTGGCCTTTATTCGCCCCTTCATAGCTACTTCACGGGTTTTGAAGGTGTTCTTAGTAGCTGAAGGCACCACCCATTACTCTATCTCCCCTAGTATTTTACCGCTGTTGATCTGGGGCTGCTCAATCGTCCGGTAGCTGCCCGATTATATCGCAAATAACCATCATATCTGGTGGGCGTATCACTGTCCGCCCTATGCGTGGCGTCCTTTAACAGAATATTTCTGCTGAAAACCTAAGTATATACGTATATATATATATATATATATATAGGAAAAGAGTCAGGACCGCGACGTCTGAGCTCCGGCCGTTTCGACAGCTAGATCCGTTCGGATCTATCTGTACCCACTCTACTACCCTAAGTATCGAGTACTCTGGTGCGTTATTGTCCACCTGGTTTCTTACCACACCTTATTTGTTATATATATATATATATATATATATATATATATATATATATATATATATATATATATATATATATATATAGAAGTGGTTCCACAAGAGTTAGTTCACCATACTCAGAACAATTGTTTCACCTTCGCGGATCTTCAGCTCGGGATGTGTATGGTTATAGGAACAGGAAGGACAACCGTACGAACGCGCATGTTCAGAAACTCGGTCACTTCACACAGGCAATACTAGACTGCGTGCGGGAGGTGTAAGGGAAATAACTGCGAAAGTCCAGAAAGTTTTTAGGTTGAAAATAAAATTTAAAAAAATTAAAAATAAAATTACAAAGAATCAGTCCGGAGCCTTGTAGTTATGCAATAGATGTTTGGTGACGTGTGGACAACGTGTGAAAAATTCACTTCTCGTGTTTAGGCAATCACTATTGCGTAATCTCTTTAGGATAGTTATTCGTTCGTCAATACATAAACCACACGTCGGATTTCCCCTTGCGTATGGCTTGGACTTAGTGATGGCCTTCCATTGAATGGAGTAGCCTATACTTGAGTCCTTGAGGGACCATACGTGGCTCGCGAGTTTCGTGGATGAACGTCTGTCCGGGTATCTGAAGTAAGACTGGTGGTTCAGGAAACGCTCCTTGAATCGGCCCTCCGGCATGCCCACATAAGAATTGACCTCCTGTGGTTCGTTTGGTCGGTTGGAAGTGACCACAGCTTCATAGATTAAAGCTGGTGTATTGCATTGCTGTTGAAGGGGGGGGGGGCAAGCTTCAGGCTTACGGCAAGAGCACCCTGGTGGGGTGTTGCTCCTAGGGCTGCTGCTGGTGTGGGCCTTCATGTTCTTAGCGCAGAAGTATCCTAGTTTAACTTTGTGTCGGTTAAGGGTGGAGCGGTATTTATGACCTATGGGAAAGTGTCTATCTAAGAGGGCTAGAATTGTTTTTCCTACATTAGGTTTAACGTTGAGTGAGAAGGGAGGAGAGAACCAGATAGTTTGTCTATTGATGCGCTTATTTTCCTTAATGGTGTTGTTGCTAGTGGGAGAGTAGGTGATAGGTTGTGAGAGGCCGCTGTTAGCCAACGCCGTGTTATAGTAGGGTGCCGCCCTGTCAAAGATAGCCTTATTAGAGGAGAGGTTTGAGATTCTAGTACTGATATTCTTAACGAAGTTTCTAAAAACAGTGGGAGGGTGGCATGAGTCCTTTTGAATGTAATTAAGTTTCTCGTTTAGCTTATAGAAGGGTATGTGGGTGTGTGTGCGTAGGTCTAAATTATCTACGCTAGAGAGGATGGTGGCTACTGTTATCCTAAGCCCTAACTCATTGAAGGTAGAAGCTAAGTCTTTTTTAAACCGGTCGAGGTCGTGACAACTTTTATGGCTCGATAAAGTCAGTCCATCGTCACGATATATTCCCGTGTGGAAGTCCGGGAATCTAACACGTAATATGTCTAAGATAAAAAGGCCAACCAAGTCACATACGTCAGCACAGTCAAACGATCCCATGGAGACGTCGAACAGGTCTGAAGATGTAAACTTCTTTGCCTAGGCTTCTCCGTCGT
>OZ024743.1:58006482-58061482 GCA_964016885.1 Eledone cirrhosa | reverse complement strand
ATATATATATACAGAGAGAGAGAGAGAGAGAGAGATGTATATATATGTGTATATATATAACGAAGGAAGTATGGTAAGGAACCAGATGGACCTTAACGCACCAGAGTACTCAATACTTAGAAATAGCCGTCGAAACAGCTTGACCTGCCGTCGGGTTTAACTTTTTCCTATATATATATATATATAATGAAATATATATAACACAACTATAACATCAACAGTAAAGAGAGTAATATCCTTATTATACAACAAACCAACACAAGAAGGAGATTGGGAAATATACTCAAGATTTAAGAAGGTAAATACAAATCAGACTTACTTATGAAAGGAAACACTATTTATCTAAGTTGAAAATAATTGTTATATAATATAAAATACCCGATTCTCTGTACTTTTAAAACATTAGTTTCGATTTGTTTCCAGAAGAACTCTAATCGTTTTGAAAGCTGGTTTACTTTATAATTATTGACTAAATTATCACTTTGAAATCCGATGTCCTACTTTATATTCATAGAATAAATTATCGTAAATCCTTCGACAACAAAAGATAAAAAACAAAGAAATATAAAAATGGAAAAGGGAGAATAATCGATTGTCACAGCAAATGCCATCAGAAATCCAATTGCGATCGTCATTTAGTGACAGAATAACTAGAAAGATCTTAAAAGCCAGATGATGTAGCAATGTAAAATTATATATGTGTGTATGTAGTTATTGATTTGTTTAAGGCTAGTAGTTATATAAACAGTCGGGACTTATGAAAACAACAGGGTGTTGATTTTAGTTTAGAGAAAATTTAGTTGCAAAATGAAACCATATATTTCTGTTGTTTTTATATGTCATTCTATCAAAAATAAATATTACAGACCTGCCAACCTCTAAAACCCATGCGAGGAGTACCATGAAAAAAAAGTGCCCCGAAACCTGGGAGAAATGGTGCAAAATGGGGAGATTTTACTTAATGAAAGCTATACCCATTTTCTCAAGAGAAGACATCTCTCACCCACCTCAAAGTGGGTGGTAGATCTCATCGTCGGACGGGGAGATTTGATAGGTCTGTAATTACATAAACAAAATAAGAGTAAAGAAACTTATTGTCAAATCCGATCAAGGAAGGTATATTTCCATTAGTCTTTCCATTGCTGATACTACTTGCCGGTCGCAATTCTGGCCGAAGGAGACGACGGGATTTTAATTCAGAAAACATTGAGCCGGATAAGATATCGCAAATCATCTTGACGGTTCTTTAACAATTATTCCTGAAATGTATTTCCACCCCTGAACTGGTAATTTATTCCTCAACGTCTGCGAAATCTGAACAGACTGGCAGAGACATAAGAAATGCGTGTAGTGTGCCTGTAAATAGACGAACATCCCATGTGAAATGTTCCGCAGTACTACGTCTGAATACAACATATTTCTTCCAGAGAAGGACAGAGAATGATAGAATGGAAGTGAGAAAGAGATATAGAGGAAGAATTGACCTCAATACTTGACTGCTACTTTTTTTATCGACCTCGAAACAATTGTTGACAATTTTATCTGAATACTGAACTGACACTAAATGTGTTAATGTTATACCTATTGTTGATAGAAATAAAATGAAACACAAGACGCAGATGTGATCTCATAACCCGTGAATGTATAGCGCCATACTTTATGAAGCAAGCTGTTATTTCTACGCACTCGACTACAAGTCAATAGTAGGAAATGTTTGTGATTATTCGGCTTTCTACAATTAGCTGCCACATCATTTTGCTATTTTACTTCTATCCAGATCTTTAAAAAATAATGATGAATATGATGGATCAGATAGAGCTGAATGTATTTATTCGGGAGCGGCACAATAAGAATATCAACTCATTAAAACATGTAGACACACTCTGATAAATTTTAACTCGACAAACATACAGAATAGACGCAAGAACCAACGAGTCCGCTTTTACATAGTCTACTAGAAATAACAGCTAACTCTTCCACAAACTCACCCTTTAAACAAATAAAGGAAATCATTTGAAAATTCCGTTCTCGCCATTATAGAAATTTGCTCACAGAAATATTAATCATAAATTTTAATTAAATACAATATATATAATAAATAAAAAATATCTTATTCATACAAATATGTTTCAATGTTTTGGTAAATGTCATTTGCAGTCTCTGTTCTGTGATTCTAGTAACTTTACCTCGTAGTTAGAAACCTGTCAACTTAGGTAATCAATAGATAGACTGTTTGAGTAAATATATGCCAGCACACGTGTTTACATTACACAAACACACATCTTTACAGTTACATCTGCTTCAGTGATTACTGGAGCTTATTGAGTGGAACGGAGTGCTTTCATTGGTCGTTCAAACGACTCAATTATAGAATGTATTGCAAAAGAGAACAGTAAATGAAGTGAACGAGAATAAAGATCGATATATGTATATATGGTGGAACTGTAATATAGAATATACGTATGTTAAATATATATACCGAGCTTTGATTGACTATTCCATTTTTGTGTCGGTTGCCATCGAAACTTCAGGTGTTCTTGGCGCCCTGTCTGCCAACTTCTTCGGCAAAATCTGATGGAGGGCTTTTCGTTTGAAGAAAGCCACCAGTGAGGTGGATTAGCTGATACAGCGGGTATCCAATTTGTTTAATATTTTCTCTTTCTCCACTCTTATACTCTTTTCATGTTTAAATTTGTTCTGTTTACAAATATATACAATTGAGTTTGAAGTCTTTATGTCAATAATGTTATTTGTCCTTCCCAATTTATATAAAGAAAAAAGAAGCCGATTTAGAGGAGAATGGATGTGGTCTGTTTTGGAATAACATTATGTACTAAGTTTCATTTTTTAAAAGTTCACCCCTTCTTCTGACATTAAAATTTAACCTTAAAGTCAAACCCTAACCTCTATGTGGTGCGGTGGTATTCGATGCCACTGAAAATAAAGAGGAAAAGAGAAAAGTAATACAAAAGAAAAAAATGAGGAAAAGGTAAGACAATGGAGGGCAAGAGAAGAAATGTCTGGCGACTTTCAAGAGCAACCGTAGAAAACAACATTCATTTTTTTAAATACTTAGTTTTTAACAGTTAGTAATGGTTTCCCTCGAATGTGAAGGGACATATTTTTCCCCTGGAACATTCTAATCTCATGCCTATAGTATCGGAGCTGTGGTCTCTTAATTTGGAGAAGTAGCGGTACTAGCTGGAGTGATTGTCTGATCTCCGAGCTACGCACTATGTCGCGTAACGTTACTCCAAAACCTTTCGAAGGAACCCCATTTCGCCCGTTTGTATTCGCGATCGTCTTTTTCGGTCAATACCAAATATACATGGCCATAGGTAAGGGCTGGAACGAATTGAAGATAGCGACTCAGGCTTTTACATTTACTTCCCTTCTTCTTATTACGGAATGCTGAAGCTGGCGCATTACTGAACCAGCTCCTGCAATTCTTGCACTTAATTCAGCCTCCTGCCTTCCATCACACATCAATGCGGCCCCGAGATACTTGAACTTTTCCGCCTGCTTCAGCGGAACTCCATTTACATGCAGAGTGTACTAGGCAGGCTTCCGTCAGAGGAAGCGTGTCGCAGTTTTCACAGAACTGATTTTCATATATATATATATATATATATATATATATATATATGATAAAGAACACAAGAGCGTCTACAACATCAACAGATTTTTATTGGCTTACAATGTTTCTTCCTTACGTAACCGTAGGTTTCGTCAGAGCTATAAAAGGGGTTTGATTGGTGTTATGGACTCTACCAACCAAACATTCAAGAACAAAGAGTAAAGAGAATAAAGAGCAAAAGCAGGGGACGATAAGTCTAATTTTGGTGCGGGAGGGTGGGGTGTGGTTCCTTGTTTATTAGCTGTGGTCATATTCATTCCCGGGAGTCGAGTGGTTAGTTGGGCCATAGATGGGGTGGCGTCGATAGTAGGGTGCAGAGGGTGTGCAGAGGCTAAACACACACAAAGGGCATACAATATATATATAATGGAGGAGAAAGTACATGAGGTAATTAGAAATGGAAAAAGAGTAATAATAATAATCTATAATTAATAATGTATAATAAGGCATGGGGAAGATTACACTATAATAAGGTATAAAAGTAAGAATAAGGTAAAATATTAAGAAGGATAAAAGTGAAAATAAGAATAAAGATAAAAAATATATATATATAAATAAAAAAATATATAGAGAATATATAAAGAAATATAAGCAAGTATTAGAAAGGGAAAAACACAATGTAAAAAAACCGATTTTTTCAAATAAAAATATTATAAATATGGGGGGAGAAAACGGGATAGAGAAATATAATCAAATGTGATTAGTTGAGAGAATATAAGATGATAATAGTTATGTCGAGTTTATATATCTTAATAATAAATATATATATATGGGGGGGGGGAGCTTCTACAGGACTAGAACTTGTTTCATTCGTGAGAAATCATCAGGGCTTCCTGATAATTTCTCCCAAATGAAACAGTTCTGTATGAGTGATTTCTATATTAAATATTCATACTATGCTATGTATTGAGTACCTTACTTACTGCAGTTACTTCCGATTGAACCCGGGATATATATATATTAGTAGTATTGGTGTTCTGAAATAGCGAGGTATACATGAATGTAAGTATTGTATATTTAATAATATACTGTATGTTTATTGAAAAACATTTTGAAGGCCATTCGCTATGAATTTTAAAGTAGTGACTAACGTCACGTACCTAGTCAAAAGCAAAGCGGAGTAATCGACGGTCACTTAGGTAAAGATAAAGATTGTTTATATTATCAGACGATATATACACGGGAAGGTAGCTCTAAACAGTTTTTGTTCTATCAATCTTGTCAAACCTGTGTGTATGTCAGAAAAAGGGAAAGACTGAAATAATATTGCTAGAAATAATTGTTTCTACTTTTGGCACAAGGCCAGCAATTATCCCAGTGTATTACTGGTACTTTATTTTATCGACCCCGCAAGAATGAAAGGCAAAGTTAACCTCGGCGGAATTCGAACTCAGACCATAAAGGGCCGTAACTCTTTGCTACAAAGCATGGCATCCGACTCTCTGCCGATACTGCCAATCCATCGCCGTAATATTGACAGAAATAATAACAGAACACACTGTTTAGTTGGTTTTCGCTTCTGTATCTTTTATATCTCCACAGTTAATTCATTTGTCCTCAATGTTTATCATTGACTGACCAAAGGTAAAAAATACAGATATAATATAGATATAAACACATATATATAGTCTAACAAAGTGCTTTCGTTGCACATCTGCAACATCATCAGTTGTACTATTATATTCCTCCTGTTGTATTGTATATCTACGCCATCTTTATTTTATCTGTTTATTTATTTATTTATTTGTCTTCTTCTCTGCGCATGCGTTTGCATGTGTGTATATTAAATGACAACAAGAGATTGGGCTGGAAGATATGCTGTAAATTTTAATTCCGTGAAATCATTATACATATTTCTATGTCCCTGCTCCATCATCTATTTATGATGAAAACAGGACGGTCTCATCAGGTAACTTCGACAGAATTGCATGGCAGGGATACGTAGAACTCATATTCATCGTAGAAAATGGGGAAAAGAGAATAGCAAGTTGACAAATTGAAAAGTGAAAAATGAAAAATGAAAAATTGGACTTGGGGACTGCTTGAAAAAAACTAGCCCTTGGGGATCACGTCGAGTCCTTTATTAATTCATTGCATTCATGATTTACCTATCAAACCTACCAGTTCTACACTTAACTGATCAAAATAATTTAAATGGAATATATTTATATATATATATATATATATATATATGAGAGAAAGAGAGAGAGAGAGAGAGAGAGAGAGAGAGAGAGAGAGAGGGGGGGGGGAGGGAGAGAGATAAGAGGGAAGCACGAACGGAGATAATCCCTTCATCAGTTTTCTGCTAGAGATCATGGACATTTCTACGCATTAAAGACAATATGCCTAGCTCCAGTGCGTCAATGACTAAAGAAAGTTATTGGGGGGAAAAAAGGAGAGAAAATAATGTATATAACAGAAGGGAAAAGGGAAGGGAAAACGGAAAACAACATACCGAAGAGGAAAATAAGAAAGCACATGTATGTGAGCAACCAAAGAGAAAGAAAGGCAAAGTCAACATCAGATACTGGACTTAAGCACGAGGCTGTGTAGACGGTGAAACAGGGAGCGAAAAAAAACAGGTCTCCTTTTCACCTACTCCGCAAGAGTAGGTGAAAAGGAGATAGAGGCGAGAGAAACAGCGGAAGCAGCAGGCTAGCTAGCAGACAGAGGGAGAGTAAAAGTAAGAAGGAGAGTAAAAGTAGGAAGGAGAAAAGGAGAGAATATCGGGGAGTCACGCGACCTAGGGTGTTGGACTTACGATCATAATGTCGTGGGTTCCATTCTTGGGTTGTGTGTTGTGTTCTTGAGCAAAATACTTCATTTCACGTTGCTCACGTATACTAAGCTGAAAATGAGTACCAACAATAGCTGGGGTTTAACCCTGGTATGGACTTGCGTCCTGTCCAAAAGGGAGGCTTGTACTCTCAGTCGCTCCACGCCATGAAACAGGGAAAAACACCTGCCAAATGAACGTTCTGGCTTAAGACAGACTTTAGACTTTTATATATATATATAGGTCTGGTTATCACTTATTTTTTATCATTTATTTTGTTTTGACCTGTTTAGCTTGATTTGGTTTTTGGCTTGAGTGGTTAATGCTTTCTTGACCACCTTTTCAGTTTTGTATGTCTTCTTAACACATTGTTTAGCTCTGGTTTTTAACTATTTGCCAGTATCATTTCTGATTTCTGCGTTTCGCTTCGCTTTTCCTGCCCGCCGAAAATGCGATTCTCGCAGAATCTTTATTTTTATATATATATATATATATATATATATATATATATATATATATATATAGAGAGAGAGAGAGAGAGAGAGAGAGAGAGAGAGAGAGAGAGAGAGAGAATGATGGATTTTGATAACGCAATCAGAGGAACTTAAATCTAGAATAACTGCCATGGAGGTATTAACAGTTCCAATCGTGTATCAATAAAACATAGGACGGTCGTTCTAGTTCATATTAAAAGAATATTTGTTGCTATTGATTATCCTTGATACACACCTAAAATGGCAGGAATTAGAAGAGTTACTTCTTCACTTGAAATAGCGGAAATGTGTCTACGTTTTATTGCTGATGTCAGAAAAAAAGCAGCACGTGATTTATGTGCGGAGCAGTAGCAATTTAGAGATTACAATTAAAGTAATCAGGTATATGGAGTCATTTGGTAGATTTGGATGTTATATTAATTATTAGTCAATAATTGAGTAAAGTGTTTCTACTTTATTTTAGCTACGGAAGCAATATACATGCATCAATTATACATATTTACATATGGTGGCTGCCAACTCGTTTTCGAGTACGGCCACTATTTTATATCCATGTAGGAGAACCCCTACCGATGCGCTGAACAAGTGTTACATTTTAGTCCAGCCAGCGACTTGAAAACTCTGGTACAAACACTACACTTGTGACAATTATTGACACATAGTGCTGGACCCATGGTACCATATGATGACAAGTGCAGAGAGATCTCCAGATATAAAGCAATGCCTGTGCCGTGAAGCTTTTATAGTGAGCAAAGGCACTGCACAAAGCCAGTCCCACTCTCTTAACCAAGATGATATTTACCAAAAAGAAGAACAAGTCAACATCATTGGATACCATCAGGGTTGCAGGTGTTATATCAGAGTTTTCCTTCTCCTAGAATTCTGCCTTGACATAGGCTAAGGGGCCATCTCTCTCGGTGATTTTGGATGGCCATTGACTCTTAAGAGCTCCTTTGCCCTTTGACAGGTTTTGTTTTTAGTCCTGCAGGATGTCCAAAGTCATCCTCCCCACCAAGAAACCTTGGTGGGGTTGCCAGTTTAGTCGCCAACGACCCGACCATGAGACAGGTTGTACTGGGATACATGTTACCAGTAGCACCAACTGGTGACCTGACCATATTTACATACATCATACATACATACATACATACATACATACATACATACATACATACATACATACATACATACATACATACATACATACATACAGTCAGTCAACGTGATCAGTCGCATATTTTGGCGTGGGAGACTATTTATTAAATTTAAGATGAATACTATCTCCGACAGTAATGCCACAATGACAGTCATGTTGAATAACTGGTTATTCTTCTAATTATATCCACTCAAGACACCTTTTATTCGAATTCGTAGAGATATCAGACTAAATACATAATTCATTTTACAAGGATTTGCTACAAACAGCATGGCTGAACACAACATCATCAACAACAATATCAGTGGAATACCGAAGAAAAACGAGAAAGGTAAACAAAATTTATTCAGTTGTAGCTACAGAAGAAACCAAAATTATAAATCGCATTTCTCTTGGAGTTGCAAACTTAATGAGGATTTATTTAATTGTTATAAAATGGCAAAAAACAATCCCTCCATTCGCTATATGAATATAATGAAGCTACACTGGGACGAAATACACCCAGAGCTAAATCACTTCACACGAAAGAATTACGCCAACAAGCGACGTTTGTTGAACGTAAAAATAAGATAAATATTATTAATTGTAAGTCCCCCAGAACAAACATGGAATCAACAACACAGTAGCCAAGTCGAACAGTGCCTTGAAACAACTATGCCTGTAAGAAACTTCACACCACGTGTACCATCTAAGTCTACCTCGAATGCTGGGGAAAACACTATCGATAATTATAATAATCGAAGAAATTTGACACACGTGTACCATCTGAGTCTACGTCGACTATTGTGGAAAATACTATCGATAATGATAATAATCAAAAGTATAAACAATTGAAAATTTCCCTTAACAAAATCTTCCAAGAGAAATTAATAACCTTGAGACTGTGATAGGAAAACTCCAAGATGAGAAAACACCAGGAAGAGACATGATTGTCGGCTACTGGTACAAAAAACTGATATTCTATCGGAAGTATCTTACTGACCTCTACCAACAAGCTCTTAAGGGAGATACACTTATACCAGAATGGTTAACATTAGCACAAACATTACTGGTCCCCAAGAAGAAAGACGCCCACTTGGCCAAAAACTACCTACCCATTGCATACCAGAACCTGATGTATAAGATGTATACAGCCTGCCTGAACCTATTCCTCCAAGATCACTGTGAAAATAATAACATCATCACAGATGAACAAGCAGCTGGAAAGAGAGGGGTTTGGGGATGTGCTGAACAACTCCTAATTAATAAAACTGGAATGTCGGAGGTGCGACAACTTAGGAGGAATATGGCTACAGTCTGGCTGAACTACAGGAAAGCTTTCGATTCTGTTCCCCACTCTTGTATAATAGAGGCCCTCCAACTTGCTAAAGTCCCAGACATTATTATCAGAGCTACTATCCTAAAGTTAAAGACAGAGAAGGAGGACTTTATTTTCACTGATGAGATAAAATATCGAAGGGGTATATTTCAGGAGAAACCAGGAGAACATACATACATACATATGTACATACATATATACATACATATGTACGTACATACATACATATCTACGCACATACATACATGATATTTTTTTAAGTAAGGAAAGACTGTGCACTGAGCCAATCCTATTCTCTGAGCGACAGTAGCGATAACCCGGAAAGAAGAAAAGATCAACATCATCGGTAACTACTGAGCCGCAGGTTTTGTATTGGAGTTATCCCAGTTTCCTGAATTGCCTTCTCCTAGAAGAATGCCCTGACAAAGGATAGGGGTCCTTCACTCCCAGTGGTTTAACCGAGCGATCGGGTGTCCAGCCCGACTATTTCTATGTCCACGCGCATATACATACACATGCACCCATGTATATACACGTATACATATATATATACACATTTACATGTGTATATACATATTTACACACTTTTGATTGGCAGTTGACTCTTATGAGTTCTTCCGCCCTTTGTCAGATTTTGTTTTTTGTTATGCAGGGTGTCCAAAATCACCCTCCTCACTAAGTGAACTTGGTGGGGTTGCCGGTTTAGTCGCCGACGACCCGACCATGCGACAGCTTGTACTGGGTTATATGTTACGAGTAGCACTCAAGAGTGACCCGACATATAGTAAACTTGGTGGGGGTTGCCGGGTTAGTCGCCGACATACATACATACATGGTGGCTGCCAACTCGTTTTCGAGTACGGCCACTACTTTATATCCATGTAGGAGAACTCCTACCGATGCGCTGAACGAGTGTGACTTTTTAGTCCAGTCAGCGACTTGAAAACTCTGGTACAAACACTACACTTGTGACAATTATTGACACACAGTGCTGGGCCCATGGTACCATGTGACGACAAGTGCAGAGAGATCTCCATATACAAAGCAATACCTGTGCCGTGAAGCTTTTATAGTGAGCAAAGGCACTGCACCAAGCCAGTCCCACTCTCTTAACCAAGATGATATTTACCAAAAAGAAGAGCAAGTCAACATCATTGGATACCATCTGAGTTGTAGGTGTTATATCAGAGTTTTCCTTCTCCTAGAATTCTGCCTTGACAAAGGCTAAGGGGTCATCTCTCTCGTTGATTTTGGATGGCCATTGATCCTTAAGAGCTCTTTTGCACTTTGACAGGTTTTGTTTTTAGTCCTGCAGGATGTCCAAAGTCACCCTCCTCACCAAGAAACCTTGGTGGGGTTGCCAGTTTAGTCGCCAACGACCCGACCATGAGACAGGTTGTACTGGGATACATGTTACTAGTAGCAACAACTTTTGACCTGACCATATTTACATACATACATACATACATACATACATACATACATACAGTCAGTCAACGTGATCAGTCGCATATTTTGGCGTGGGAGACTATTTATTAAATTTAAGATGAATACTATCTCCGACAGTAATGCCACAACGACAGTCATGTTGAATAACTGGTTATTCTTCTAATTATATCAACTCAAGACACCTTTTATTCGAATTCGTAGAGATATCAGACTAAATACATAATTCATTTTACAAGGATTTGCTACAAACAGCATGGCTGAACACAACATCATCAACAACAATATCAGTGGAATACCGAAGAAAAACGAGAAAGGTAAACAAAATTTATTCAGTTGTAGCTACAGAAGAAACCGAAATTATAAATCGCATTTCTCTTGGAGTTGCGAACTTAATGAGGATTTATTTAATTGTTATAAAATGGCAGAAAACAATCCCTCCATTGGCTATATGAACAGCAGAATGTAGCGACACTGGGACGAAATACACCCAGGGCTAAATCACTTCACACGAAAGAATTACGCCAACAAGCGACGTTTGTTGAACGTAAAAATAAGATAAATATTATTAATTGTAAGTCCCCCAGAACAAACATGGAATCAACAACACAGTAGCCAAGTCGAACAGTGCCTTGAAACAACTATGCCTGTAAGAAACTTCACACCACGTGTACCATCTAAGTCTACCTCAAATGCTGGGGAAAACACTATCGATAATTATAATAATCGAAGAAATTTGACACACGTGTACCATCTGAGTCTACGTCGACTATTGTGGAAAATACTATCGATAATGATAATAATCAAAAGTATAAACAATTGAAAATTTCCCTTAACAAAATCTTCCAGAGAGAAATGAATACCCTTGAGACTGTGATAGGAAAACTCCAAGATGAGAAAACACCAGGAAGAGACATGATTGTCGGCTACTGGTACAAAAAACTGATATTCTATCGGAAGTATCTTATTGACCTCTACCAACAAGCTCTTAAGGGAGATACACTTATACCAGAATGGTTGACATTAGCACAAACATTACTGGTCCCCAAGAAGAAAGACGCCCACTTGGCAAAAAACTACCTACCCATTGTATGCCAGAACCTGATGTTTAAGATGTATACAGCCTGCCTTAACCTATTCCTCCAAGATCACTGTGAAAATAATAACATCATCACAGATGAACAAGCAGCTGGAAAGAGAGGGTTTTGGGGATGTGCTGAACAACTCCTAATTAATAAAACTGGAATGTCGGAGGTGCGACAACTTAGGAGGAATATGGCTACAGTCTGGCTGAACTACAGGAAAGCTTTCGATTCTGTTCCCCACTCTTGTATAATAGAGGCCCTCCAACTTGCTAAAGTCCCAGACATTATTATCAGAGCTACTATCCTAAAGTTAAAGACAGAGAAGGAGGACTTTATTTTCACTGATGAGATAAAATATCGAAGGGGTATATTTCAGGAGAAACCAGGAGAACATACATACATACATATGTACATACATATATACATACATATGTACGTACATACATACATATCTACGCACATACATACATGATATTTTTTTAAGTAAGGAAAGACTGTGCACTGAGCCAATCCTATTCTCTGAGCGACAGTAGCGATAACCCGGAAAGAAGAAAAGATCAACATCATCGGTAACTACTGAGCCGCAGGTTTTGTATTGGAGTTATCCCAGTTTCCTGAATTGCCTTCTCCTAGAAGAATGCCCTGACAAAGGCTAGGGGTCATTCACTCCCAGTGGTTTAACCGAGCGATCGGGTGTCCAGCCCGACTATTTCTATGTCCACGCGCATATACATACACATGCACCCATGTATATACAAGTATACATATATATACACATGTACATGTGTATATACATATTTACACACCTTTGGATGGCAGTTGACTCTTATGAGTTCTTCCGCCCTTTGTCAGATTTTGTTTTTTGTTATGCAGGGTGTCCAAAATCACCCTCCTCACCAAGTGAACTTGGTGGGGTTGCCGGTTTAGTCGCCGACGACTCGACCATGCGACAGCTTGTACTGGGTTATATGTTACGAGTAGAACTCAAGAGTGACCCGACATATAGTAAACTTGGTGGGGGTTGCCGGGTTAGTCGCCGACATACATACATACAAGGTGGCTGCCAACTCGTTTTCGAGTACGGCCACTACTTTATATCCATGTAGGAGAACTCCTACCGATGCGCTGAACGAGTGTGACTTTTTAGTCCAGCCAGCGACTTGAAAACTCTGGTACAAACACTACACTTGTGACAATTATTGACACACAGTGCTGGGCCCATGGTACCATGTGACGACAAGTGTAGAGAGATCTCCAGATACAAAGCAATACCTGTGCCGTGAAGCTTTTATAGTGAGCAAGGCACTGCACAAAGCCAGTCCCACTCTCTTAACCAAGATGATATTTACCAAAAAGAAGAACAAGTCAACATCATTGGATACCATCAGAGTTTCAGGTGTTATATCAGAGTTTTCCTTCTCCTAGAATTCTGCCTTGACAAAGGCTAAGGGGTCATCTCTCCCGGTGATTTTGGATGGACATTGACCCTTAAGAGCTCTTTTGCCCTTTGACAGGTTTTGTTTTTAGTCCTGCAGGATGTCCAAAATCACCCTCCTCACCAAGAAACCTTGGTGGGGTTGCCAGTTTAGTCGCCAACGACCCGACCATGAGACAGGTTGTACTGGGATACATGCTACCAGTAGTACCAACTGGTGACCTGACATACATACATACATACATACATACATACATACATACATACATACATACATACATACATACATACATACATACATGGTGGCTGCCAACCCGTTTTCGAGTACGGCCACTACTTTATATCCATGTAGGAGAACTCCTACCGATGCGCTGAACGAGTGTGACTTTTTAGTCCAGTCAGCGACTTGAAAACTCTGGTACAAACACTACACTTGTGACAATTATTGACACATAGTGCAGGGCCCATGGTACCATGTGACGACAAGTGCAGAGAGATCTCCATATACAAAGCAATACCTGTGCCGTGAAGCTTTTATAGTGAGCAAAGGCACTGCACCAAGCCAGTCCCACTCTCTTAACCAAGATGATATTTACCAAAAAGAAGAGCAAGTCAACATCATTGGATACCATCAGAGTTGTAGGTGTTATATCAGAGTTTTCCTTCTCCTAGAATTCTGCCTTGACAAAGGCTAAGGGGTCATCTCTCTCGTTGATTTTGGATGGCTATTGATCCTTAAGAGCTCTTTTGCACTTTGACAGGTTTTGTTTTTAGTCCTGCAGGATGTCCAAAGTCACCCTCCTCACCAAGAAACCTTGGTGGGGTTGCCAGTTTAGTCGCCAACGACCCGACCATGAGACAGGTTGTACTGGGATACATGTTACTAGTAGCAACAACTTTTGACCTGACCATACATACATACATACATACATACATACATACATACATACATACATACATACATACATACATACATACATACAGTCAGTCAACGTGATCAGTCGCATATTTTGGCGTGGGAGACTATTTATTAAATTTAAGATGAATACTATCTCCGACAGTAATGCCACAACGACAGTCATGTTGAATAACTGGTTATTCTTCTAATTATATCAACTCAAGACACCTTTTATTCGAATTCGTAGAGATATCAGACTAAATACATAATTCATTTTACAAGGATTTGCTACAAACAGCATGGCTGAACACAACATCATCAACAACAATATCAGTGGAATACCGAAGAAAAACGAGAAAGGTAAACAAAATTTATTCAGTTGTAGCTACAGAAGAAACCGAAATTATAAATCGCATTTCTCTTGGAGTTGCGAACTTAATGAGGATTTATTTAATTGTTATAAAATGGCAGAAAACAATCCCTCCATTGGCTATATGAACAGCAGAATGTAGCGACACTGGGACGAAATACACCCAGGGCTAAATCACTTCACACGAAAGAATTACGCCAACAAGCGACGTTTGTTGAACGTAAAAATAAGATAAATATTATTAATTGTAAGTCCCCCAGAACAAACATGGAATCAACAACACAGTAGCCAAGTCGAACAGTGCCTTGAAACAACTATGCCTGTAAGAAACTTCACACCACGTGTACCATCTAAGTCTACCTCAAATGCTGGGGAAAACACTATCGATAATTATAATAATCGAAGAAATTTGACACACGTGTACCATCTGAGTCTACGTCGACTATTGTGGAAAATACTATCGATAATGATAATAATCAAAAGTATAAACAATTGAAAATTTCCCTTAACAAAATCTTCCAGAGAGAAATGAATACCCTTGAGACTGTGATAGGAAAACTCCAAGATGAGAAAACACCAGGAAGAGACATGATTGTCGGCTACTGGTACAAAAAACTGATATTCTATCGGAAGTATCTTATTGACCTCTACCAACAAGCTCTTAAGGGAGATACACTTATACCAGAATGGTTGATATTAGCACAAACATTACTGGTCCCCAAGAAGAAAGACGCCCACTTGGCAAAAAACTACCTACCCATTGTATGCCAGAACCTGATGTTTAAGATGTATACAGCCTGCCTTAACCTATTCCTCCAAGATCACTGTGAAAATAATAACATCATCACAGATGAACAAGCAGCTGGAAAGAGAGGGTTTTGGGGATGTGCTGAACAACTCCTAATTAATAAAACTGGAATGTCGGAGGTGCGACAACTTAGGAGGAATATGGCTACAGTCTGGCTGAACTACAGGAAAGCTTTCGATTCTGTTCCCCACTCTTGTATAATAGAGGCCCTCCAACTTGCTAAAGTCCCAGACATTATTATCAGAGCTACTATCCTAAAGTTAAAGACAGAGAAGGAGGACTTTATTTTCACTGATGAGATAAAATATCGAAGGGGTATATTTCAGGAGAAACCAGGAGAACATACATACATACATATGTACATACATATATACATACATATGTACGTACATACATACATATCTACGCACATACATACATGATATTTTTTTAAGTAAGGAAAGACTGTGCACTGAGCCAATCCTATTCTCTGAGCGACAGTAGCGATAACCCGGAAAGAAGAAAAGATCAACATCATCGGTAACTACTGAGCCGCAGGTTTTGTATTGGAGTTATCCCAGTTTCCTGAATTGCCTTCTCCTAGAAGAATGCCCTGACAAAGGCTAGGGGTCATTCACTCCCAGTGGTTTAACCGAGCGATCGGGTGTCCAGCCCGACTATTTCTATGTCCACGCGCATATACATACACATGCACCCATGTATATACAAGTATACATATATATACACATGTACATGTGTATATACATATTTACACACCTTTGGATGGCAGTTGACTCTTATGAGTTCTTCCGCCCTTTGTCAGATTTTGTTTTTTGTTATGCAGGGTGTCCAAAATCACCCTCCTCACCAAGTGAACTTGGTGGGGTTGCCGGTTTAGTCGCCGACGACTCGACCATGCGACAGCTTGTACTGGGTTATATGTTACGAGTAGAACTCAAGAGTGACCCGACATATAGTAAACTTGGTGGGGGTTGCCGGGTTAGTCGCCGACATACATACATACAAGGTGGCTGCCAACTCGTTTTCGAGTACGGCCACTACTTTATATCCATGTAGGAGAACTCCTACCGATGCGCTGAACGAGTGTGACTTTTTAGTCCAGCCAGCGACTTGAAAACTCTGGTACAAACACTACACTTGTGACAATTATTGACACACAGTGCTGGGCCCATGGTACCATGTGACGACAAGTGTAGAGAGATCTCCAGATACAAAGCAATACCTGTGCCGTGAAGCTTTTATAGTGAGCAAGGCACTGCACAAAGCCAGTCCCACTCTCTTAACCAAGTTGATATTTACCAAAAAGAAGAACAAGTCAACATCATTGGATACCATCAGAGTTGCAGGTGTTATATCAGAGTTTTCCTTCTCCTAGAATTCTGCCTTGACAAAGGCTAAGGGGTCATCTCTCCCGGTGATTTTGGATGGACATTGACCCTTAAGAGCTCTTTTGCCCTTTGACAGGTTTTGTTTTTAGTCCTGCAGGATGTCCAAAATCACCCTCCTCACCAAGAAACCTTGGTGGGGTTGCCAGTTTAGTCGCCAACGACCCGACCATGAGACAGGTTGTACTGGGATACATGCTACCAGTAGTACCAACTGGTGACCTGACATACATACATACATACATACATACATACATACATACATACATACATACATACATACATACATACATACATACATACATACATACGTACATACATACATACATAAGTACGTACTAGGTTTATGATCATGAAAAAAAATATATCATTAGAATAGCCACTGATCTGGAGGAGAGATATGGAATAAAGCCTGATATAAATCACTCACCCAGAGAAATTGGAAGATCCTATTCAATGTTCAAACGAGATGAAAAAATTTACCAATTTACAGAAAAAGTTGTGCATGGATACTTGAGACGTAAAACACAGACTATAGAGGGGATAAACAACTCAAAAAGCCTGGCATCGAGTTCCGACAAGTTTATGACATCACACCTTGAGGGATATCTCTATGCAATACAGGAACAAGAACTCCTTACCAAATATCTGCTGCACAAAAGGGGAGGGCCATCAACTGACAATAAATGTAGGCTATGTAAAACAAAGATCGAGGATGTAAGCCACATTGTTGCCAGCTGCATTGTTGTCATCTCGCTACTACCTCCCCATGAGATACGATGGGATAGCTAGAACCATCTGGAACGCACTTCGGAAAACAAAATTAACAACAAACGAGGAAGAATGTATTGAGACAGATGGCACTAAGGAATACTGGTGGAACCTGAATATAAAAACTGCTACCAAATTAAAGAACAACCGGCCTGATATTGTTTTTTGGGACCACACATTGATGACGTGTTCTGTTGTGGAGATCAGCTGCACACTTGATGTAAAGGTTGTCAGAAAAATACAAGAGAAGGAGTGCATCTACGGACCATTGATGAGGAGTTTACAAATCCAGTATCCCAGATACACCTTTAGTTTCATACCCATCATTATTGGAGCTACGGGTTATATACCTACTCGCTTGGATCAAAGTGTGACTGAACTTGGATTTGCGGACAAAGAGCGCAGCTCCCTAATTCATAGTCTACAAATGGCTGCGATAGCTGGCACCTTCAAAGTTTGCAAAACATTCTTGCGATTCAAGGGATGACAATTTCTTTTCTTTTACAACCTTGCCACCAGGAAGGTGGCCGGTCAAAAAAATATACTCGAAATTAAGAGAAAGAGATAACATACATTCATACATATGTACGTACATGCATACATACATGCATGCATATATACATACATGATGGCTGCCCTCTCGTCATCAAGTATGGCCATTGCACGATATACCATTATTAATAATTATTAATTAATTCTATCGTGCAATGCCTGTGTGTGAAGATCTTTTTTAAAGTGGGGAAAGACTGTGCACTAAGCCAATCCCATTCCCTGAGAGACAGTGACTATAACCCGAAAAAAAAGAAGAGATCAACATCATTTGTAACTACCGAGCCGCAGGTTTTATGTCCTGGCAAAGGCTAGGGGTCCTTCACTCCCAGTGGTTTAACATACATACATACATGGATACATACATACATACATACATACATACATACATACATACATACATACATACATACATACATACATACATAATGGCGACCGTTGTGGTCAGTGTCCGATAATCGGACGTGTGTAATTACGGCTTAGATGAAGACAACACACCATATATTAGAAAAAGTTGAGCTACATTACGCGGTAAGATTACATACAATAATTCTACATAAGTGTTTAAACTGTAAGTGTGTTGTAAAACACCTATTTATATGAACGATACATACACTTATGATATATGAACGATACATACACTTTAACATATAAATGCAACGTTGTTATATTATATTTATAAAGAAATATACTAGTAACGTTTTCGATTCAGAAACAAAAACATAAGTGTTTGAACTGTGAATATGTTGTGAATAAGTTGTAGAACACCTGTTTATATGAATGATACATAAACTTTAACATATAAATACAGCGTTGTTATATTATATTACATTCATAAAGTAATATACTAAGTAACGGTTCTTTTTGTTCTCGATTCAAACGATTCAAGAACAACGTTTAAAACACAGTTGTAGAATTAAAAACTAACTGAAAAGAAATATTACCCAAGCTGTGAATAACTTTAAATTTGATTCTGACAGAACTTTGTCGAAACTTTTAAAGAAGATCATCGACTATTTTGAAAAATAAATACGAAATATTAGTGAATAGACGAACTCATCATGGCAAAAAGTACAAGTCTCCTTCGACCAAATCGCAACTACAACTGTTGTATACAGTGAAGTTACGAGCTAAACAAATATTATATGAAGCATACAAACAATCTGAACCCCAAAAGTTCGGTTTTATGCAAAGGCTAACAACTTTATGGAACTCCAAACACCCAGAATTAGACTTTTCTCCAAAGCATTTAAATGAACAGGCAAAACGTATCATTAGATGTAAATTGATACATCTAACGGAATTGAGTGATACTACAAATACAGCCCTTGTAGACAACCACCCCACCTCCACTAACAGACAAAGAGAATGGCCAGCTAAATCTAACAGTGAACAGCTCACCAACAATTTTGCTGAAATCCATCCCACTTCCACTGAAGAACAGCGAGAAAGGTCAGCTAACTCTAGTAGTAAGTGTCACCACATCAACAACGAGGCTGAAATTCATGACTCTACTGAACAAACAAAACACCAAAAACTTGTGGACACCCTACAAGTGATATGGAACGATATGTTTCAAGAGATACACAGCCTTAATGTGAGTGACAGACCATACACCACCAGAATCAGTAAAGAACCCACTAAATTGGAATTGGAAGCGGTGAACGAAATAGCTAGCAATTATCTGAAGGCTATACGATCTAAAGGTGTAGAAACGACATTTGAAACGCTTAATATTTTGTTATATGTTTCAGCTGTCACATTGCTATCGTATAACACACATCTAAAACCACGCAATCAAGATACAAACAGAAAGCCTGAACCAGCGTGGATGCGAAATTTAAAAACCAAAATTTTGTCCCTGAGACGAATTATCTCACACATCGTAGTCGTTATGAAATGCAACATAGAGAGCAACTTCACACGACACCAGGAAGACCTAAAAAAAAAAGTAAGAGAGACGATTTGGAGATACAAAATTTAAAACTTTGAACTCCAAATTACACTAGTTGAAACAACAACTCACAGCTACAACAGAAAGACTAAAATATAAGTCAACAGCACATAAACGACAAGTGCTAAATAGATTGTTTGCCAGAGATCCTAAATCAGTTAATCGCAGCATCGGTGGCAAAAGTTCAATCCCTGTAACTGACACCTCTTCAAAAGAACAGGTTGAGAGCTACTGGAGATCTGTATGGGAAACGGATGACGGATTCAATAGACAAACTAATTGGCTAAAAGAACTGGAACAGGACTACTGCCAACATGTCCAGACAAAACAATATGACATGGATGGATCAATACTGGAAACAGCTCTACAGAAAATGTCGAATAGGAAATCGCCAGGCCCAGACCTCATTACAGGATACTGGTTGAAGAATTTCACTTTCTATCGGCAAGTTCTCATACGGCTGTTTACAGAAACCATTAAGGGCATACAAGAACTGCCCAGATGGTTATCAACTGCCACTACTCTCCTCATTCCCCAAAATAGCCAAACCACCCTTGCTAAAAATTACCGCCCAATTGCCTGCCAAAACATCATGTATAAATTATATACTGGGTGCCTTAACCTGTTCTTACAGGATCACTGTGCTACCAACAACATCATAACACCTGAGCAAGCTGGTGGAAAGAGGGAGGTGTGGGGTTGCATAGATCACCTACTAACTAACAAAATGATTCAGGAAAAAACAACAAAGAATCGCAGAAACATGACTGTCGTGTGGCTGGACTATCAAAAAGCATTTGATAGTGTACCTCATGAGTGGATTATTAAGGCTTTACAGTTAGCTAAAGTCCCACAACCATTGGTAGCTGCTGTTGAACGCCTGACCAAGAACTGGTACACCAATTTGATCCTTAGAGGTGAGAAGGAGCAAGTTAAAACTGATAAGATACATTACCAGAAGGGCATCTTTCAGGGTGATAGCTTGTCAGTGCTATTCTTCGTTCTTTCACTGAATCCACTATCTTACCTACTCAGGAAACAAGGAGGACAAAGAAGTGGGCCCAGAAGTATCTCCCATCTTTTCTTTGTTGACGACCTGAAGTTGTATGGGCCAAATATCAATGACATCAAGAAACAATTGGACCTCATTACACAATTTTCAACCGACATCAAAATGAAATTTGGTGAGTCCAAGTGTGCATATTTGGCAGTAAAACGTGGAAGAGCTGTGCCCTCCTCTAGAAATCTAGAGGTGAACGGCCTGACAATACAACCTCTACAGTCAGGTGACAACTACAGATATCTTGGACAGGATGAGAATGTCAGATATGATGAACCCATAAATAAGGAGAGAACCAGAACTGAATACCTCAGAAGAGTAAAGAAAATATGGTCATCAGAATTGTCAGCGTACAACAAATACATTGCCCACAATACTTATGCTGTGCCAATTCTAACGCCAACATTTGGCCTGCTGAACTGGTCATTGCAAGAACTAAGTGAGATGGATGTTAGAACTCGAAAACTTCTCAGTGTTACTGGGAACTTTAACATCAATGGTGATGTGGATAGGCTATACTTCTCACGCAAGGAAGGTGGCTGGGGTCTAAAATCAATATTAACAACATATGAGACCCGGATAGTAACACTGAAGCAACACCTTCAACAGAGAAAAAAGGTTGGCAACCATCTTGCCCAGGTTTATGAGCATGAAAAAAAAAATATCATTTGAATAGCGACTGATCTGGAGGAGAGATATGGAATAAAGCCTGATATAAATCTCTCACCCAGAGAAATCGGAAGATCCTATTCAATGTTCAAACAAGATAAAAAAATTGACCAATTTACAGAAAAAGTTGTGCATGGATAATTGAGGCGTACAACACAGACCATAGAGGGGATAAACCACTCAAAAAGCCTGGCATGGAGTTCCGACAAGTTTATGACATCACACCTTGAGGGATATCTCTATGCAATACAGGAACAAGAACTCCCTACCAAATATCTGCTGCACAAAAGAGGAGGGCCAGCAGCTGACATTAAATGTAGGCTATGTAAAACAAAGATCGAGGATGTAAGCCACATTGTTGCGAAAGAATGTCATCTCGCTACTACCTCTCCATGAGACACAATGGGATAGCTAGAACCATTTGGAACGCACTTCGGAAAACAAAATTAACAAACGAGGAAGAATATATTGAGACAGATGGCACTAAGGAATACTGGTGGAACCTGAAAATAAAAACTGCCACCAAATTAAAGCACAACCGGCCTGATATTGTTGTTTGGGACCACACATTGAAAACGTGTTCTGTTGTGGAGATCAGCTGCCCACTTGATGTAAAAGTTGTCAGAATAATACAGGAGCAGGAGGACATCTACGGACCATTGATGAGGAGTTTACTAATCCAGTATCCAAGATACACCTTTAGCTTCATACCCATCATTATTGGAACTACGGGTTATATACCAACCCTCTTGGACCAAAGTATGATTGAACTTGGATTTGCGGACAAAAAGCGCAGCTCCCTAATTCATAGTCTACAAATGGCTGCGATAGCTGGCACCTTCAAAATTTGCAAAACATTCTTGCGATTCAAGGGATGACAATTTCTTTTTTTTTACAACCTTGCCACCAGGAAGGTGGCCGGTCAAAAAATTATACTCGAAATTAAGAGAAAGAGATAACATACTTACATACATACATACATACATACATACATACATACATACATACATACATACATAATTGCTGCATCTCAGTTTTGAGAATTACTATCCCTTGACCTTTTGCTCATACATGGGTGGCACGAACATGAAATTTAGCCCTCCAATGATTTAGATTCCCCTGTGCATATGATGCAACGAATAAATAGAAAAGACTACGTGAACGTCTATTTGATCAAGTGAGGCCTGTACTTGAAGAATTTTTAACTGACGCAAGGCTTGCACTGAACCAATCCCACTCTCTGAACAACGGTGACAGGTACCCAAAAAGAAGAGCAGCTCAACGCACACCATTGGCTGTCATCGAGTCAGACGTTTTAGATTGGAGTTTCCTTCTCCTCGAATGATATTCTAACAAGTATTGAGGGTCTCTCATTCCCGCTGAGCTAACTACGCGATCGTGTACCGAACCCCGTATATCTATGTCCCAGCGCATACATACATGTTGGCTGCAAACTCTGCTAAGAGTGTTGCAATCGCTAGTCAGGTTCAGATGTGTGACGCTCGGATATGGCCTTTCAAGCCTGCTAGAGACTTGCATTCCTTCTCACATTGACGACGACTATAGATCTCTCTGGCCTCATCAGGTTGCCTGTGAACCTTCACAATACCGTGGAAATCATAATTTACTGGTTCTCTTTTAACGTGGCTGCGACTATGGCTCATGAGACCTAATTTGTTCAGGCAAATTTTCCCACTGTCAGGGCCTTTCCAGTCAATGGAGACCGATCGCTTCGAGAGATTTAACTAGGGCATTGATTTCGCACATCCCGTTTGATCTTCTCGTGCTCTATGCGTCTGTCCTCAAAATTATGGACCCCCATCACTCACCATTCCACGCCAAGTTTCTCTTTCAAGAGCTTCTATCTCCCATTCAGCCACCATCAAATCAATTTCTTTCAATGAGTCCTTTACACAATCCTTGAATCGGAGCCTTGGTTTATGAGGTGGTCTCTTATCCTTACAAAGTTCACCATACAAAAGTTGTTTGGGGATTTGATCATCCTCCAATCTGCAGAGGTGTTCGGTCCATCGCAAACGCGGTTGGTGGATGATACTCTCAATGCTCTGACACTCACTTCTCTCAAGGACCTCAACACCATTCACATGCATCTGCCACCTGATACTGAGCATCTTTGAGACACTGCATACATACATATATACATACATACTCACACACATATAGATATCTTTCTTTCTTTGCCACAAGGGCGTACAAGAAATGGGACATTACAAGACATGGCGGCGGGGGTTTTAAATAAAAATCGTATAAACTTTAATATTAATAAATAGTAATAAACTATATATTGAATAATTAACAATCGAAATCCCCAATAAGGGGAACGTTACTACGGGGTTGTTTTACACCCCGTAAACAGAACAACCCTCAGCACCAGTAGCACCTTTTGTAGGTGTTCCTCTCTTCCCTTTTTTTTTGTTTTCCTCAACCTACAAGCTTATATACAGAGAAGGCCCATTCACTCGGGCCATTTTCGCCACATTCACCCACCTTTCAGCGAATTTACTGGGGTGTAGCACCTCTCTCTCCACTCTCACCTTCCTTCTGAAGTGGCATTTAAAGAAGGGGATGACTGGGCTGAGTGCAAACTCTCCTTAAAAGGCCGAGCGGAGGTGCCGAACACTTACATTGCGTCCACCATCTACTACCGCTTGACAGTCGTGCCTTGCCCCCGCGATCACTTCACCAAAATGGAACATCTACCCTTCAAGTTCCTTTCGAAGAAACAAGCTCCATTGGTGAGGAGATCCATCTGTTGCCAACACCCTTCTAACGGATGGCTGGGCGTACTGTGGCTGATGATGTGCAAACACGCGCTGAGGCTACGCCATCTCCAGGCGGTCCTGACCGGTGAACCAGTGTGGTTGTCGTATAGATATAGATGGATAATTAGATAAATTTCTTTATTGGCCACAAGGGCACAAAAGAAGGGGACAAATACAAATGGGGAGTTTACATACAGGTATATGAAAATAAAACTATTAATAAAACAACAAATAACAATTGAAATCCCCAATAGGGGGGAGGCGTTACACGGGGGTTGTACACACCCCGAAAAAATGTACAACCCTTATCTCCAGGAGCACCAAGAGTGAGTACTCCCTTCCCCTCTTCCTCTTTTTCCTCAATCTACAGGCTTATATAGAGAGAAGGCCCAACAACTCGGGCCATCTTTGCCAGATTCACCCACCTTTCATAAAATTTACACCTCTCTCTTCATCCTGATTCTTCTTCCAAAATGATATTTGAAAAAACGAATCAGTTGCTCGCCGGAGAGAAAGGTGTCTGATCTCAGCCCTTTTAACCTCGTCCACCATATAACCTCTTTCACCATAGCCATAACACATAAGCAAACCGCCTCTCCTTCGTTTTTGAAGGAGGGTGGCGGTTTGATCATGACAATGGACTATGTGGTCAACTGGATTGGTCCCACCTGCGACAATAGTCGTTCTACATAGCCCCACAGGTCGGTAACGCCCGGGCAGTGTACAAATGCGTGGGCTGCGGTTTCCTCTTCGCGCACGCATCTCGGACAGATCTTTTTCGAAGGATCCCTGCCTGAGCGCCCGTGACTGTAGAGATTGTCTCGAACTGGTAGAGCTCCTCAGTAGCACTGCCAGGCCAGGGACTTTTGGAAGTTGTCCATCGGTCCCGGGCGAAATGTCCTACCGAACAGACTGGCCAGTTCGTCCTCCTCTACGCCCAGAGTTTCTCCGAGTGCGTCCCCTCATCATCACTGAGTGATGATGAGGGGGCGTCGCCCGTTGTGGTGTCTGTGTGATTGGGAGGGGTACGTTTTGGGGAGCTGTTTTGTTTGTGGGTATTTTGGGAATTGTTTTAGGTGGGGAGGGGTTGGGTGGGACTGTTTTTGCGGTTTGGTTTGTTTTGGTTATTTTTGTGTTGTTGTGGTGGTGGTGGTGGTTGTGTTGTGGTGTTGGGTGTCAGCAGTAGTGCTTTTTTATCGCAGTTAATTGATGACAGGAAGCCCTCATGTGACCACTGCTTAAACAGTGGTAACATGAAGCCGCCTACCCCAACAGAAATGTTTATGTAGGAAACTCCATCCAGAGGCACACGTTGTGGGATTCTAGCTATTCGTTCTGTCCTCATTTGGACCAGAACTTCTAAGCTAGTACCGTTAAATATACTCCTGGAGGACTTTCCTACCGAAATTATTGTATCTTCATCAAAGTTGATAAAGCCACTCAATATCCACCAGATATTTACATTTGGTGTGATACTCGTTACCCTTTCTTTGGGGGGGGGGGGTTCCCATATATGTGGGGAAACAGGTGTAGAGGGGGGACACAATTGGCGACACAGAATATTTCTGTGCCGTCAATTGGTCTTTCATTATTACCGATAAACTCCCGAAGAGTTTTCCCTTCTGTATGAAGGTAATATCCTTCATGGAGTTTCTTAGAACCAGCTCAGTTTCATTTTGCGTTAATTGAGCTGGTTTTCTACTTGGTGTTTGAGATTGTCCTGAAAACTATAGTTTTCAGGACAATTTCTCTACGCAAATCTTGGGGGGAAGTGATGCTAAAAGCGCCATTCTCCCCAAACGTTACTTATTGTTTGGCATCTCTTAGCAATTCTCCGGCATTAGAGATGTCAATCTGTGTATATAGTTCCGTCTTTTGGACAGTTTATGCGAACGAAATTGTTTCTTTTTTTGTGGAGGTGTTCTTGTTGGTGTTGTTGTCATCATTGTTACTGTTGTTGGTGTTGGTGTTGTTGTTATCATTGTTGCTGTTGTTGCTGGTGCCGCTTGTTGTGTTGTTTTTGTTCATTGTTTCACACTTTTGGTTTTGGTTTGTTGCCATGGCAACGTCAAGTTGTTGGTCAGCAGGTGAACAAAATCCTTCCTCTGTCTGACCTTTGTCTGAGACATCTGCTACTATGACGTTAGTTTTTCCAAAAGATTTTTATGAACTATTTCGCCTAAAGGCGTAGAATATTTTGAGAGACTGACCAGATCAAAATTTAACCTGGCAGTCCCTCTACAAATTGGTATAAAAATGAAGGTTCACTGTCAAGAATTTCTATAGAAATTTAAGCAAAACTTACACAGCAAGTTTCACGCGTATGTCAATCCCAAAGATAGATAGATAGATATAGATAGATAATTAGATAGATATATGCATAGATAGATAGATAGAGAGAGAGAGAGAGGGAGAGAGAGAGAGAGAGAGAGAGAGAGAGAGAGAGAGAGAGAGAGAGAGGTAATTACGTATGTTAGTATGTTGATAGGTGGTTTTGTTGAAAGATAGGTTGATGGATGGACAGATAGATAGACATATAGACAGATAGATAGATAGATAGATAGATAGATAGATAGATAGATAGATAGATAGATAGATAGATAGATAACTTTCTATTTATTTGCCACCAGGGAGTCAAAGAGTGGGACAAGTACAATGGGGTAGTTTACATAAAAAAGCGTCCTCAATAAGGAGGAGGCAATAACAAAATATAAAAACATAAGATATAAAATATAACAAAAATAAATTGAATAACAAAATCCTCAATAGGGAGGAGGCGCCTGGGGGGGGGGTCGTACACACCCCTGAAAAAGTGTGCAACCCTTCTCCTCAGGAGCACAGAGAGAGGGTGCTCCCTTGATCTTTCATCTTTCTCACCTACAGTCTGATGTAGAGTGAAGGCCCATTAACACGGGCCATTCTCGCCACTTTCACCCATCTTTCATAAAAACGGCTGGGGTTCAGCACCTCTCTCTCCATCCTGATCCTTCTTCCGAAATGATATCGGAAGAAACGGACCAGTTGTTGGCCAGAGAGAAAGGTGTCCGACCTCAGTCCTTTCAGACGCGTCTACCATACAACCTCTTTCGCCATGGCTATTACGCACAGAAACACCGCCTCTCCTTCGTTTTTGAAGAGGGGAGGCGGCTTGATCGTTACAATAGACTCGGTGGTCAACCGGATCGGTCCCACACGTGACAGCAGTCGTTCGACATAGCCCCACAGATCGGCTACGCCCGAGCAGTGTACCAATGCGCGTGCAACGGTTTCCTCGTCGGACACGCATCTGGGACAGATCTTTTTCGAGGGGTCCCTACCCGGGCGCCTGTGTCTGTAGAGCCTTTCTCGAACGGGCAGAGTCCCTCGGTAGCACTGCCAGGCCAGAGACCTCTGGAAGTTATCCATAGGTCCCGGGCTGAATGTCCTACCGAACAGGTTGGCCAGTTCATTTTCCTCCATGCCTAGGGCTTCTCCGAGGGCGTCGTCTCACCTGCTAACCACCAGCTCTCTATAGAATGACGAGGTGGATTCTCCATTGACAGCCGGGTCCGCCTGCCTGAGAGCCCTGAGCGCCTGGGCACACTCGGAGTGACAGGCACCCAGTTTTCTCGGTCTTTGCTTGACCCAGGATTGCAGCTCGATGAGCGAGACGAGTCTGGGAAAGGCTCGCCTCACAAACGGGGCCCACACCGGTTGACCCGTGAGGAAACCTGGAGGTGCCGTAGCCTTAATGCGTGTTTACGAATCATCAGCCACGGCATCCCCAGCCCTCCTTTCGATGGTTGTTGACAGCAGATGGATCTCCTCACCATAGGAGCCCGCTTCTTCCAAAGGAATTGGAAGAGTGCGCGCTCCATTTTGGTGAGCGTTTCCCTTGGGCAAGTCACGGCGGTCAGGCGTTAGTAGATGACGGACGCTATATAAGTGTTCGCCCCCTCCGCCCGACCTTTCAGTGACTGTTTGCACTCGGCCCACTTCTGGGTCAGTGCAAACACCATGTTCGTTACCTCACCCCAGTTCTTCTCCACGGAGGTCTGGTCCGAACCAGACCCCGAGCAACTTTACCGGACCCTCCGTCCAGCGCCCGACAACGCCATCGGAGGGCATCGATCTGCCCCTCCACGTGCCGAGTTGCAGACCGATCGACTTGTCCCGGTTCAGCTTAGCCCCTGTAAACATTTCGTACTCCTCCGTCGACACCATTACTGTTACGTCATCGGCGTAGGCCGACACCGCTTTCCGCAATCCCGGTCCAAACGGGATGCCCTGCAACAACTCCAACTTCCGTAGCAGTGGCTCTAGAGTCATTACATACAGAAGGGAGGAGAGAGGGCACCCTTGTCGGATGGACCGCGTGATTTCGAACGGCTCCGAGAGGTAGCCGTTCACCTTGACCCTAGAGAAGAAGCGGCTGCTGTGCATGGCAGTGATCCAGCGCCTGAAAACGGGTCCGAAGCCTGCCGCCGCTAGCAGCGCATCCAGGTAACCATGGTCGACCCTATCGAACGCCTTAGATTGATCCAAGTTGATCAGGGCCCCACCAAAGCCGGGTTCGTTCCCAACCCTCTCTATGATGTATCGCATAAGGTGGAGGTTGTCGTGGATGGACCTGGACGGGATAGCACATGTCTGCGCATCTCCCACCAGGTTGCACACGACAAGTGCCAACATCTTTGCTAGCACCTTGGCCAAAATCTGTAACTCTGTATTTAGCAGAGTTATGGGCCTGAAATTATTTATATCGTCCCCCTTGTTCTCGTCCTTCCTCACTAGCGTGACTACACCCTTGGTCACAGCACAGGGAATTCTCCCGTCCTGTTGCCAGTTGCAGTAGACTGCCTCGAGGAGATCGGGTAACAAGTCCGGCATGGCTAGATATAGTTCGTATGGAAGACCATCGATACCCGGGGATTTGCGTTTTCCGCATTGGCTCAGCATTTCCTCTATATCAGCGGCTGAAATCGGCTCCTCGCAGGACTTCGCCTCCCTGTCCGAAAGCCTCGCACATCTGCTTAGGTTCAAGGATCACCCGTCCATCCTGCTCTCGCAAAGACCGGATAGTGGATCTACTCCCTTTTTTGGCTTCTTTCACGCAGGCCCAGCTAACAGCTTTGGTCCCCTCGTTTCCCAGAGCACGTATTTTGCTTCGGACGATGCAGCCTTCGTGTTTCGCGTCGAAGAACTGGCCCAGGGCCGTTCTCGACGCTAGCACTCTGGCCACGTCGCCGCTTCTAATTGCCTCTTCTACACTATCTACCAGCTCCCTTTCCTTCCTATTTCTATTTAAGGCTAACTCCTTACTAAATTCTATAGAGACTACTCTAATCTCTCTTTTGAGAGATCCCCACCACCTGCTGTTGACGATGGCGCCCGTCAACCGCTCCTTAACTAAAGTGCTAATCCGGTCCCTGTAAGCCTTACTTGCCGGTAAGGACAAGTTGAGCTTCCAGTAACCGGGTCCCTGTCTATGCGTTCTGTCAAGGTTGACCATGCAGGTCACTAACTTGTGGTCTGAATAGCCAACCATGAGCATTTTTGGACAACTTAAAAAGCCCTCATCCTTATTTCTAACTAAGAACCTATCTAGGTACGACCTAGGTGATCCGTTGCGGTTTGCCCAAGTCCAGGTTGGCGCTGTCGGAAAATCTAGTCGATATCTATCGGCCAGGTCAAATCGACCGATTAACCCTTTGAGGCTGTTACACCCCTCCATATCGGGACAGGGGCTCCTACGTAGTCCCAACGTGCATTTAGGATACCATTCCAGTCTCCCACTAATAGCAAGGAGCAGGACGTCCCTAGAAAAGTCTCCAGACGATGGAAGAAGTCCGGCCGCGTTGACCCGAAAGGGCAGTAGACGGCTACCAGCCTAAACGCTCCGCCTTCACCACTGCCAAGGTCCAGAACCACTAGTCGACCCTCCAGGTCCAAATCTACCGTCTGTGTTGCGAGACCCAGATGTTTTTGCAGCAGAACGACAACCCCACCCCCGCTCCGGGCTGACAGAGAGATGCGTGCATCTCAAAGTCATCAAAGGTGGGGGCCAACTGTCGCACGTTGCTGATCCGGGCCTCGCAAATAACCATCACATTTATACGTTGTGACCTGAGGTCATTTAGAAGCATTGCTTGCTTCCAAGTTGAACCCAGGCCACGCGCATTTAGACAGCCTACTCTTAGCATAGCCATGTTGGTGGTGAAGAGAAAAGGCACTTACCTCTCTACGTCCTGGGTATCGGGCTGCACAATTTCCATGAGGGTGGGGGATGGGTTGTTGGGTGGGGTGATGGTTTGTGGAAGTGTAGGGGCATCAGTGTGTTGTGTGGATGGTGTGTTTGGAGTTGTGTGGGTGTTTGAAGAGGGGGTAGGGAAATTCTTTAGGAGGACGCGGTTAATGGGCCCGACGCAGGGGGCCCACGTCCTCTTTAAAGTTGTTTTTTAGTGTTTTATATGTGTTCTCTGGGGACTTAATTATTTTGAGATGGGGAAATCTCCTGCCTGAGTGAAATTAGGCCCTTGGGTTTTTACTAAATTGTTGTTGTATACAATGTTTAGCAGTTTTTTTATTTCTTGTGTTTATATATGTGTATGCATGTTTTTGTTTTTGTGTGTTTTTTTTTGTTTACTGTTGGTGTCTGTGTTATGTTTTGGGGAGGGGTTGTTTTCATTTGTGTATCTGAGGTGTGTTTGCTTTTTTTCTTTTGATTGTGTGGAAGTGCTCCTCCTCGTCTGACGACGAACGAGGGTCATCTTCCGCGTTGGAGGGGAGGGGTAGATTTTCGGGTTGTGTTTGTGGGGCGGGTGTTTTGGAAATTATTTTTTTTTTAGTGGGGGGATGGGTTGGACAGTGTTTTGTTTTGGTTTGAGCTGTGGTTGTTGTTTTTGTAGTGGTGGTTGTGGTGATTGTGTTGATTGTGCAGTTGTTGGTGGTGTAGGCAGGATTGGGGTTTTCTTTTTAAGTTGAGGACAGACAGCCCTTAGGTGACCTCTGGCTCCACAGAGGTAACACGAGGGCCGCCTACCCTCAACGGTAATGTTGATAAAAGTTTGACCATCCAGTATGACGCGTTCAGGGATCTGGGCGATCCTTTCGGCCCTCATTTGAACTACAAGTTCGAGGCCCGTTCCACTGAACGCGTCACCCGATGCCTTTCCCATGGATATTAGTGTGTCATCGTCTAGGTCCAGGAAACCTGACAATACCCACCATAATCGGAAGGATGGTGTGAATTGTTATTGTTTGTGTCCTTCTACCCATGTACGTAGGGTAGAAGGTGTATGCGGTGGATGTGATTGGTTTTATTGACAGTTTCGCTGCCGTGTCCCTGTCCTTCATGAGAATGGATAGACTCCCGTAGAGTCTATCCTTCTAAATGAATATGATGTCTTTCATGACATCTTTTAAAACCAGCTCTATCTCACTCTGTGATGGTTGAGCTGGTTTTTTGCTTTTGTTTGAGACTGTCCTAAACACTGTCATGTTTAGGAGTCTCTGGCTTTTTAGTTCCGGGGAGGGGGGGATCGAAAATGATCCATTTTCTCCGTACACTATGTATTTTTGGCATTTGCCAGTAGCTCCTTCGCTTTGCTTATATCTACTAGCAGATAGTCGATGGTATTCCTTGCAATCTGGGCGAAGGAGACCTTTTCCTTGTTCGTGTTGCTGTTGTAGTTGGTGGTGTTGTTGTTATCATTGTTGTTGGTGTTGTTGTTTTTGTTGTCTTTATTGTTGCTGTTGTTGTCGTTGTTGTTGTTGTTGTTGTTTTTAGTTTCTTGTGTAGTTGTGGCTACATCAAGTTGTCGGTAAGCAGGTCGGTCATCAGCTAATGTGACAGTGGCAGGGGAAGCTCTGAGTTTAGCTTTCCTTTTCTTTCTTTGAATGTTGGTGAAGATGCTTCAGCCATTTTTATCAAAGTAGGAAATTTTTCGAAAGATAACATTTTTTTTTTTAAACACAATTTCGCCTAAAGGCGTAGAATAATTTGAGAGACTGACCAGATCAAAATTTGACCTGGCAGTCCCTCTACAAAATAGTACAAAAATGAAAGTTTACAGTTTGGAATTTCTATGGAAATTTAGGCAGAACTTACCCAGCAAGTTTTACGCGTTTGTCCATCCCAGATAGATATATAGATTTCTTTATTTACCATAAAGGCATAAAAAGAAGGGACAAATACAAAGGGGGAGTTTACATATAATCGAGTAAAAAGGGTGTAACATGAAAATAATCGAAAATAACCTCAAAAGGGAGGGGACGTGATGGGGGTTGCACACACCCCCGAAAAAGTGTGCAATCCTTTGCCCGGGGAGCACATGGAGAAGGTGCTCCCCTCTCCTTTACTTCTTTACCTACAGGATGGTATACAGAGAAGGCCCATTTACACGAGCCATTCTCGCCACTATCACCCACCTTTCATAAAACTGCCTGTGGCCAAGCACCTCTCTCTCCATTCTTATCCTTCTTCCGAAGTGATATCGGAAGAAGTAGACCAGACTATGGCCAGAGAGGAAGTTGCCTGACCTCAGACCTTTCAATCGTGTCCACCAAACAACCTCTTTCAACATGGCTATTACGCACAGAAAAACCGCCTTTGCTTCCTTTGTGAAGAGGGGAGGCGGTTTGATTGTCATCACGGACTCGGCGGTCAATTTAATCGGCGCCACCCGCGACAGCAGTTGTTCGGCATAGCCCCACAGATCAGCCACGCCAGGACATTGCACCAATGCATGCGCCACGGTTTCTTCGTGACGCACGCATCTAGGGCAAATCTTTTTTGAGGGATCCCTGCCCGGGCGCCCGTGTCTGTAGAGCCTCTCTCGAACGGGTAGAGCCCCTCGGTAGCACTGCCAGGCCAGTGACTTCTGGAAGTTGTCCATTGGTCCTGGGCCGAAAGTCCTACCGAACAGGCTGGCCAGTTCGTCTTCTTCCATGTCCAGCGACTCTCCAAGGGTGTCATCGCCCCTGCTAGCCACCAGCCCTCTATAGAATGATGAGGTGGATTCTCCACCGATGGCCCGGCCCGCTTGCCAGAGAGCCCTGAGCGCCTGAGCACACTCAGTGTGCCAGTCTCCCAGTTTTCCGGATCTTTGCTTGACCCAGGACTGTAGCTCGGTGAGTGAGACGAGTCTCGGAAAGGCTCGTTTCACGAACGGAGCCCACACCGGTTGACCAGTGAGGAATACCTGTAGGTGCCGTAGCCTTAATGCGTGCCTACGCATCATCAACCACGGCATCCCCAGTCCTCCTTTCGAAGGTTGTTGGCAGCAGATGGATCTTCTCACCATAGGAGGACGCTTCTTCCAAAGAAATTGGAAGAGCATGCGTTCCATGGTGGTGAGTGTTTCCTTAGGGCAAGGCACGACAGTCAGGCGGTAGTAAGTGACGGACGCTATGTAAATGTTCGCCACCTCCGCCCGGCCTTTTAGGGACAGCTTACACTTGGCCCATTTCTGGGTTAGTGCAAACACCTTGTTCGTAACCTCGTTCCAGTTCTTTTCCACCTGGAGGTCCTGTCCAAACCAGACCCCAAGCAACTTTACCGGGCCCTCCGTCCAGTGTCCGACGACACCGTCAGGAGGCATCGGTTTGCCTCTCCACGTTCCGAGTTGCAGCCCGATGGATTTTTCCCGGTTCAGTTTCGCTCCTGACAACCTTTCGTACTCCTCCAGTAGGGTACCGATCGCCTCGATCTCCGAGTCGGTTGATACCATTACTGTTACGTCATCGGCGTAGGCCGACACCGCTTTGCTCAATCCTGGTTCCAGGGGGATACCCTGCAACAACTCCAACTTCCTCAGTAAAGGCTCGAGAGTCAATACGTACAGAAGGGAGGAGAGAGGGCACCCCTGTCGAATGGATCGTGTGATTTCGAACGGCTTCGAAAGGTAGCCGTTCACCTTGATCCTAGAACAGATGTGGTTGCTATGTAGGGCAGTGATCCAGCCTCTGAAAACAGGACCGAACCCAGCCGCCGCTAGCACCGCATCCAGGTAACCATGGTCGACCCTATCGAAGGCCTTAGACTGATCCAAGTTGATCAGGGCCCCACCGAAGCCGGGTTTGTTGCCAACCCTCTCTATGATGTATCGCATGAGGTGGAGGTTATCGTGAATGGACCTGGATGGGATAGCACATGTCTGCGCATCTCCCACCAGGCCACCCACGACAAGCGCCAACCTCTTTGCTAACACCTTGGCCAAAATCTTTAACTCTGTGTTTAGCAGGGTTATGGGCCGAAAATTATTTATACTATCCCCCTTTTTCTCGTCCTTCCTCACCAGCGTGACTACGCCCTTGGCTACAGAACAAGGAATTCTCCCGTTCTGCTGCCAATTGCAGTAGACCGCTTCGAGGAGTTCGGAGAAGAAAACCGGCATTGCTAAATAAAGTTCGTAAGGTATACCATCGAGACCTGGAGATTTGCGTCTGCTGCATTGGCTCAGCGCATCTCCGATCTCATCAGCCGAGATTGGTCCCTCGCAGGACTCTGCCTCTTTGTTCGAGAGACGCGGCAGGCCGTCGAGGTATGGACCGAAATCCACGCCCCGGCCCGGACCCTCGCCTCCCCCGAACAATCGGGCAAAGTGCTTTTGAAAGGCCTCGCACATCTGCTTAGGCTCCCGGATCACTCGTCCATCTTCGTCTTGCAACGACCGGATGGTGGATCGATTTCCACTTTTAGCTTCTGTCACGCGGGCCCATCCAACGGCTTTGGCCCCCTCATTACCTAGAGCACGTATTTTACTTCGAATGACGCAGCCTTCATGCTTTGCATCGAAAAACTGGTTCAAGGCCGTCCTCGATGCCAGCACTCTGGCCACATCTTCGCTCTTGATTGCCTCTTCTAATTTACCTGTTAATTCTTTCTCGTTTCTATTCCTATTGGCAGCTAACATCTTGCTATAACTTATTGATTCTGTTCTAATCTCTCTTTTGAGAGATGCCCACCATCGGTTGTTGACGATTGCACCCGTCAACCTCTCCTTAACTAATCTGCTAATCCGGTTTCTGTAAGTCTCTTTTGCCGGTAAAGACAAATTAAGTTTCCAGTAACCGGGACCCTGTCTATGTGTTTTCTCGAGATTGACCACGCAGGTCACTAATTTGTGATCCGTGTAGCCAACCGTGCGCATTTCTGGACAGCTTAATATGTCCCTATCCTTACTTCTAACTAAGAATCTATCTAAGTACGATCTAGATTGACCACTGTGGTTTCTCCAAGTCCAGGTAGGCACAGTTGGAAAATCTAGTCGATATCTATCGACCAAGTTAAAACGGTCGAGTAACCCCTTGAGGCTGTTACACCCCCCTCTATTAGGACATGCTCCTGCATAGTCCCAACGTGCATCTAGGATGTCATTCCAATCCCCCGCTAGAAGCAGGGAACGCGACGTTCCCAGAAAAGTCTCCAAACGCTGGAAGAAGTCGGGCCGTTCAGCTCCGAAAGGGGAGTAGACGGCGACCAGTCTCAAGGCCGCACTTTCACTACTGCCAACGTCTAGCACCAACAAACGACCCTCCGGGTCCGAGTGCACAACCTGTACGGCAAGACCCAGGTGTTTTTGCAGCAGCACGACAACCCCACCCCCACCTCCAGGTTGACAGAGAGATGCATACACCTCAAAGTCATCGAAGGTGGGGGCCAGCTGCCGCATGACGCTGATTCGAGTCTCACAGATAACCATTACATTTATACTACATGACCTGAGGTCATTTAGAAGCTTTGCTTGCTTCCAAGTTGAGCCCAGGCCACGTGCATTCAAACATCCTACTCTTAACACATCCATGTGGGCGGCAGAGCCAAAGGAGAGTGTAGAGACCTACCTTTCCGCTTCCCGGGGTTCGGGTTGCACGACTTCCATGGGGTCGGGGGTGTTGGGCGAAGGGGTGTCTTGTGGTGGTGTGGGGTCGTCGGTGTGTGGTGGGGTTGGGGTGTTTGGAGTTGTGTTGGGGAGGGGAAGGGGAGGGGGAAAGCTTTTTAGTAGGACGCGGTTTATGGGTTTGACAGAGGGTGGTCCTACGTCCTCCTTAAAATCCTTTTTTAGTTTTTGGTAGAGGTTCATTGGGATTTTTATTAGTTTTCATCCCAGATAGATATATAGATAGATAGATAGATAGATAGATAGATAGATTTCTTTCTTAGCCACAAGGGCGCAACAAGAAAGGGGGCAATACAAAGACATGCCGGGGATTTTACATACAGTCGTGTAAAAAATATAAAAACAAACAATTTCAACAATCGAAATCCCCAATAGGGGGGAGGCGCCACAAATGGGTTGTTTAATACCCCGTCGATAGAACAACCCTCAACTCAAGGAGCGTGTTGTGCAAGTGATCCTTTCTTCCTTTTGCTCTCTTCCTCAACCTACAGGCTTATAAACAGAGAAGGCCCAATCACTCGGGCCATTTTCGCTTCATTCACCCACCTTTCAGTAAATTTACTGGGGTGCAGTGCCTCTCTCTCCACCCTGATTCTCCTTCTAAAGTGATACTTAAAGAATGGAATCAATTGTTGTCCGGAGAGAAAGGCATCTGTCCTCAGTCCTCTCAACCTCGTCCACCATATAACTTCTTTCACCATAGCCACCGTACAGAGGAAAACCGCCTCTCTTTCGTTTTTGAAAGAGTCTGGCGGTTTGATCCTTACTATGGACTCGGCAGTCAACTGTATTTGTCCCATACGCGACAGCAGTTGTTCTGCATAGTTCCACAGGTCGCTTACGACCGGGCAGTGTACAATTGTGTGCAGAACTGTTTCAATGTCCTGCGCACATCTTGGACACGTCCTCTTGGAAGGATCCCTGCCAGGGCGTCCGTGCCTGTAGATCTTGTCACGAACCGGTAGAGCTCCTCGGTAGCACTGCCAGGCCAGGGACCTCTGGAAGTTGTCCATAGGTCCCGGGCGGAAAGTCCTACGAAACATACTGGTGAGCTCATCGTCTTCGACGCCCAGAGTCTCTCCGAGCACGTCGTCGCCCTTGTAACGTACAATCCCTCTATAGAATGTCGAAGTGGAGTCTCCACTGATTGCTGCGCCCGCTTGCCAGAGGACTGTGAGCGCCTGAGCGCATTCAATGTGCCAGGCGCCCATCGTTTTCGGTCTTTTCTTCACCCAGGACTGCAGCTCCGTTAGCGAGACGAGCTGTGGGAAAGCCTGTCTCACAAACGGTGCCCACACCGGTTGGGGGTCGGTGAGGAATACCTGGAGATGCCGCAACCTCAGCGCATGTTTGCGCATCATCAGCCACGGCATACCCAGCCCTCCGTTGGAAGGGTGCTGACAGCAGACGGATCTCCTCACCAGCGGAGCCTGCTTCTTCCACAGAAACTGGAAGAGCATGCGTTCCATCTTGGCGAGGTGTTCACGGGGACAAGGCACGACAGTCAAGCGGTAGTAGATGACGGACGCTATGAAAGTGTTCGCCACCTCCGCTCGACCTTTCAAGGACAGATTGCACTCTGCCCACTTCTGAGTCAGTGCAAACACCTTGGCCGTGACCTCGTTCCAGTTTTTCTCCACCTGGAGGTCTGGACCGAACCAGACCCCGAGCAATTTCACCGGTCCGTCCGTCCAGCGTCCAACGACGCTGTCGGATGTCATCGGTTTGCCTCTCCACGTACCGAGTTGCAAACCGACAGACTTGTCTGGGTTTAGTTTTGCTCCCGTCAGCGTTTCGTATTCTTTCAGTATGTTGCCGATCACCCCGATTTCCGAGGTGCTCGACACCATTACTGTCACGTCGTCGGCATAAGCCGACGCCGCTTTGCGCAGTCCCGGTTCTAGGGGGATGCCCTGCAACAGCTCCAATTTCCGCAGTAGTGGCTCTAGAGTCAATACATACAGAATGGAGGAGAGAGGGCATCCCTGTCGAATGGAACGCGTGATTGCGAACGGCTCCGATAGGTAGCCGTTCACCTTGACCCTCGAGCAGATGCTGGTGTGCATCGCCTCGATCCATCCTCTGAACACGGGACCGAAACCGGCCGCCTTGAGAACCGCTTCCAAGTATCGATGGTCGACCCTATCGAATGCCTTAGACTGATCCAAGTTGATCAGAGCCCCACCGAAGCCGGGTTTACTACCCACCCTCTCTATGATGTATCGCATGAGGTGGAGGTTGTCGTGTATGGACCTGGTCGGGATTGCACACGTTTGCGCTTTCCCTACCAGGTTCTCGACGACAAGCGCCAACCTCGTCGCTAGCACCTTGGCCAAAATCTTTAACTCTGTGTTGAGCAGAGTTATGGGCCTGGAGTTGTTAATTTCGTCCCCCTTGTTCTCGTCTTTCCTGATCAGCGTTACTACGCCCTTGCCTGCAGAACTGGGAATTCTCCCGTTCTGCTGCCAATTGCAGTAGACGGCTTCGAGGACGCCAGAGAACAAGTCCGACATGCCTATGTAAAATTCGTAGGGTAGACCATCTAGACCGGGTGACTTGCGTTTCCCGCAGCGGCCCAGAGCGTCCCGTATCTCAGTGTCCGTGATCGGTCTTTCGCAGAACTCGGCGTCCGTGTTCGAGAGACGCGGCAGGCCGTCGAGGTATGAACTAAAGTCCATTTCCCCGTTCGGCTCACCGTCGTTCTGCTCAAACAGTCGCGCAAAGTGCCGCTGAAAGGCCGCGCACATTTGCTTGGGGTCAAGTAGCACGCGTCCGTTTTGGTCTTTCAAAGACCGAATCGTGGACTTGTTGCCACTTTTTGCCTCCGCCACTCGGGCCCAGCTGACAGCTTTCGCTCCTTCGTTTCCTAGAGCACGTGTTTTGCTTCTGACCACGCAGCCTTCGTGTTTCGCATCGAAGAACTGGTCCAGTGCCGTTCTCGACGCTAACACTCTAGCCGCGTTGCCACTTCTAAGTGCCTCCTCTACCTTGGCTACTAGTTCTCTTTCTATTCTGTTTTTCTCTAAGGCTAACTCTCTGCTATACCCTATCGATTCTATTCTAATTGCTTTCTTGAGAGAGTACCACCATCTATTGTTGACGATGGCTCCCGTTAACTGTTGCTTGACTAGTTTACTTATCCGTTCACTGTAAGCTTTACGTGCCGGCAACGACACGTTCAGCTTCCAGTATCCGGGACCCTGTCTATGTATTCTATCACGGTTGACTAAGCAGACGACTAACTTGTGATCTGAATAGGCAACCATGTGCATTCGTGGACAGCTTAACATATCCTTGTCCCTTTCTCTAATGAAGAACCTATCTAAATACGATCTAGATGTCCCACTGCGGTTTACCCACGTCCACTGTGGTGCAGTCGGGAAATCCAGTCGATACCTATCGGCCAGTTGGAATTGGCCGATTAAAGTTTTGAGGCTGTTGCACCCCGCTCTACTGGGACATGCTCCCACATAGTCCCATCGTGCATCTAGGATACCATTCCAGTCCCCCACTAAAAGTAAGGAGCGAGACGTTCCCAGAAAAGACTCTAGACGCTTAAAGAAGTCTGGCCGTGATTGCGATTGCCCGGTCGGGGCATAAACGGCCACCAGTCTGAAGGCTCCACCTCCGATACTGTTCACGTCTAGGACTACCAGTCTACCCTCCGGGTCCAAGTGTACTTGCTGTACTCCGACGTCCAGGTTCTTCCGAAACATAACAGCCACTCCACCTCCACCTCCTGTCTGACAGAGAGATGCGTAGATCTCAAAGTCGTCGAAGATGGGGGTTAGTTGCTGCCTGTTGTGGATTCTGGACTCGGTGATGGCTATCACATCCATACTGTGTGACCTATGGTCGTTTAAAAGTTGGCCCTGTTTCCAGGGCATCCCTAGGCCACGCACATTCACGGTTCCAACTCGTAAACCAGCCATGTTGGTGAAGAAAAGTTGGAGAAAAAGGACGAAAGGTGCACTTACCTTTTCGTTTCCTGGAGATCGGGTTGTTCAATCTCCATTTGGGTGCTGGATGGGGTGTTGGGTGGGGTGGGGAAACATTTCAACAGGACGCGGTTGATGGGTTTGTGGCAGGGGTTGCCCACGTCCTGTGAAAATTTAATTTTCAGGTCTTCATAGGTTTCCATAGAAACCTTTATAAGTTTAAGGTGTGGAGACGATTCTGCCTTGACGAAAGTTTTGCCCTCCGTCTCCACCTTGGGGTTTTGGGAGATGACCTCCATCAAACTCTTGTTGTTTGTGTTGATGTATGCGTATTGTTGTTTGTGTTTTTGTTGTATTGTTTTAGTTTGTTGTTCATCTGGGAGTTTTCTTTTTATGGTGGGTGCTTGTGTTTGGGGTGGTGTTGGTGCTGGTTTTGCTGATAGGGGGGTGTTTGACTGTGGTGTTGTTTGTGTTGTTGTTTGTGTCTGTGGTTGTGTGTTGGTGTTGGTGATTGGAGTTTTGGGGGTTTTGTGGTGTCTCTTTTTTTGTTTTTTGGATTTCCGCGGTTCTCCCTCTTCTTCACTTAAAGAAGGAGAAGCAGCTTCATCCGTCGATGAATAATCATCGTCAGGTGTGTGGGGTAAGGGTATGTTGTGTGGTGGTGGTGGTGTTTCGGTATGTGTGTTTGTGGTAGTGTTTGATGGAGTGGGATGGAGTGGGGATGTGTTCTTCAGGGGTGTTGTCTCTGTTTTTTCTGTTGTTGTTGGTTGAGTGTCTGTTTGTTTTGGTGTGGTTGCTCGTTTCGTCTGTCGTTGTACTTGTGGTGGTGGTGGTGGTTGTTTTGGTGTTGGTGTTGGTAATAGCGTTTTTTTTATGATGTTGCTGTTGTGTGTTTGTGGACAAGAGGCTTTTAGGTGAGATGTGCTACCACAGCGAAAGCAGTGAAATTTTCTTCCTTCTACCGAAATGTTTATTTTGTTGTTATTATCAATAACGACTCTTTCGGGTATTTTGGAGATTCTCTCCGGTTTCATTTGCAACAGAATCTCCAAATCGGTGCCCGCCCACCTTTGTCGAATGGATTTTCGTATCGAAAGTATTATGTCTGTTTCTGGCTCTACGAAGCCAGCCAAGATCCACCAGATGTTAATGCTTGGAGGTATGTTTTTTATTTTTATGTTTTGTGTCCTTTTCCCCATGTATGTAGGGAAAAAGGTGTATGCTTTTGACACTATTGGTGTCACAGAGTTTTTTTGGGCCAGTGTCTCGCTTTTAAACAGTACGGAAACGCTTCCGTACTGTTTTCCTCGCTGGAGAAAATCGACATTTGCTAGAATCTCCTTGAAAGAATCTTCTATATCTGACTGATTAACAAATGTCGGTTTTCTTGACGAATTTGACACAGTCCTAAAAGTGACTGATCGGCGGTTTGTGTCTTCCTTTATTTCAAGGGGTGAGTTAATTCTAAACCCACCTCTTTCTTCGAAAGTTACACATTTTCTCCCTTGCTGGAGCATATCTCTTGCGTTGGAGATATCAAGATTTATAAAATCTTGTTTCTTGGTGACTGTGTCAGCAAAAGACATTTTCTTTTTTTGTGTGTTGTTGTTGTTGATAATGATGTTATCGTTGTTGGAAATTTTATGTGTAGATGTATCTGTAGAGTTGTTGATGTCTTTTTCATGTGTATGTATGTCAATGGGTTTTTTTGCCGTGTTTTCCCGTGTGTTATTGTCATTTTTCTCCGCTTCGGCGGTAGAAATTGTAACATTTTCAAATGTTGATATATTTTTTTCTTTTGTGACAGTATCTATGGCAACGTCCATAGCAGCAGAAGCAGATATAACGTTAATATCTGCCTCTTTCTCTCTCTTTTCACTATTAACGTTCTCCAGCGTTCTAGTGTTGCTCAAGTTTTTTTTTACTTTGTAAAATTTGATATTTTAAGACAAACTTTTAAATAAAATTTTCGCCCCTACAGGGGCGAAAAATGGGATTACCACCCAGCTGACAATTCAGCTTGGGGGTTAATCTACAAAGTGTTGTATTTTTTTCAAACAATTAGATCGGTTTTTTGCATAGAAATTAACAAAAAACTTACCGGCGATATTCCACACGTTAGACAGAAAGAGAGATAGATAGATAGATAGATAGATAGATAGATAGATAGATAGATATATTTCTTTATTAGCCACAGGGGCACAAAAGAAGGGGACAAATACAAAGGGGGAAGTTTACATACAATAAAAACGTGTAAAATGTTATCACAGATGGAATTTAAAAGTTAGTCGATTTTCCCCAATAGAGGGAGACAGTTTATATGGGTAACACAGACCCCCGAAAAAAATGTGCAACCCTCATCTCCAGGAGTACGAAGAGCTTGTACTCCTTTCCTCTCCTCCTCCTTTTCCTCAACCTACAGGCTGATATAGAGAGAAGGCCCATTCACTCGGGCCATTCTCGCCACTTTCACCCACCTTTCATAAAACTTGCTGGGGTACAGCACCTCTCTCTCCATCCTGATTCTTCTTCCAAAGTGGTATTTGAAAAAAGAATCAGTTGTTGGCCGGAGAGAAAGGTGTCTGACCTCAGCCCTTTCAACCTTGTCCACCATACAACCTCTTTCGCCATAGCTATCACACAAAGGAAAACCGCCTCTCCTTCGTTTTTGAAGGAGGGTGGCGGTTTGATCATGACAATGGACTCGGTGGTCAACTGGATTGGTCCCACCCGCGACAATAGTCGTTCCACATAGCCCCACAGGTCAGTGACGCCCGGGCAGTGTATGAATGCGTGCGCGACGGTTTCTTCGTCTCGCACGCACCTCGGACAGATCTTTTTTGCAGGGTCCCTGCCCGGGCGCCCATGTCTGTAGAGCTTGTCTCGAACTGGTAGAGCTCCTCGGTAGCACTGCCAGGCCAGGGACTTTTGGAAGTTGTCCATCGGTCCCGGGCGGAAGGTCCTACCGAACAGACTGGCCAGTTCATCTTCCTCCACGCCTAGAGTTTCACCGAGCGCGTCGTCGCACTTGCTGCGGACCAACCCTCTATAGAATGACGAAGTGGAGTCTCCACTGATCGCCGGGTCCGCCTGCCAGAGGGCTGTGAGCGCCTGAGCACATTCGATGTGCCAGTCGCCCATTTTCCTCGGTCTCTGCTTGACCCAGGACTGCAGCTCGGTCAGCGAGACGAGTCGTGGGAAGGCTCGCCTCACGAACGGGGCCCACACCGGTTGTCCGGTGAGGAATACGTAGAGATGCCGCAGCCTGAGCGCGTGTTTGCGCATCGTCAACCACGGCATCCCCAGCCCTCCGTTAGAAGGGTGTTGGCAGCAGATGGATCTTCTTACCAAAGGAGCCCGCCTCTTCCAAAGGAATCGGAAGAGGGCGCGCTCCATTTTGGCGAGCGTTTTGGCTGGACAAGGCACGACGGTCAAGCGGTAGTAGATGGCGGACGCTATAAAAGTGTTCGCCACCTCCGCTCGACCTTTCAAGGATAGTTTGCACTCGGCCCACTTCTGGGTGAGTGCAAACACCTTGGCCGTCACTTCGTTCCAGTTCTTCTCCACCTGGAGGTCCGGACCAAACCAGACCCCGAGCAGCTTTACCGGTCCTTCCGTCCAGCGTCCGACGACGCCATCGGAAGGCATCGGTCTGCCTCTCCACGATCCGAGTTGCAAACCGATGGACTTGTCCCGGTTCAGCTTCGCTCCTGTGAGACTTTCGTATTCCTTTAGTAAGGTGCCGACTTCCTCGATTTGCGAGGCGCTCGACACCATTACTGTCACGTCGTCGGCGTAGGCCGACGCCGCTTTCCGCAGTCCCGGTTCCAGAGGGATGCCCTGCAATAGCTCCAGCTTCCGCAGTAGTGGCTCGAGAGTCAGTACGTACAGAAGGGAGGAGAGAGGGCATCCCTGTCGAATGGATCGCGTAATATGGAACGGCTCCGAGAGGTAACCGTTCACCTTGACCCTTGAGCAGATGTTGCTGTTGTGCATTGCAGCAATCCAGCCCCTGAACACGGGTCCGAAGCCTGCCGCCTCGAGCACCGCATCCAGGTAACGATGGTCAACCCTATCGAAAGCCTTAGACTGATCCAAGTTGATCAGGGCCCCACCGAAGCCGGGTTTACACCCTACCCTCTCTATGATGTATCGCATGAGGTGGAGGTTGTCGTGTATGGACCTGGTCGGGATCGCGCATGTCTGCGCTTCTCCCACCAGGTTCTCGACGACAAGCGCCAGCCTCTTTGCCAACACCTTGGCCAAAATCTGTAACTCTGTGTTTAGCAGAGTTATGGGCCGGAAGTTGCCTATGTCATCCCCCTTATTCTCGTCCTTCCTGATTAGTGTGACCACGCCCCCGGTTACAGAATTGGGAATTCTCCCGTTCTGTTGCCAGTTGCAGTAGACCGCTTCCAGGAGACCGGAGAATAAGTCCGGCATTGCTACGTAAAATTCGTAGGGTAGACCGTCGAGACCTGGAGATTTGCGTTTGCCGCATTGGCTCAGCGCGTCCCCTATCTCAGTGGCTGAAATCGGCTTTTCGCAGAACTTCGCCTCGCTGTCCGAGAGTCGCGGTAGGCCGTCGAGGTATGGACCGAAATCCATAGCCTCTCCCGGCGCGCCGCTCCCCCCGAACAGCCGAGCAAAGTGCCGCTGAAAAGCCGCACACATCTGCTTCGGCTCACGTATCACGCGTCCGTTTTGGTCCTTCAAAGACCGAATCGTGGACTTGTTGCCACTTTTTGCCTCCGTCACTCGGGCCCAGCTAACAGCTTTGGCTCCCTCGTTTCCCAGAGCACGTATTTTGCTTCTGACAACGCAGCCCTCGTGCTTTGCGTCGAAGAACTGGTCCAAGGCCGTTCTCGTTGCTAGCACGCTGGCTACGTTGCCACTTCTAATAGCCTCTTCTACTTTATCTACCAGTTCCTTCTCGGTTCTATTTCTATCTAACGCTAATTCTTTACTAAAAACTATCGAGTCTAATCTAACTGCCCTCTTGAGAGAGTACCACCATCTGTTGTTGACAATGGCCCCTGTCAAGTGCTGTTTAACTAAAGTGCTAATCCGTCTACTGTAGGCTTTGCTTGTCGGTAACGACAAGTTCAGCTTCCAGTAGCCGGGTCCTTGTCTATGGGTTCTATCAAGGTTGGCCATGCAGGTCACTAGTTTGTGATCTGAATAGGCAACCATGAACATTTGTGGACAGCTTAACATGTCCCTATCCTTATTTCTAACTAGAACCCTATCTAGGTACGATCTAGATGTTCCGCTACGATTACTCCACGTCCACAGTGGCGCAGTCGGAAAATCTAGTCGATATCTATCGGCCAGGTCAAATCGGTCGATTAACTGTTTGAGGCTGTTACACCCCCCTTTATCGGGACATGCTCCCACATAGTCCCAACGTGCATCTAGGATTCCATTCCAGTCCCCCACTAAAAGCAAGGAGCGGGACGTTCCCAGAAAAGTCTCTAGACGTTTGAAGAAGTCTGGCCGCGGTGTCCCGGATGGGGCATATGCGGCCACCAGCCTGAACGCTCCACCTTCACTACCGTCAACGTCTAGGACCACCAGTCGACCCTCCGGGTCCAGATGTACCGTCTGTGTTACGAGGCCCAGGTGTTTCCGCAGCAAAACGGCAACTCCGCCCCCACCCCCCGGTTGACAGAGAGATGCGTAGATCTCAAAGTCATCGAAGATGGGGGCCAGCTGTCGCTCGCCGTGGATCCTGGACTCGCAAATGGCTACCACATCCAAACTGTGCGACCTGAGGTCGTTTAAGAGTTTGCCCTGTTTCCAGGGCATCCCCAGGCCGCGTACGTTCACACATCCAACTCTTATATTGGCCATGTTGGTGCTGAAAAGTTAAAAGAGGAAAAGAGATCACTCACCCTTCGCCTCCTGGGGACCAGGCCGCACGATTTCCATGGGGGTGTTGGAGGGGTTGTCTGGATGGGTGGTGGTTTCCGGCGGGGTGGGGAAGATAGATAGATAGATAGATAGATAGATAAATAATTAGCTAGATAGATAGCGAAAGATACAGAGAGTTTCTGAAATGCTTTAAAAAAAGATAGAAACGCCGGTTTATCTTTTAATCTACAAATCAACGTGTATATAAGACGTGTTTACATTCTTTAAAATGTGTTTATATACACGTTACTTGGAGCTTCGGCTAAAAACGTGTGCTGTATGTACAGATAGCAATTAGTGCACCATTTAATGTAAAGGAATATAATTCCGGAAAATATATATAAGCAGTTATCTCCCATAATATCAGTGTAATCATGGGAGATAACTCATGATAATTTTTCTTGTTCTCTCGCCAATATACCGTGTAACAAAAAAATAATTTTTCTCTGTTCCTGGCTTGTAATCACTTTTTTTGTGTTGCTTAGATCCCAAATAAATAAATAAAAAAGTTCTATTAAACAGTTAAAAGTTTGGGTTTGTAAAAATTCTAAGCTATTCACTAGAATTATTTGTATGCTGGATTTTACGTTGTATGTAAATTTAATTTGCTTATGTTAAATGATTTTTTATATATGTTTCAGGTTAAATTAAAATTATAGAATAAAGAGTAATACCTAAAGAAGATTATAAAAGTGCAATAAAGTATAAAATTGTTAAAAAGTGGATTAAAGAGATTTATTGATACTGTATTTTTGAACCCTGAATAAAGGGTAAGTTGTGTTTTAAGCATTCGTCTCCAGGATGAAGCAGTGGAACTTGGTCAAGGAGGAAGAGCAGGTGACAAGTTGGAGAAGTCGACACGAACCTTGCTCAGGCTTTTACATACTTAGGGATGGCCTCTGCTTCTGCCATGACGTGCCCGGACTGTTTGACGTTATTGGGGTGCCGTTTGTGCCCAAGGAGTGGCAGCTATTTATAGACAGCTCCACCACAAGTTTGAAGGCTGTCCTCCTCCACAATGGAAACAAGTTCTCGACACTGCTCCTAGCTCATTCAGTCTGTCTCAACTGTCTGAAGGAAGATTACTACAGTGTGAAAGTCCTCTTGGAAGCTCTGCAATACAACCAGTACAATTGGGAAATTATTGGGGACTTCAAGATGGTGGACTCCAGAGAGGCTTTATCAAATTCCAATGCTTCCTCTGCCTTTGGGACAGCAGAGCCACCTCTGACCACTACAAAAGAAAGAACTGGGAGCAGCGAACAGAATTTGTAGTTGGGACCCGGATTGTGCTCATGTCGCCACTGCACATTAAGTTGGGGTTGATGAAGCAGTTTGTGAAGGCTCTCAACCAAGAACCAGTCGCTTTTAAGTACCTTCTTGAGTTCTTCCCCAAGTTATCTGAGGCCAAAATCAAAGGTGGAATTTTTGTTGGACCTCAGGTAAAGAAGGTGTTTGAGTCTACCGAGTCCTCCAATAAGTTCAATAGGATTGAGAGAACAGCATGGAACTGTTTCAAGGCAGTTGTTAAGGGCTTCCTGGGCAACTACAGAGCTGAAAACTACCAGCAACTGGTGCAGGATCTGATAAAGGCTTTTGGTGCCATGGGATGCAGGATGTCGCTTAAACTCCATATGCTGGACGCTCACCTGGAAAAATTCAAGGACAATATGGGCGCCTACTCAGAAGAACAAGGCGAACGATTCCACCAAGATGTGAAAGGGATAGAGCGGAGGTACCAGGGCCACTACAATGAAAGAATGATGGGGGACTATATCTGGGGGCTAGTGCGGGAATGCGACCTGGACTACAACCGCAAATCCAGGAAATCCAGTCATTTCTGACGTGTATAAGTTGCTTTATAAGTGTTATTTGTTTTTACTTGTTTGCTTTTGATAAGCTTGTGTAATAAAATAAATATATACTCTGTTGATTTAATTATATGAACCGATAAATTTTTTTTTAAATGTGTTTTTTCTTGAAAAATATGAAAATTTCGAAATATCAAACTCCTGACCAAACTCCTGATCAAACTCCTGAACCAAAACTGCTGATTAAATAATAGTGTTTTTTTTTATAATAATAGGATATAACAAATCATGAAATGACACTTAGAACCGGGGAAGGAACAAAAAATTTGTTACACGGTGATAATAGAAGGGATATAAGCGGGCTTTCGATCGGTAATTTTTGTCGGTAGTTTCCATTGATTTTTTTTAAACCAGAATTAGTCGTTTAGTTTGCATATTGTGACCCCCAACCCATCCTATTTATTTTATATCGTATGGGATTTCTAGTAAAGTCCTTTTTTTATTATCTATAATATTTTGTTAATGTAAAAAGAAAAGTAATTGTCGCGGGAATGCTAGAACTCAAAATAATATTTCGCCAGAGATATATTGGCAAAATTTAATAAACGGAGCGAGGTCGGAATAGGAACCAGGGGTGGTGGAAAAAATCTGAAAAATGAATAGCGTTGGGGATGGGGGCGTGATTATTTGAGACACGAGAGTAAATGGATTCCTATCGGTTGCAATGATTTACAATCCAATTGTTCGATTACCTTAATTGCCTATTCATTGAATTATAGTGCAAATTCTTCTGATACTTGTGTCGTTAACTCTTTTGAGAGCAGCGGTCGCAAACATTTTCTGGTTTTATGGAACATGTCAACGTATTTGAAAGGAACCCCTAAAAAAATAACGTTAAATAAAGATGCAACGATTTAAATGTATTCTCTAAACCCGAGCACTGCTGCCAGTAACTAAATAATTGAATTTGGCTGACAACCTGACTTTCGTGTCGGTTGCCGTTGAGAACTCTGGTGTTCTTTCACCCGAACTGATCTTTTCTACGCAAAATTGAATGGAGTGTATCTCTACAGAGGAAGGAGCCACGTGGGGGGTAGTGGCTGATGCAATGGATGTCTCTCGCTGTTCTCCGCGGCATTGCCGTTACCATTTCGTCTTGGGGTGCAGTTGACATATACCACCTAAACTAGGGTTTAGAGTCTACCTCCCCATATCTCTTTCCGTTTATTTTGCTATTCAATCCTTCTATCTTCATTTTATTTTATTTTTTATCCAAACGTTATTTAACTGATATGAGATAGGAAATTCAGTTAAATATCATAAATATATCTAAGGAAATGCCACGAATAAGAGTTATTTCCCTTGATAACAGTTAACCTATTCATTTTTCTTGTACTTATCTGATAATACTTCCTTCAACGCGTTAACACAACACTCATCTGGTGATGTGATGGAAATGACTGACCTCTACGTTGTTTCTTTGGCTCTCTACTATAGATTTACAAGTAGCACACATTGTTACAATACACTCATATAATACATGAGCGCAGACCATACACACATCCAAACATACATACATCCAAACATGCATCCAACCATCTATCCATCCACCATTCATACATATATACATCCATCCATCCATCCATCCATCCATACATACATACATACATACATACATACATACATACATAAGGGCTGCATCACAGTTTCGAGAATTATCATCTCTTGACCTTTTTCTCATACATGGTTGGAAGGAATGTGATCTTTTAGGACTTAGTTGCCTTTCTGCATATGCTGGAGCGAAAGAAAAAAGAAAAGGCCAAGCTCACGCAACACACGTGAAAGATGTTTAGAACAATTGATGCCTGTGTCTAAAGCTCTTTTAAGTGAAGAGATGCCTTGCACTAGACCAATCCCACTCTCAGAACAACGGTGACCAGTATCCAAAAAGAAGAACAGCTGATTATATTTAACATGCACTTAACGCCTGCTTTGCTAGTCCTAAATCTAACTTTATGCAATAAGTTACATATTGTGTCTAATAATACATGGGCATACATGGCAAATAATGGTTGAATGACGTGAAAGACTCGTAATTCTTGTTAATAGCCATTACAAAGGCTTCTCAGACTCAGAGAGTATCAAACACTGGGTCATAGCACCTACATCAAAGATTTATTCAGTTCTAAAATGTCCTTAAAATAAAACTTGAAAAGTACTTCCCTAATATGTTTCTGCATAAAATTATCTCCGGAACAACTAAACTACGCGTTTTAAACTATGTAGAGGAGCGTGGCCTAGCGGTGAGCGTGTTGGACTTACGATCATAATGTCATTGGTTCCATTCCTGGTCTGGGTTGCGTTCTTGAGCAAAATACTTCATTTCTCGTTACTCCAGTACACTCAACTGAAAATGAGTACCAGCAATAGCTGGGGGTTTAACACTGCGATGGACTGCCGCCCTGTCCAGTGGGGAGTATATAGAACGTAGTTCTATATGAATCAGGTGGATTGGCAGTATCGGTAGAGGGTCGGACGCCATGCTTTGACGCATACTTACGGCCCTTGCCACTCTGAGTTCAAATCCCGCCGCGGTTAACTTTGCCTTTCATCCTTACGGGGTCGATGAAATAAAGTACCAGTAATGTACTGGGATAATTGCTGGCCTTGTGCCAAAAGTAGAAACAATTATTCTACAAATTGGCGTTATTTCCTCTAAATAACACTACACTAACAAGTGTGCAGATGACAGTAGTAGAAGGTTCAGCTATTTCCTCGTTGATTTCACCAACAGGCTGTTCTGTTCATCAAATAACTGGAAGCTCGCCGTCAGAAATCACGAAGCACCGACACACACACACACACACACACACACACACACACACACACATATATATATATATATATATATATATATATATATATATATATATATATATATACAACTCATTGGCGTTTAATTATTTTTGGCAAAGTGCAGATTTTCCTATCATGTCGCCAAAATCTCATTAAATTGCCCCACAAAATTTATTTTTAATGTGTGTGAAATATTAGGTTATGAGATCCAATATCTTTTTTTATATGCTTAAAACTTGGCTCAGGTTGTCTCCAAATAAATGATAAGAGATATTGCTGGATTTATGATATTCATTTGGTTTAATACCATGTTTTGTGTGCAGGCATTGAAACGTGTTTAACGGGATGACAAAGAGCAGTATTGGCAACTTTCCTTTTTGATAATGTATATCAGATTTGTGTTCTTATATGAAACAGCGACTGTGTGTATATGCACAGTTCTATATTGTTGTATAAACTATACTAATGTATTGAGTACTTTACTTGCTGTGGTTACCGCCGATTGAACCCGCGACTCACACACACATATATCTATCTATCTATCTTGTCATCTACTACCGCCTGACCGTAGTGCCCTGCCCAAGGGAAACCCTCACCAAGATGGAGCGCGCGCTCTTCCAATTCCTTTGGAAGAGGCGGACTCCTATGGTGAGGAGATCCATCTGCTGTCAACACCCTTCGAAAGGAGGGCTGGGGATGCCGTGGCTAATGATGCGTAAACACGCATTAAGGCTACGGCACCTCTACGTATTCCTCACCGGTCAACCGGTGTGGGCCTCGTTTGTGAGACGAACCTTTCCCAGACTCGTCTCACTTACCGAGCTGCAATCCTGGGTCAAGCAAAGACCGAGAAAACTGGGCGCCTGGCACACTGAGTGTGCCCAGGCGCTCGCCGCCCTCTGGCAGGCGGATCCAGTTATCAGTGGAGACACCACCGCAACATTCTATAGAGGGCTGGTACGCAGCAGGTGCGACGACGCCCTCGGAGAAGCCCTAGACATGGAGGAGGACGAACTGGCCAGCCTGTTCGGTAGGACATTCAGCCCGGGACCTATAGACAACTTCCAGAAGTCCCTGGCCTGGCAGTGCTACCGAGGGGCTCTACCCGTTCGAGTAGGGAAACCGCCAAAAAGATCTGTCCCAGATGCGTGTGCGACGAGGAAACCGTTCCACACGCATTGGTACACTGCTCGGGCGTAGCCGAACTGTGGGGCTATGTCGAACAACTGCTGTCAAGGGTGGGACCGATCCGGTTGACCACCGAGTCTATTGTAATGATCAAGCCGCCTCCCCCCTTCAAAGATGAAGGAGAGGCGGTGTTTCTGTGCGTAATAGCCATGGTGAAAGAAGTTGTATGGTGGACGCGTCTGAAAGGACTGAGGTCAGGCACCTTTCTCTCTGGCCAACAACTGGTCCGTTTCTTCCGATATCATTTCGGAAGAAGGATCAGGATGGAGAGAGAGGTGCTCCACCCCAGTCGTTTTTATGAAAGGTGGGTGAAAGTGGCGAGAATGGCCCGTGTGAATGGGCCTTCTCTTTACATAAGCCTGTAGGTGGAAAAGAGGAAGGAACGAGGGAGCACCCCCTCTCTGTGCTCCTGAGGAAAAGGGTTGCACACTTTTTTCGTGGGTGTGTGCGACCCCCCAAGGCGCCTCCTCTCTATTGAGGATTTTGTTATAAATTTTATTTTTTGTTATATTTTATTTTATTTTTATACATTGTTATTGCATCCTCCTTATTGAGGACGCCGTTTTGTGTAAACTCTCCCCTCTGTACTTGTCCCACTTTTGATGCCCTGGTGGCAAATAAAAGAAACATATCTATCTATATATATATATATATATCCATATATATATATATATATCCATATATATATATATATATATATATATGTAGGAGGTGAGTTTTATTGTAGCACAATAAGGCAATGCAAATATGTTGATTTAAAACTTCACTATTCACAAGTGTTTTTTAACCTTCATATCATGTATCCCTATTTTATCTGATGAAAACGCAGATATCATCTCATGATTATATTTGTTTTTGAAATGCGCATAATAAAATACTTGGAACTCTTTTAACCATCTTTTGATCTTATATTATATATATATATATAGGAACGAGTAGGACCCCCCCGACGGCTGAGCTCAAGCCGTTTCGACGGCTAATTCTGGATGGCTAATTCTGTCCAGAATTAGCCGTCGAAACGGCTTGAGCTCAGCCGTCGGAGTCCTACTCGTTCCTATTACCCACTCTACTACCCTAACCATTGAGTACTTTGGTGCGTTATGGTCCACCTGGTTCCTTACCACATTTCCTTCGTTATATATATATATATATATATATATATACTCAATACATAAACAGAGAAAGCCTTAAGCAATACTCCGACCAACTTCATCTCACTCAACAAACATTAGAATATACTTAAGTATTATCTCAATTTAGTGTTTGGGGTGCTAACTAATCAGTATTTCGTGGATAATTGGTTGTATTATTTTATATGAGACATTATTAAATAAATATCTCATTTCTTCCAGACGGCCGTTTCGTTATAAGATTTCTACAATTTGGGATAAATAATTTCCAGGTTATGTAGAAACTTGTATATATCCATAGTTTTATACGCAAGCGGGCACTTATAAACTCATCAGTGGATGGCCAGTCAATAACGATATAAGAATTATATCGACATTAATAGAATGGTGATGGTCTCCCTCAGCACTAAGAAGAGACTGGTAGATTAGAATCCAGCAGTTCTATCAAAGAGAAAATACACGCTGTCCCCAAAAGGGTAAAGGGAGGTCATCTTAAAATAAAACAATATACACGCTGGTCATTTAAACCTGTTAGGTGTATAAGAACTCAATTGGAAATTTAAAAGAATAACCGTATGTATACACAACTAATTCACACACATAGATATTAAAACATAATAAATATATGCATGGATCACCCATATATACACATAGCTATTCTCTAAGGCTAAATCAGACATGGGATACAAGGAAGATCAATCAGTATTTCATATGAAAAATAATAATATTAATATCATATATATATATGTACACACACACACACACACACACACACACATATATATATATATATATATATATATATATTACAGGCAAAAATGCGGGCGCATGTAAAGAAATATTCTTAAATTAATAAACCTAGAAAAGTAAAGGACAAGTTATTACACCTGGAAAAGTAAGGGCAAGAAAACTTCTTAAAAGTTCTTAAAATATTGCAGCTATAGTATAAATTTGAATAATAAAAAATATTTGATTTAAATATACATAGAAAGTGATAAATTCTAATAATACAGTTGACTCTCTAATTGATAATAATACTAATTTATGATCATTTATTTAATTTTGTGATCCTAATTTACACCATAGTGGTTGGGTCATTAAATAAATATACTTTATTTTACTTTACTAAATGGGACTGAAAAAATGAGTGACAATTATAAACATCAAATAAAACAAAATTTTGGCGTGTAAATGACACTAACAATTAATTAATAATTAATTAGGGAGTCAACTGTAATGATAAATAATAACAAATTATAATTGTTTAATAATGAAATTGAAGACCTGTCAGAGATCAAAATAACCAATCTACATTTTTAGGTAGAGTAAAATTAGACTACAATTAAAAATTAAACATTGTCTAATTCAACAGTTCATCTAATGAATTGATGAATTCACTATAATTGATTGATTCACTATAAATGAATAATTGATGAATTGACTTTTACCTAATTTTGCCCCTTGAGATGTTGAATTTTACTATATTATAAAAAAAATCTGTAATACTCATAAAAAGTGCAATTATATGATGCACTGTTTTTTATTTATTTTACTGCATTATTTTATAACTAAATTTTTTAAAATATAATTTGATTAAGAGTGAAAATTTTTAAATATCTTATAACATAAATTAATAAATTGTACATATTAATTATTATTATTATTATTAATTAATTATTGTACAAATTATT
>OZ024743.1:57951482-57991482 GCA_964016885.1 Eledone cirrhosa | reverse complement strand
TTAATAGTGTAGTATTATTATTATTATTATTATTATTATTACTATTATTATTACTTTTTTTTTTTTTTTTTTTTTTTTTTCCCAATTCAATGATGTTCCAGAACAATGTAAACGAGATAATTGCCAATTTGGGTTCTGGAACAAAAAGGATCATTGGCAATAAGGGCAGGGGCCCCAAGTTATCACAACCTGGGCCCGCCCGTCATCGTGCCATTGTAATAGAGCCAAACAGGGCATTTAGTCTTGGCTGCTGGAACGTACGGACGCTGCTTGACAGGGATTCTTTGGAGCGTCCTGAACGAAGGACCGCTCTTGTTGCGAAGGAGCTTCGACGTTACGATCTTGACATCGTGGCTTTGTCTGAGACGAGGTTAGCTGGAGATGGTCATCTTACGGAATTTTGTGGAGAATATACATTCTTCTGGAAAGGAAGAGATGAAGGAACCAGAAGAGAGGCTGGGGTAGGATTTGCTGTTAAGACTGTACTGGTGAATAAATTGGAAGAATTCCCAGTGGGGATTAGTGAGCGTCTTATGTCCATGAGAGTTCCGCTGGACAAGGGAAGATATGCTACCCTGGTGAGTGTGTATGCTCCAACTATGAATTCTGTCGATGAAGAAAAACTGTCCTTTTACCATGCCTTGAAAGGTGTTTTAAGAAATATCCCTCAGGCAGACAAAGTCATCGTGCTTGGTGACTTTAATGCTAGAGTGGGTAGGGATTTTAACACATGGAATGTAATCGGAAGGCATGGGGTGGGAAAGTGTAACAGCAATGGTATGCTCTTGCTGCAGATGTGTGAGGAGCTGGATCTGTGTGTTACCAACACCATGTTCCAACAAAAGAACAAATTCAAGACCACATGGATGCATCCTGCATCTAAGGAATGGCATCTTTTGGACTACGTCCTAGTCAGGATGCGTGACAGACAGGATGTGCGGTGTGTTCGTGTTCTTCGTGGAGCTGAGTGCTGGACGGACCACCGCCTGGTACGCGCAAAAGTGAATCTAATCACCAAACGTAAAATCCGGGCTCCTGGTGTTACCCTGCCCAAAAGATTGAATGCTGCTCGTCTTAAGGATAAAAATGTGAAGAGGACATTGGAAGAAGAGATGCAGGCTGCAGATCTTGGTGAGGATTGGCCGACCCTTAAAAAGTCGGTTTATGATGTAGGCAGACGTGTTCTGGGATTGGTGCAGAGAAAACATCAGGACTGGTTTAATGAGAAAGATGTGCATATAGATGACTTGTTGGCTGATAAGAGGCGCGCTCTGTCACGCTACTTGACGGCAAGACCACAGGAGAGGAATACGTTGCATGAGGAGCTCAGGGATGTAAAATCACGTGTTAGGCGGAGTCTTTCTCAGATGAAGGATCAGTGGTGGAGTGAGAAGGCTGGTGAGATACAAACTGCGTCTGATTGCAATAACACAAAGCTGTTGTACAGTCTCTTGCGTGAGGTTTATGGACCGTCTTCTTCTCTGGTGACACCGATTCGCAGCAGGGATGGCAAAGAACTTCTTCGTGACTCACAGGGAATTCTACGAAGGTGGCGGGAGCACTTTGATGATCTTTTGAATCAGCCGTCTGTCGTCAGTGAAGATTTCCTCAATCTCATTCCGGAAAGTCCTGTGAAAGTAGCTCTCGCAGAGCCTCCGACACTTGTGGAGGTTGCAGTGGCTATTTCGAAGCTGAACAGTGGAAGATCTCCAGGTATGGATGGCATACATGCTGAGCTCCTACAATATGGTGGTGAGAGACTCCTGCAACATCTTCACTCTCTGTTTGGAAGGATATGGGCTAATGAATCCGTGCCTGAGGACTGGAGAGATGCAGTAATGGTGGTCTTGTACAAGGGAAAGGGTAACAGGAATGATTGTGGGAACTACAGAGGTATATCATTGCTTTCTGTCGTGGGGAAAGTTTTATGTAGGGTGCTTCTGGACCGTCTGCTGACACACATTGCAGATTGTGTCCTTCCTGAAAGTCAATCTGGTTTTCGTGTTGGACGCGGCACTACTGATATGATCTTCTCAGCTAGACAGCTCCAGGAGAAGTGCATTGAACAGGGCTTGGATCTGTATCAGGTTTTTGTCGATCTGACAAAGGCTTTCGATACTGTCAACAGAGATGCATTATGGAAGGTTCTCCAGAAACTTGGTTGCCCTGATAAGTTCCTTGCTTTAGTTAGGTCTTTCCATGACGACATGAAGGCTTGGGTTAATGTCGGAGGTAACATGTCGGAGCCTATCTCAGTAAAAAATGGAGTGAAACAGGGGGATATTCCAGCACCGACCCTGTTTGCCATATACTTTGCAATGGTTTTCTGTATTGCATTCAGGAATTGCGAGCATGGTGTTTACATCCGATATCGAACCTCAGGCAGCATATTTAACATCAGGCGCTTTGCTGCGAAGACAAAAGTATTTACATCGGTCATAAGAGACCTCTTGTATGCAGATGATTGCGATCTTGTAGCGCACACAGAGAGTGATATGCAGCACATTTTGAATGTATTTTCTGACGCTTGCACTGCCCTGGGTTTGACTGTCAGTCTCAAGAAAACCGTCGTCATGTACCAACCTGCACCTGGTGGGCAGTACACTGAACCAAACATCTATGTGTATGGCAAACGACTTGGAGTGGTTGATCAGTTTGTCTACCTGGGAAGCACTGTCAATCGATACGGCAACCTTGACAGTGAAATCTCACTTAGGATTAGGAAAGCAAGTGATGCTTTCGGAAAGCTAGAAAGGCGACTCTGGGGTCGGCGAGACATATGCAGGAGGACAAAGGTAAAGGTGTACAGGGCATGTGTACTCTCTTGTCTTCTTTATGCCTGCGAGACCTGGGTCACATATCGACGCCACCTTAAGCAATTGGAGCGTTTCCATCAGATGTGTCTCAGACGGATACATGGCGTTCGCTGGAGGGACCACATCAGTGATGTCGAGATTTTGGAAAGCTCTATGTGTGACAGTATAGAAGCTCTTGTGCTTAAGCAGCGACTCCGTTGGAGTGGTCACCTTGCCAGGATGAAGGATTCTAGAATACCAAAACAACTCTTCTATGGAGAGTTGGTTAAAGGAAAACGACCGCCACATAAACCAAAAAAGAGGTATAAGGATTCCTTGAAGGCCTCTCTGAAAGACGCTAACATCTCTGCTGATACATGGGAAAATATTGCTGCTGATCGTAATAAATGGAGAAAGACTGTATATGAGGGAAAAGTTGCCTTTGAGGCATCTCGAATCGCACACGAGAAAGTAAAGCGGGACGTGAGGAAGGGTATTGCTGTTGCACTTCCAGACGGCGAGGGTCCTCCTATGTTTCTGACATGCAGCGTCTGTGCGAGACTCTGCCTAAGCAAAGCTGGACTCGAAAGTCATCTTCGCAGTCATAAAGTAAGACCAGTGGTTGACTACCAGGCTGCTGTTGGAGATGCTACTCATCATGCTTGCCAAACATGTGGTAGAGAATGTAAATCAGCAGGAGGACTCAAGCGACATGCAAAAGTACACGAACTCCAACCACAGCCGACTATTCCCAGTAAATGTTTTGGTTGCCGACTCTGTGCAAGACATTTTGGATCATTGGCTGGGCTAAAAAGCCACATTCGATCGCAGCACTGTTAGTTGCTATCGTGTGTTTGTGTGTGTGTGTGTGTGTGTGTGTGTAGATATGCTTATGTGCGTGCGTGTGTGTGTATATATATATGAATATGTATATTATTATTGTTGTTGTCGTTATTATTATTATTGCTATTATTATTCTTATTATTATTATTATTATTATTTTTATTATTATTATTATTATTATTATTATTATTATTATTTTTTTTTTTTTTTTATTTTTTTTTTTTATTGTGCAATGGCCATACTCGGTAACGAGGGGGCAGCCATCATGTATGTATGTATGTTCTGGTTTTATAATTTTATTATTTACCAATAGAGAGAGAGCCGGTTTCTCATATAGTTACAAGACTCTCTCATTGGAATTTACACAACATCAACTAGGTAGATATGTATGCATGTCTGCATGCATGTATATGTATGCAGGTAAGGATGTTAATGAATGTGTGGATATGTATGTTTAGAGTTGTATGTGTGCATGTGTATATGCTTTGTATCTGTACATGTGTATATGCAGTTATTAGATGCAACATTTTTGGAATGTTTTACATATTTTTACCGTTGCATTAATAGATTGTACTTGTAATTTCCTAACTAGTTGTGTTCTTTCAGTTCCCGTGAAGCCCAGCTTCTCAAGATTTGTATTGAGGGAGTTACTAACATACCCCAGTGCCCCAATAATCACAGATATAAATCTGGAGGTATAGTCAGAGTGGAGTATCTGCAGTTTTCTCATTAGTTATGCATAGATATTCTTTGATATCATATTGGCATCTATCTGCTGGGCAGCTAACTTCCACTACTCTACATGCCTTCTTACCCCTGTCCCATATCTGGTATGTTATTGGGGGTTTTACTGGAACATTCCACCAGTACTCTTTCATATTATGTATATATGTCTTCCATATTCCTGTAGCTTTTGTAGCTTTTAATGTGTTTATTGTCTGGGTTATTTTTTCTACGGATTGCATTGTAGAGTGTTTTGGCCACTACATCATGCCTCATAGGTAGATAGTACCGTGATGACATATTTGTACAGCTGCTTATGACATGGGTGAAATCTTCGTTCGATGTCAATTCTGCATTGTCTGCATTTGTTGTCACATTTAGGTGTTTTGCCTGCATCCCTATCTCTTTTGTGAATCAGGTATTTTGTGTTGATTTCCTGTTCTTAGATTGCAAAAGCATATTCTTCAAAGTGGGAGCCAATTTAGCGGTTGTTGGTCCAAGATAGACTACTTTCCTTATCTATATTACACTCACTCTGGAGCTTCCTGGCAACATATCCATGCATGATTTTTTGCTGATAAGCATGCAGTATTTCATCCGTGGATTCGCTGCGGTATTGCTGGGCAATTTCCCTGGGTGTGAGTTTTTGATAATCATGCAAGGATCTCCTTTCCAATATGCATAGGCATGTATGCGAATATGTATGTATGTGTGTATGTATGTATGTTTTCTCTTTCTCTTAATTTCGAGTATATTTTTTTGACCGGCCACCTTCCTGGTGGCAAGGTTGTAAAAGAAAAGAAATTGTCATCCCTTGAATCGCAAGAATGTTTTGCAAATTTTGAAGGTGCCAGCTATCGCAGCCATTTGTAGACTATGAATTAGGGAGCTGCGCTTTTTGTCCACAAATCCAAGTTCAGTCATACTTTGGTCCAAGCGGGTTGGTATATAACCCGTAGCACCAATAATGATGTGTATGAAGCTAAAGGTGTATCTTGGATACTGGATTTGTAAACTCTTCATCAATGGTCCGTAGATGTCCTCCTTCTCCTGTATTTTTCTGACAACGTTTACATCAAGTGGGCAGCTGATCTCCACAACAGAACACGTTTTCAATGTGTGGTCCCAAACTACAATATCAGGCCGGTTGTGCTTTAATTTGGTGGCAGTTTTTATTTTCAGGTTCCACCAGTATTCCTTAGTGCCATCTGTCTCAATATATTCTTCCTCGTTTGTTGTTAATTTTGTTTTCCGAAGTGCGTTCCAGATGGTTCTAGCTATCCCATCGTGTCTCATGGGGAGGTAGTAGCGAGATGACATTCTTTCGCAGCTGGCAACAATGTGGCTTACATCCTCGATCTTTGCTTTACATAGCCTACATTTATTGTCAGCTGCTGGCCCTCCTCTTTTGTGCAGCAGATATTTGGTAGGGAGTTCTTGTTCCTGTATTGCATAGAGATATCCCTCAAGGTGTGATGTCATAAACTTGTTGGAACTCCATGCCAGGCTTCTTGAGTGGTTTGTCCCCTCTATAGTCTGTGTTGTACGCCTCAAGTATCCATGCATAACTTTTTCTGTAAATTGGTCAATTTTTTTATCTTGTTTGAACATTGAATAGGATCTTCCGATTTCTCTGGGTGAGAGATTTATATCAGGCTTTATTCCATATCATTCCTCCAGATCAGTCGCTATTCTAATGATATTTCTTTTTACATGCTGATAAACCTGGGCAAGATGGTTGCCAACCTTTTTCCTCTGTTGAAGGTGTTGCTTCAGTGTTACTATCCGGGTCTCATATGTTGTTAATATTGATTTTAGACCCCGGCCACCTTCCTTGCGTGAGAAGTATAGCCTATCCACATCACCATTGATGTTAAAGTTCCCAGTAACACTGAGAAGTTTTCGAGTTCTAACATCCATCTCACTTAGTTCTTGCAATGACCAGTTCAGCAGGCCAAATGTTGGCGTTAGAATTGGCACAGCATAAGTATTGTGGGCAATGTATTTGTTGTACACTGACAATTCTGATGACCATATTTTCTTTACTCTTCTGAGGTATTCAGTTCTGGTTCTCTCCTTATTTATGGGTCCATCATATCTAACATTCTCATCCTGTCCAAGATATCTGTAGTTGTCACCTGACTGTAGAGGTTGTATTGTCAGGCCGTTCATCTCTAGATTTCTAGAGGAGGGCACAGCTCTTCCACGTTTTACTGCCAAATATGCACACTTGGACTCACCAAATTTCATTTTGATGCCGGTTGAAAATTGTGTAATGAGGTCCAATTGTTTCTTGATGTCATTGATATTTGGCCCATACAACTTCAGGTCATCAACAAAGAAAAGATGGGAGATACTTCTGGGCCTACTTCTTTGTCCACCTTGTTTCCTGAGTAGGTAAGATAGTGGATTCAGTGAGAGAACGAAGAGTAGCACTGACAAGCTATCACCCTGAAAGATGCCCTTCTGGTAATGTATCTTATCAGTCTTAACCTGCTCCTCCTCACCTCTAAGGATCAAATTGGTGTACCAGTTCTTGGTCAGGCGTTCAACTGCAGCTTCCAATGGTTGTGGGACTTTAGCTAACTGTAAAGCTTTAATAATCCACCCATGAGGTACACTATCAAATGCTTTTTGATAGTCCAGCCACACGACAGTCATGTTTCTGCGATTCTTTGTTGTTTTTTCGTGAATCATTTTGTTAGTTAGTAGGTGATCTATGCAACCCACACCTCCCTCTTTCCACCAGCTTGCTCAGGTGTTATGATGTTGTTGGTAGCACAGTGATCCTGTAAGAACAGGTTAAGGCACCCAGTATATAATTTATACATGATGTTTTGGCAGGCAATTGTCTGTTGAATCCGTCATCCGTTTCCCATACATATCTCCAGTAGCTCTCAACCTGTTCTTTTGAAGGGGTGTCATTTACAGGGATTGAGCTTTTGCCACCGAAGCTGCGATTAACTGATTTAGGATCTCTGGCAAACAATCTATTTAGCACTTGTCGTTTATGTGCTGTTGACTTATATTTTAGTCTTTCTGTTGTAGCTGTGAGTTGTTTCATCTGGTGTAATTTGGAGTTCAAAGTTTTAAATTTTGTATCTCCAAATCGTCTCTCTAACTTTTTCTTTAGGTCTTCCTGGTGTAGTGTGAAGTTGCTCTCTATGTTGCATTTCATAACGACTGCGATGTGTGAGATACTTCGTCTCAGGGACAAAATTTTGGTTTTTAAATTTCGCATCCACGCTGGTTCAGGCTTTCTGTTTGTATCTTGATTGCGTGGTTTTAGATGTGTGTTATATGATAGCAATGTGACAGCTGAAACATATAACAAAATATTAAGCGTTTCAAATGTCGTTTCTACACCTTTAGATCGCATAGCCAGCTATTTCGTTCACCGCTTCCAATTCCAATTTAGTGGGTTCTTTACTGACTCTAGTGTTGTATGGTCTGTCACTCACATTAAGGCTGTGTATCTCTTGAAACATATCGTTCCATATCACTTGTAGGGTGTCCACAAGTTTTTGGTGTTTTGTTTGTTCAGTAGAGTCATGAATTTCAGCCTCGTTGTTGATGTGGTGACAATTACTACTAGACTCAGCTGACCTTTCTCGCTGTTCTTCAGTGGAAGTGGGATGGATTTCAGCAAAATTGTTGGTGAGCTGTTCACTGTTAGATTTAGCTGGCCATTCTCTTTGTCTGTCAGTAGAGGTGGGGTGGTTGTCTACAAAGGCTGTATTTGTAGTATCACTCAATTCCGTTAGATGTATCAATTTACATCTAATGATACGTTTTGCCTGTTTATTTAAATGCTTTGGAGAAAAGTCTAATTCTGGGTGTTTGGAGTTCCATAAAGTTGTTAGCCTTTGCATAAAACCGAACTTTTGGGGTTCAGATTGTTTGTATGCTTCATATAATACTTTGTTAAGCTCGTAGCTCCACTGTATACAACGGTTGTAGTTGCGATTTGGTCGAAGGAGACTTGTATTTTTTTGCCATGATGAGTTCGTCTATTCACTAATATTTCGTATTTATTTTTCAAAATAGTTGATGATCTTCTTTAAAAGTTTCGACAAAGTTCTGTCAGAATCAAATTTAAAGTTATTCACAGCTTGGGTAATATTTCTTTTCAGTTAGTTTTTAATTCTACAACTGTGTTTTAAACGTTGTTCTTGAATCGTTTGAATCGAGAACAAATAGAACCGTTACTTAGTATATTCCTTTATGAATGTAATATAATATAACAACGCTGTATTTATATGTTAAAGTTTATGTATCATTCATATAAATAGGTGTTCTACCACCTATTCACAACATATTCACAGTTCAAACACTTATGTTTTTGTTTCTGAATCGAAAACGTTACTTGTATATTTCTTTATAAATGTAATATAACAACGTTGCATTTATATGTTAAAGTGTATGTATCGTTCATATATCATAAGTGTATGTATCGTTCATATAAATAGGTGTTTTACAACACACTTACAGTTCAAACACTTATGTAGAATTATTGCATGTAATCTTACCGCGTAATGTAGCTCAACTTTTTCCAATATATGGTATGTTGCCTTCATCTAAGCCGTAATTACACACGTCCGATTATCGGACACTGACCACAACGGTCGCCATTTATGTATATGTATGTATGTATGTGTATATGTATGTATATATGTATGGGTGATTTTGGACAACCTGCAGGACAAAAAACAAAACCTGACAAAGGGCGGAAGAACTCATAAGAGTCAACGGCCATCCAAAAGAGTGTAAATATGTATATGCACATGTACCGCGTGGTTAAACCACTGGGAGTGAAGGACCCCTAGCCTTTGTCAGGGCATTCTTCTAGGAGAAGGCAACTCAGAAAACTGGGATAACTCCGATATAAACCTGCGGTTCAGTAGTTACCGATGATGTTGATCTTTTCTTCTTTTCGGGTTATAGCTACTGTCGCTCAGAGAGTTGGATTGTCTCAGTGCACAGTCTTTCCACACTTTAAAAAAATATCTTCACGCACAGACATTGCACGATAGAATTAATTAATAATTATTAATAATGGGATATTGTGCAATGGCCATACTCGATAACGAGAGGGCAGCCACCATATATGTATGTATGTATGTATGTATGTATGTATGTATGTATGTATGTATGTATGTATGTATGTTTTTAGTCCTGCAGGATGTCCAAAGTCACCCTCTTCACCAAGAAACCTGTCAAAGGGCAAAGGAGCTCTTAAGAGTCAATGGCCATCCAAAATCACCGGGAGAGATGACCCCTTAGCCTTTGTCAAGGCAGAATTCTAGGAGAAGGTAAACTCTGATATAACACCTGCAACCCTGATGGTATCCAATGATGTTGACTTGTTCTTCTTTTTGGTAAATATCATCTTGGTTAAGAGAGTGGGACTGGCTTTGTGCAGTGCCTTTGCTCACTATAAAAGCTTCACGGCACAGGCATTGCTTTATATCTGGAGATCTCTCTGCATTTGTCGTCACATGGTACCATGGGCCCAGCACTATGTGTCAATAATTGTCACAAGTGTAGTGTTTGTACCAGAGTTTTCAAGTCGCTGGTTGGACTAAAAAGTCACACTCGTTCAGCGCATCGGTAGGAGTTCTCCTACATGGATATAAAGTAGTGGCCGTACTCGATAACGAGTTGGCAGCCACCATGTATGTATGTATGTATGTTTATGTTCATGTTTGTTTATATTCTTGTGTCTCCGGTTATGTGCCATGACTCAAAGTTCCGACAAAAGGCGAACAATAAAATAAATACCAGATATAAGACCAAATATGTACTGGAGACAATATGATCAGCTAAATTTATTTCAGGCGGTGCCCCACTATATTCACAGTCTAATGGCTCAAGCAAATTAAATAGTAATAGATTGTGATATGAAAGTGTTTTTTAATCAAATTCTATCCAGAGAATTCATAACACCAAAAGAGTTTTAATATTACAAGTCAGTCAGAATAGGGCGGTAAATTGACAGTATCGGTAGAGCGTCCGACAACATGATTTATGGCATAGAGTTACGGCCCTTTACAATCTGAGTTCAAATTCTGTTGAGATTATAGCTTTGCCTTTCATCCTTACGGGGTTTCACAAAATAAAGTACCAGTAATGCACTGGGGTCGATTCAGTCGACTTTCCTCTCCCCCAAAATTGTTGGCCTTGTGCCTAAATCAGAAACCTATATTACGAGTCAAAATGCGGCAGTGGGTTAGCAGAATTATTAGTACGTCTGCTGAAATGCATTGCAGTATTTCATTTCGGCCCTCTATATTCTTGTTTCAAATCAACTTGGTTTTCCATCCATCTAGGGTCGAGAAAATAAAGTACCAGTAAAGTACTAGATGTGGTATAATCGACTTTCTCCTTCCCACCAAAATTGTTAGCTTTTGGCTTGAATTAAAATCCAATGAACATGCCAGAATAGGGCCGTGGATTTCAAAATTCGTTAGGGAGTCAGACAAGTATGTAGCAGTATTTGATCCGGCTTTTTCCATTCTGAGTTCAAATCCTGCAAAGATCAAAATTGCGTGTCATCCCTTTTGTGTCGATAAAATAAATTACTAGTTTAATACTGTTGTCGATTTAATCAGCTTTTTCCTCTTCCCCAGAATTACTGACTTTGTGCCTAATGTAGAAAATATTATTATATATCATAATTTCTTTCGACCCAACCGAAATCTTTTGGCTGATCTGAATTAACCTAAGCACCATCTGTGTCAAGTTTCTTATCCATCCTCCTTGAAATTCAAATTGTCGTGGCTGAAACTTTTCGAATTAGTGCATTTCTGCACCTCCACAATCAAGGAATCGATGGCAAGTTCCAACCTCATCGCACACACATTGGCCAAAGTGTTTAACTCTAAGTTTAGCAGAGTTATGGGTTGAAAAATATCGATGTGGTTCCCTTTGGATGGGTTCTTTCTCGGGAGCTCCACCGCTCCTTGACTCACAGAAGTAGTAGGAATTAGCCCTTTCTGTAGCTAAGAGTTTGCTGAACAATTCTGGCATATAAGCCTGAAGCTCTCAGGAAAAAAAATCTATCGCAGAGAATTTGCTCTCATGCAGCCAGCCATCACCTCCTATATTTCAGGAGATGTTATCTACTTTTCACAACACTCCGCCTCTGCTGCTAACAGTTACGATGCGCTCTCGAGGCAGGTACTGAAATGCATACTATCAAACCCGCATCTCTTCCCGAACAGCTGAACAATGCGCTCATATGTTCCACCAATAACTGCATTGTGGATGTCTTGACATGCCGTCCGTCAGCCACACGGGCCCATCAAACAGATTTTGTTTCTTAGTACATGTGCCTTAGCTCCGACAATGTGAGAAAACCTCACCAAATTGGTCGTGATGCCTTTCCTAAAAGCCTCTTTTATGTTTCCAACTACCTCACCAGTTAATCTAGTTTACACTTTTGTTTTTATGGTCGCTGTTTTCGTGGTGTTTTTACTTTTGTTTTTATGGTTACTATTAATTACATTTTAGATGAGTATTTGGAATCCTAATTATCAATGAAAAATACTATTTGGCTCATTGAGCGGACAATTTTAGCTGTTCTACAGATGCAGTAAGAGATTTGATTGGATTTAAAAATACAGACTTTGCCCCCAAGGACCAGATATTCTAAAAACGTTATAGTAATATATAAATAAACAACGAACTTACGGACTGATCAGTGGCAAGTTGCATAGGAGAAATAATTTTTTTTTAAATAAGGGTTTCTTATTTAGGCACAAGGACAGCAATTAGAATGAAAGGTAAAGTTGAGACCCGTGGAATTTGAACTCAGAACGCAAAAAGCCGTAAGAAATACCGCAAAGTATTTGTCCACCGCTCTAACGATTCTACCAATAATAATTGTTTCTACTTGGGGCAAAAGGCCAGCAATTTGGTTGAGAGCAAATCGATTATATCGATCCCAGTGCGTTACATGTGCTTTACTTTATCGACCGCGTAAGGAATAAAGGCAAAGCTAAACTCGGCGGGATTTGAACTCAGAACGTAAAGGACCGTAACTCTATGCCGCGAAGTAGGGTGCCCAGCGATCTAATGATACTGTCAATCCACCATCCTATAAGAAGTTTATAATAAAAGGTTATATCGATCCCATAAGGATGAAAAGGAAAGTTAACCCCGGTGGGATTTGAACTCAAACCGTAAAGGGACGTAACTCTATGCTGCCAAGCATGGCGTCCGACCCTCTACCAATGGGTTTCCGATTTAGGCACAAGGCCAGCAAATTTGGAGAGAAGGGAAAGTCGATTAAATGGACCCCAGTGCATTACTGGTACTTTATTTTATCGACCCCGTGAGGATGAAGGCAAAGCTAACCTCGACAGGATTTGAACTCAGAATGTAAAGGGAGGTAACTGTGTGGCGCAAAGCAAGATGTCCGAGGCTCTAACGATTCTGCCAATCCACCACCCTATAAGGAGGTTATAATGAAATAAAATAATAATAATAATAATATTAATAATAGTACTGACATTTTCTAATGTCAATTGTGAAGATACTGCCAGGGTATAGGCTGCTTGATGGTTTATGAATTCAATAAGAGAAACACTTGAAATAATAAAAATTAAAAAAAATACACGTTAAATGATTGATGTAATTAATTAGATATCTAATTAAAGTATTCAATGAAATATGAAATCGATCGATGGTTTCATGGTCTCTCATCTCCCAAAACATTAGCCTGGTGAATGCTGAGATGTTTCTAAAAAAAAAATATTATTGTCAAAGCTGATGGTGAAAAAAGATATTGGCAAGCAGGTTGACATGAATTCTAACTAAAGGACGTAGTATAAATATCCCAGCACACGGTCAGTATGACATATTACATGTCATAAATACATTTACATGTAAACCAATCATTTTGAAATTGTTACTAAATATGACACTCAGAAATGTTTACTTGAATTATATTATTCGCTATCAGTGTCTAGGGTCTAGTCTGTATGCTATGAATACAGACATTACATACAGATATATATATATATATAATTATAATATATATATATATATATATATATATATATATTTTATATATATATATATATATATATATATATATGTATATATATATATGTATATATACCTATGTATATAAATGTGTGTGTATGTATGTATTATGTATATATTATGTATGTATATACACACACACATATCTCTCTCTCACTCTCTCTCTCTCTATATATATATATATATATATATATATATATATCCGTATATATATATATATATATATATATATATATACATACATATATATATAAATATATATATATACATACATATATATATATGTATATATATTTATACATACATATATGTATGTATATATATATATATATATATATATATATATATATATATATATATATATATATATATATATATATATATATACATACACATACAAATATACATATGCTTTCATCTTTTATCATAATCCCAAATCGGTGACAAATATAATAGATTAAACAGAAGAATGAAGAATGGTAAAATAACAATTACGTTTGTAGTTACTGTTATATTCCATTTCTTTACTAATATAAACGGTCTTGTGCTTGTGTATGTGTGTGTGTGTGAGAGAGAGGGGGATGGAGAGAGGGGGAGGGAGGGAGTATGTTACAGCTCTAAATGAAGTCGCGTCACCTAGTGGTAAAAGTATTAGTCTCACAATCGATTTCTGGAAAACGCCATGTTGCGTTTATTAAGCAAGACAATGTATTTCACGCAACTCGACTGGAAAAATGAATACCAATAGCAGCTGAGAGTTAACCCAGACACTGCCAATTGTCAAACCAAGTGGAGATTCCTCTGACTGCGACGAGACTTATATGAAATTGTATTAGAAAGCATATGTGGCGTGGAAAGCGGTGAATGGCATGCATGGACAACTGTTACCCCCAAAACAATGTGTTCATTCTTGCGCCTTGGAGAAAAAATTTCTAGTTCGAAATCCATAATCATTCTTGAACGAAGTTGGCCTTTTTTTATCTGTAGCTCTGAAGCTCACTCGTGATTCGAGGGAAAGGAATGTCGAGTTATAATATAAACATATATCACATCACTCCACCCATGTAATGAGAATATATATGTGTGTGTGTATGTATGTGTGAGGGATTTTGTGTGTGTGTGTGTGTGTGTGTGTGTGTGTCTAGCCTACATAAACAGATAAATGTATTACTTATACCACATTGAAAGACCATAAACAGGACTTTAGCGACAGACCTAGTTGTAGATTAATTAACCACGGGAGAACAGAATTAGGATCATCCAGTAAGGAGTTGCCAAAAGAAAATAATATGTGTTACGAAAAATGTGTTACGAAAAATAATATGTGTTACGAAAAATGTGTTACGAAAAATAACAGTGGATCATCTCTCAACTATTCAACTTTACATAGAAAATCATATTATATTATATCATATTACACTGAGTAATTGCTGGCCTTGTGCCAAAAGTAGAAACAATTATATTATATTATATTATATTATATTATCCCGCCGAGGTTAACTTTGCCTTTCATCCTTACGGGGTCTATAAAATAAAGTACCAGTAATGTACTGGATAATTGCTGGTCTTGTGCCATAAGTAGAAACAATTATATTATATTATATTATATGTTCATACATCGAACAAAAGCGCTACCCAAGTTTTGACCATACCTCCAGAATACAAGAAGCATCAAATTAGTGACCTCTCTTCAGACGCTTATACGAATTTATAAGATACCGTTAAAAGTAAAATTTGGTCAGACTAGCACAATTCCTTTTGTTTGAGCTAACGATGTAGCCAAAACTGATTTACTACCTTTATTTAAAAGGAAATTATCAAGAACCATATGTTTAATGTTTCCTGGGCACAAAATCCTCGAAAATACAAGAGATTCTGACATTAAGAACTAGAGGACATGTTTTTTCACTTTGACTCAGAACAGTCTGCTTCTTTGCTCTGAAAATACAGACACACTGCTAACCAGTCCTGCTAGCTAGAAGAGGTAGTTGCCAACATCAAATGTTAGTAAATTCACTACATTGAGATTCTATATTCACACACGCAATCAACACACTAAAATTATACGCGTACCTTTTTTCCGTTATCATTATTATTGTAGAGGATTGGGGCGGTGGATTGGCAGTATCGGTAGAACGTCAAACACCATGCTTTATGACATAGAGGTATGGCCCTTTACGTTCTAAGTTCAAATCCTGCCGAGGTTAGTGCCTTTCATCCAGTAATGCACTGGGGTCGATTTAATCGACTGTATCCCCCCCTTCAAATTGCTGGCCTTGTGCCTATAGTAGAAATCATTATTATTGCTCTGGATTTCCAATATAAACGCATTCCACCAGGTCTTTGTTGAGTGGTGGTTCTTTTATGTGACTTCAGGTGATTAACGTAACCAGCTTTCGAGAGGAGTGCACGTTGACAGAATTCGCATGTCCAACTACAAATGTCTTCCTCGTGATTGTGAGCACAACCCTTCCGGAGCTGACGCTTCAGTTGTTTCTGTTCTAAGCAACATTCCTCAAAAGTTTTGCAACTGCCCTTTATGCACTTTCTCCACTCTACCCTATTTAGAGCTATCTCCTCCCAGTTGTCTATATCAAATGCCAGCTCTTTGAGATTATTCTTGATGCTGTGCTTGTACACCATTTTCAGTTTGAGGGGGCGTTTTTTCGAAGATTGAGGTCAACGTAAAACAGCTGCTTTGGGATCCTGTTATCTTTCATGCGGACGATATGTCCTGTCCAGTGCATACATACATACATACATACATACATACATACATACATACATACATACATACATACATACATACATACATACATACATAAAAAGTCATATGGAGCACATATATATTAAAACATAAGCATAGATACATATATGAGAGTAGCCTACCCCAACGTTGTGGCTCAATCAATGAATGAATTAAATAAACAATTATTAATCAGAGGTGTATAAAATTATAATAAAATTAAAAAATTAGAATAACAGGCAGATAAAATTTACCTAATTTTTCTTCTTAGTCCATAGAAATTAATTAAATAAATAATCAATTAAACGGAGCAAAGTTTAAAACGTAAGTTTGAAGAAATAACAGATAAATGTTATCAATATTCCTCTAGTCCCGACTGTCGACAATTTCGCTTGCATTTTGTCGGAATGATTAATCGTTGCATTATCCACGAGAATTCAAGCTTATCAAGAGATAGATAAATTTAATCTGCCTGATCTTCAAACTTATAATTTTTTATTATATATATATATATATAGATGATAAATAAAACTAAACAAACACTACTTCGTCAGGAAGGTTCAGATAGGTACATGAAAGTTGTAACTAACGATTGTTAGGTTGGGGTTCGTAGGCGATAGATCCGCCATTCAGGAGTGGAGGCCGAAGTGGACGGGTCAGAAGTTGTGTGTGTCGATAGGATGAAATTGGTAGGTGTGCATTATTGCTTCAGGTTTTGCGTGTGGACACGTGGGTGACTCTGAGCCTTATATTGTTCGTGTGTCCACAGTGGTGTGGGTGTGTAAATCTGTACGTCCATGAGTTCTTTGTTTTTTGTGCATGTGTATGCGCGTGAGTGTCTATGTAACTGTTTTCTATTGTTTCTATGTATGTGTGTACAAACATATATATGACATTTTATATAGCGACAATCGATCGAGTTTCGTCAAATCGGACCGAGGAAATAATGTTTATATTACTATCTATCGGTCGCAACTACAGGTAGAAGGAGCAACGTGAAATAAAGTGACTTGCTCAAGGACTCACAACACCTCACATTTGCGAATACAAGTCACCCACGCGCCTTCATATATATATATATATATATATATATATATATATATATATATATATATATATATATATATATATTTATTTATTTATTAAAATAACAAATTAAAGTTTAAGCAAAGAATCGCTGCTTTCAACCTTAACGGGATCTTCTGAAAATAAAAAAAAAAGCAATCTGTGAACGCAGAAGTAAATATTTCGAAAAACGTTGCAACCGAAGGAAAACAGGAAGACGATACTTTGGTTCGTGAAGACATTCCCTGGCAATGAACGGAAAAAAGCGAAGATAATAAGTTATTATTATAATAATAATATTATTATTGTTATTGAGTCTCAGTCATTGATGTTATTTAACTGGAAAGTTTGTTGAAATGAGTATCAAGCCGCCACCTGCAGCCTCAGATATTCAGGACGTATCGGAGGGTTCTTGCTGTTCCCAGTAAGCATGCCTTTTGAACTGTTCCAAAAAGCGGGGCTGGACTAATCATCTTTAACCATCCTTGGAAACTCTTTGAGATAGTATCTACTGCGCCTATGACAATCGGGACGACCTTGATTTCATGGCAGTTCCAAATCCTTTTTAACTCCCACTTTAAATCCTGGTATCGGTTAATTTTCTCCCTCTCATTTTCTTGCACTCTCGTGTCAAATGGGCAGGCTACATCTACAATCAGGCACGATATTTTACCTTGTTATTATTATTGTTGCTGGGGACACCCGCTACGTGGAGGGCTGGGCATGCCGTGGCTGATGATGCGCAGGCACGCGCTCAGGCTACGACATCTCCACCTCTTCCTCGACGGTGATCAGGTGTGGTCGCCGTTTGCTAGACACATATTTCCCCAGCTCGTTTCCTTGACGGAGCTGCAGTCCTGGGTCAAGCGAAGACCGAGAGGGAGCGCCTGGAGACTGGAATGTCTTCAGGCGCTCACAGCCCTCGACCAATCGGGCAATGTGATCGGTGGAAACTCCACCTCGGCGTTCTATAGAGGATTAGTGGAGGGGAAGAGCGACGACGTACTTGGGGAAACTCTAGGCGTCGACGAAAATCAACTAGCCAATCTCTTCGGAAGAACTTTCGGGCCAGGGCCTATGGACAACTTCCAGAAATCTCTGGCCTGGCAGTGCTACCGAGGAGCCTTGCCAGTTCGGGATAAACTCTACAGGCATGGAGGTGCCGTCAGCCGGGCATGTCCGAGATGCGCACAGGGCGACGAAACCGTCCTGCACGCACTCGTCCAGTGTCCTAAAATTGCTGACTCGTGGGTTTATGTCGAACACCTGCTGTCGCGTTTAGGACGGATCCGGCTATCATCTGAGTCCATCGTGAGGATTGCCCCGCCCTCCTCCTTTAGCCGGGAAGGGCAGGCAGTTTTTATCTGTCTGGTGGCCATGGCGAAAGAGATAGTATGGTGGACACGTTTGAAAGGGCTGAAGACAAGCACTTACCGCTTCGGTGATGCTCTGATTGACTTTTTCAAATTTCATTTGAAAAGGAAAATCAGAGTAGAGAGGGAAGTGCTCTCTTCCCAGCATTTTGTTGAAAGATGGGTGAGAGAAGCAAGAATGGCCCGAGTGAATGGGCCTACTCTGAGTATATATCTGTAAATTAAAGGTGGAAAACTGGGAGAGGGCACTTGCCTTGGTGGTCAGGGTCATTGTGGCTTTTTACTGGGCTTTCTTCACAAATGTCCCTCCGAAGTCTCCCCCCCCCCCCTATTGGGGAATTTTTCATTGTTATTTTTTGTTACACCCTCTGTTTTTTTTGTTTTTTTACACGCAGAAATGCCCATTTATACCGTCCTGTATTGTCCTGCACTGTCCTTAATGTCTACTTTATGTAAACCCTTGTGGTTAATAAAGAAATCATTATTATTATTATTATTCCTTGAATCTCAGTCATTGATGTTGGTTAACTGGAAAGTCCGTTGGATTGAATATCAAGCCACTACCTGCAGCCTCAGATATTCAGGACGTATCGGAGGGTTCTTGCTGTTCCAAGCAAGCATGCCTTTTGAAGCGTTCCAAAAAGCGTGAAGGGGCCGATTTTCTTTAACCATCCCTGGAAACCTTTGGAGATAGTCCCCAGTGCGCCTATGACAATCGGGATCACTTTGACTTCATGGCAGTTCCAAATCCTTTTCACCTCCCACTTTAGGTCCTGGTATCGGTTAATTTTCTCCCTCTCCTTCTCTTGCACTCTCGTGTCGAACGGGCAGGCCACATCCACAATCAGGCACGATCTTTTTTCTTTGTCCACAACCACCAGGTCAGGTCTATTGTGTTCCAGTTTTTTGTCCGTCTGTATCCTAAAATCCCACAGCACCTTCGCCTGACTGTTCTCCATCACCGCCTCTGGCCTATGCTCATACCATTTCTCAGAATGTGGTAGATTGTTTACTTTGCACAGGTGCCAGTGGATCACCCTGCCCATCACATCGTGTCTCCAGCCCTTATAGTGGGTCTGGGCTAGGTGTTTACACTCGGATACAATGTGAGCCACAGTCTCCTCTCTCTCTCCACAGATCCTGCACAGTGGGCTAGCCTCCTCCTTGTAGATATGGTGCTTCAACCACTTCGTTTTGAGGACCTGCTCCTGCGCAGCCATTAGCATTCCTTCTGTAGCCTTTTTGAGGTCTCCTCTTCTCAACCAGTTCCATGTCTGTGGATCTCTAAATTCAGTTTTCTCAAAGAAGGTACTATGAAGGGATTTTCCCTTAAGGCTGCTCTTCCTCCTTGATGTTATTTCCTCCTTGGATATCCCCTGGCCTACTGTCCCCTCCTTCAGTACAGCTCTGAGCATTGGCTCCTTACTATAGGTCACGTATTTGTATAGGTTGTTTTTCTCCATCTGAACACAGTCCTCTATGCTGATAAGACCTCTTCCACCCTCAGATCTCCTTAGGTAGAGTCTATCGACATCACTCCTCTTGTGGAACATGTTGTAGATAGTCAATAGCTTCCTAGTCTTCCTATCCATTTCTTTTTGTTCAGCAACATTCCATCTCAGAATTCCCGCACTGTACCTAATAATAGACACAGCTCGGGAATTTACTGCGCTTATGGCATTTCTGCTGTTCAGATGTGACTTCAATATGCTCCTTACTCTCCGAATGTATTCAGTTCTTAACAATTCCTTCATTTTTTGGTTCTTTATGCCATCAGCCTCCAGAACGCCCAAATACTTGTATCCCTCCTCAGAGTCAATTTCCTTTATCATCTCACCTGTTGGTATCTGGATCCCGTTACTTCTGCTCAACCTACCCCTCTTCATCACAATGACTCCACATTTACCAATACCAAACTGCATACATATATCACTGCTAAAAATACGGACAGTGTCAACAAGCACATCCAACTCCTTCTCACTTTTCCCGAAGAGCTTAAGATCGTCCATGAAGAGGAGGTGATTGATGGTAAGCTCTCCCCTTCCCAACTTGTATCCTGCTCTCCCTTTTCGCAGCATAATGGTCAAGGGCATCAGGGCAAGGACAAACAACAGAGGGGACAGGCTATCTCCCTGGAAGATACCTCTCTTGATCTTCACGCTTCCCAAGGATACTCCAGTTGATGTCAACTCTGTCTCCCAGGACCCCATACTCCTGCCCAGCAACTGTCTGATGTTATCTGCCACCCTGAAGATCTCCAGGCTTTTGGTGATCCAGGAATGAGGCACCATGTCAAATGCCTTTCTGTAGTCTATCCATCCCATGGCAAGATCAGTGTGTCTCCTCCTGCAATTCCCCATTACCATCTTATCAATAAGCAACTGGTCCTTTGTACCACGTGACTTCTTTCGGCATCCTTTCTGTTCGTCCGGTAACAAGTTGTTTGTGTGGAGGTGATGGTAGATTTCCTCAGACACAATGCTCGTCAACAGTTTCCACATTACGGGCAGACATGTGATAGGTCTATAGTTGGTAACATCATTACCCTTGATTCGGTCTTTCATTATCAGAACTGTGGTACCTTTTGTCAACCACTCTGGCACCTCACCCGACACCAAGCAGTCATTGAACATGGCCGTCAGCTTCGGGTGGAGGGATGTTAAATGTTTAATCCAATACCCCTGCACACCATCTGGGCCTGGTGATTTCCAGTTGGTTAGTTTTTTGGCTTGCCCCTTAAGAGTTTCAACTGTGATACTCAAATCAGTCTGTTGTTGTGCCTGCTCACCGATCTCCCTCTGTACTGTCTCAATCCACCCTGCCTGGGCATTGTGTCTAACATCCTGCTCCCATATTCCTCTCCAGAATGTTTTAGCTTGTTCCGCCCCAGGGATCAAGTCGTTGCCTCTTTCTTTCCCCTCAAGCTGTCCAAACAGCATCTTCTGGTTGTTGTCGAACATGCGGTTCTGTTTATACTGACTGACTCTGTTCTCGTATCGCCTGATTTTGGCACTCTTTGCTACAATGCGTTGCTTCAATTCCTCTATGATAATATTTAGCTTTTTACTCCTAGTTTTGTATTTTATTTCCAGTCTATTTTTAGTGCCTATGTTTTTTAGTGTCCCATTCAGTAGTGACTCAAGCTTTCCTATGTCATTTCTCATTTCCCCGATTTGCCCACTCAGTCGCTTCTTCCACCACGGCTCTGCTCTTTCTTGTCTGTTGTTTCCTCTCGCTTTTATACCAAGTAGTTTCCTCACCGTATTTGCTGTTGCTTTGAGGATATTGTTGCACTGGTGAAGACTCCTCGCCTCAAGGTATGGGATGACTTTGTTTACCTTAGCTGTTGTTTCTTTTAACTTTTTCCTGTCTACAAATCTTAGGTTCATAGGTCTCCCACTATCATTGTTCAACTCATCTACCACTAAATTTAGGATGTCAACCGAATCTTGTCCTAGCCCGTCAGCATTCATCTCCTCAGTGGCCGTATCTCTGTTCCAGGTATTATTTTTCTCAGTATTCAGATCATTGTCTGCTTCGGGTGGTTCCTCCGTTCTCAGGATCTCCTCACCTTCATTTCCCGCCGGCTCGCTTGTCTGGCATACTACACCCGCCATCTCCAAGCCATTCTCTCTGCTCAGTTCCTCCAGTTCCAGCTCGCTTATCCACCCATTAGTTCTTATTACCCGAGCCTGCCCGGCCAATTTTTGTTCATCTAATTTAAATAAACCAATCTCGTTCCAGATGTTATGCATCCGTCTCCTGTAGCCCCTCTCCTTGGGGTTACTTTTCAGGTAGCATTGCATAACAGTTCTATTCAATTCTTTCGTCCAGTTGGCTCTGGCCCCTTTCCTTCTTCTTCTTCCTCCAACATCAGCAGTATTTGGTTGACAGTCAGGTTCCTGCTGCTGAGCCAGGGGGCACCTGTTGGGTGAGAGTCTGTCACATGACGTTCTAGTCTCCATTTCACCGTTATTCGAACTGTTTATGTTCGATATTTAAACACTCTCATCGAGGATTGGCGAATGTATGTTTACATAGCCATCTGTGGATCCGCCATCCCACTTGGCCCTTGTGTGGCATTATCACCACGCTGTATACGGACACACATAAACAAACAAACACACGGGCAGAAAGGGCCCCAAAAATGAATAAGCATAAGTTTCATTGTAATGTAGTATTCGAATGTCTGACTTAGTTTTTGTTTTTTAAGTTTTACTTTTTCCCCCCTCCTCTCTGTCCGTCCGCCTGCTTCTCTCTTCATTCTTATTTTCTTTACGTTTTGGGGGTTTCTTTTTTTGTTTTTGTTTTTCTCTGTTTGTTTTTCTCGTTTTTTGCTGTTGTTGCTGTGCTGCTTTGGTTTTGTTGTTTGTTTTTTCTTTTTTCTTTTGAGTCTATCTATATATTTTGATGCCTTCCTCTTTGTTAGTAGTAGGAATTCTATAATGTGGAAGTGGCAGCCAGCATGGAGAAGTTGGAGACTGGCAGCGTTGGCGATACTGAGACAGTGGTGGTGGTGATGTCGATACCGAGGCAGTGGTGGCGGTGATGCGACCGTATTACTGTAGTGATGGTGCTGTAGCGGTGGCAGCAGCAGTGAAGGAGTCAAGGGGTGGTGGCGGCGGTGATGGGATAGTGGTGGTAATGATGGCCGTAGTGAGCGGTGGCGGTGAAGGTGAAAATGCTGTTGTGTTTAGTGTACACAGATGATGGGGTGGGTGGTGTATCTAGTTTCTGGTGTTGGTGAGTTTAGCTGTCCTATATAGTGTAGCCAGAGGAGAGGAGGGGGGGGGTTCTTCTTCTTCTTCCATTTATAGCCATTTTTTTTTTTTTTTTTTTTATTATTATTATTATTACTATTATTATTATTATTATTATTATTATTATTATTATTATTATTGTTATTACTCCTTGAGTCTCAGTCATTGATGTTAGTTAACTGGAAAGTTTGTTGGAATGAATATCAAGCCACTACCTGCAGCCTCAGATATTCAGGACGTATCGGAGGGTTCTTGCTGTTCCCAGCAAGCGTGCGTTTTGAAGCGTTCCAAAAACGTGAAGGGGCCGATTTTCTTTAACCATCCCTGGAAACTTTTGGAGATAGTCCCCAGTGCGCCTATGACAATCGGGATCACTTTGACTTCATGGCAGTTCCAAATCCTTTTTACCTCCCACTTTAAGTCCTGGTATCGGTTAATTTTCTCCCTCTCCTTCTCTTGCACTCTCGTGTCGAATGGGCAGGCCACATCCACAATCAGGCACGATCTTTTTTCTTTGTCCACAACCACCAGGTCAGGTCTATTGTGTCCAGTTTCTTGTCCGTCTGTATCCTAAAATCCCACAGCACCTTCACCTGATCGCTCTCTATCACTGCCTCTGGCTTATGCTCATACCATTTCTCAGAATGTGGTAAATTGTTTACTTTGCACAGGTGCCAGTGGATCACCCTGCCCATCACATCATGTCTCCAGCCCTTATAGTGGGTCTGGGCTAGGTGTTTACACTCGGATACAATGTGAGCCACAGTCTCCTCTCTCTCTGCACAGTGGGCTAGCCTCCTCCTTGTAAATATGGTGTTTCAACCACTTCGTTTTGAGGGCCTGCTCCTGCGCAGCCATTAACATTCCTTCTGTAGCCTTTTTAAGGTCTCCTCTTTTCAACCAGTTCCATGTCTGTGGATCTCTAAATTCAGTTTTCTCAAAGAAGGTACTATGAAGGGATTTTTCCTGAAGGCTGCTCTTTCTCCTTGATGTTATTTCCTCCTTGGACATCCCCTGGCCTATTGTCCCCTCCTTCAGTACAGTTCTGAGCATTGGCTCCTTACTATCAGTCACGTATTTGTGCAGGTTGTTTTTCTCCATCTGAACACAGTCCTCTATGCTGATAAGACCTCTTCCACCCTCAGATCTCCTTAAGTAGAGTCTATCGACATCACTGCTCTTGTGGAACATGTTGTAGATAGTCAATAGCTTCCTAGTCTTCCTATCCATTTCTTTTTGTTCAGCAACATTCCATCTCAGAATTCCCGCACTGTACCTAATAATAGACACAGCTCGGGAATTTACTGCGCTTATGGCATTTCTGCTGTTCAGATGTGACTTCAATACGCTCCTTACTCTCCGAATGTATTCAGTTCTTAACAATTCCTTCATTTTTTTGTTCTTTATGCCATCAGCCTCCAGAACGCCCAAATACTTGTATCCTTCCTCAGAGTCAATTTCCTTTATCATCTCACCTGTTGGTATCTGGATTCCGTTACTTCTGCTCAACCTACCCCTCCTCATCACAATGACTCCACACTTACTAATACCAAATTGCATACATATATCACTGCTGAAAATACGGACAGTGTCAACAAGCACATCCAACTCCTCCTCACTCTTCCCGAAGAGCTTAAGATCGTCCATGAAGAGGAGGTGATTGATGGTAAGCCCTCCCTTTCCCAACCTGTATCCTGCTCTCACTTTTCGCAGTACACTGGTCAGGGGCATCAGGGCAACGACAAACAACAGAGGGGCCAGGCTATCTCCCTGGAAGATACCTCTCTTGATCTTCACGCTTCCCAAGGATTCTCCAGTTGATGTCAACTCTGTTTCCCAGGACCTCATACTTTTGCCCAACAACTGTCTGATGTTGTCTGCCACCTTGAAGATCTCCAGGCTTTTGGTGATCCAAGAATGAGGCACCATGTCAAATGCCTTTCTGTAGTCTATCCATCCCATGGCAAGATCAGTGTGTCTCCTCTTGCAATTCCCCATTACCATATTATCAATAAGTAACTGGTCCTTTGTACCACGTGACTTCTTTCGGCATCCTTTCTGTTCGTCCGGTAACAAGTTGTTTGTGTGGAGGTGATGGTAGATTTCCTCAGACACAATGCTCGTCAACAGTTTCCACATTACGGACAGACATGTGATAGGTCTATAGTTGGTAACATCATTACCCTTGATTCGGTCTTTCATTATCAGAACTGTGGTACCTTTTGTCAACCACTCTGGTACCCCACCTGACATCAAGCAGTCATTGAACATGGTTGTCAGTTTCGGGTGGAGGGATGTTATATTTTTAATCCAATACCCCTGCACACCATCTGGGCCTGGTGATTTCCAGTTGGTTAGTTTTTTGGCCTGCCCCTTAAGAGTTTCAACTGTGATACTCAAATCAGTTTGTTGGTGTGCCTGTTCACTGATCTCCTTCTGTACTGTCTCAATCCACACTGCCTGGTCATTATGTCTAACATCCTGCTCCCATATTCCTCTCCAGAATATTTTAGTTGCCTCTTTCTTTCCCTTCAAGCTGTCCAAACAGCATCTTCTGGTTGTTGTCGAACATGCGGTTCTGTTTATACTGACTGACTCTGTTCTCGTATCGCCTGATTTTTGCACTCTTTGCTACAATGCGTTGCTTCAGTTCCTCTATGATAATATTTAGCTTTTTCCTCCTAGTTTTGTACTTTATTTCCAGTCTATTTTTAGTGTCTATGTTTTTTAGTGTCCCATTCAGTAGGGACTCAAGCTTTCCAATGTCATTTCTCATTTCCATGATTTGACCACTCAGTCGTTTCTTCCACCAAGGCTCTGCTCTTTCTTGTCTGTTGTTTCCTCTCGCTTCTATACCAAGTAGTTTCCTCACCGTATTTGCTGTTGCTTTGAGGATATTGTTGCACTGGTGAAGGCTCCTCGCCTCAAGGTATGGGATGACTTTGTTTACCTTAGCTGTTGTTTCTTTTAACTTTTTCCTGTCTACAAATCTTAGGTTCATAGGTCTCCCACTATCATTGTTCAATTCATCTACCACTAAATTTAGGATATCAACCAAATCTTGTCCTAGCCCGTCAGCATTCTTCTCCTCAGTGGCCGTATCTCTGTTCCAGGTATTATTTATCTCAGTATTCAGATCATTGTCTGCTTCGGGTGGTTCCTCCATTCTCTCGACCTCTTCACCTTCATTTCCCACTGGCTCGTTTGCCTGGCATACTCCACCCTCCATCTCCAAGCTAATCTTATTATTATTATTATTATTATTATTATTATTATTATTATTGTTATTATTACTATTATTATTATTCAAGGTGAAGCCACGCTTCTTATCGCCTCCAGTTTTTTTCAACAGTTCACTTCGTTTTCAACCGTTCTAAACCTTTTATTCAAGTTTCAAACTTGATAAAAGTTTAGAAGAAGTGACCCACCTAATACAGAGGTTCACTCGTAAATAATACGGCACCCCTTTACGGGGTGTCATATTGTGTAAAAATATTATTTGAAAAAAATTTCTTTCAACATGGATAACACAAGAAAGAGAGAGAGCACTGTCAGACAACACAGAGAGAAGGAGACTTTGTCAGCATGTCAACAAGACAGCGTTCCAGCGAAGGTAAATTTAAAAGAAAATATGACGAAGAGAAAGAGGAACAATAGCATTTTCAATGATACTGTTACAGATTTAAAATCACCAAATATTTCTAACACAAACAACACCAACAATAACACCAACAAGAACACCATCAATAACCACAGCAACATCAAAAATAACAGCGGTAGGGTCGAGAACGACAATAACAATGACAGTAACAACAGCCACAACAACAATAATAGTAGGAACAGTATCAACAAAAACAGCAATAATAACAACAGCCACAATAACAGTAACAACAGCAACAGTATCACCGAAAACAATAACAGTACCAACGAAAACATCAACAATGACATCGATACCTGTAACAGCGATCTCAGCACCACCAGTAAGACCAGTAGCGGCAGCAATAGTGGTGCTGCTGAAAGAGGGACCACTTCTTTTGTAGGTGTTGCCCGAAATATCGAAACAGTGTTAGTCACAGAGGAGGAGATGGCAGTCACAAGGGCCATGGTGACAAGAAGCGCCAATAGAGTCTCCCTGAAACCTCCACCCGATTTTTTCAAGGACCAGCAGCTACGGACGGTGACTTACCGCACCGTAAGCAAAATCTCACATCGGGTGGAGAGAGCCACGGAGGCTCAAATCCAAAAGGCCTTGAGGTGCGTCTGGGAACGCAAAACCCACATCACCCGAGGCAGAAAGTACGCCACAGTAGATGAACTTTTCGCCCCCCACCCCCACCCACCCCATCCACCCCAAGAAGCGAAGTCTTTGGAAACCCTAAAGAGTGAGGAGATAGACTTGGTGCCCTCCTACAGCGGGCAGAAAATTGTGAGGGTCAAAGTGACCCAGGCCCCACCCGACGTGCCCATACCTTGGCTGGCCGCGCCTGTCCTTGCTGGAATCAAGGACAGGACGACCATGCTGCAAGTAGAGAAAATAGGGAGAGAGAACTGGTCAGGTATAGGCATGCAAATGCTTATACAAACTGACCAGGAATGTATCGACGCTATCCCCGATATCATAGACATCGAGGAAGGACTCCAACTCCTTATAAGCGTAGAAGGAAGACGGCCAAAATGTTATCTCTGTTGGTCAAAGGGTCACCCCAGGGCCTTTTTCCCGCAGAAGACAGCGAGGAAGAAGGAATTCCCCAACGCAGTTGGAGACTTCAGCGGGTCGGTTACCAAGAGGATATACACTGACATCCTCTTGGAAACACCCATGACCAGCCAAATGGACGGTTCTACTGTCCCTTCACCACACGATCAATGTAAGTGACCTTTTCTCACTTGCCCAGTTTCTCATCCAACATGGCCGTACTCAGAATAGGCAGTATAAATGCACGTGGCCTGGGGTCATCTTGGAAGCAGGGTCACCGCTCAACGACCTCAGGTCACTAAACAGAGATGTGGTGGCCATCAGCGAGACCAGAAGCTTCGAAGCTTGAGCCTTCGCACCGATCTTCGGCGGCTACGATGTATACGAATCTCCCAGCCGTCCAGTACCAGGGGAGGGGTTGCCGTCCTTTTTCAGAGAGGCTTGGATCTCGCCATACGGGCCATCCTCCTAGACCCAGAAGGTAAGTCGGTGGTGCTGGACGTGACCGGCAGCGAAGGCAATGCTTTCAGGCTAGTAGCCGTCTACGCCCCAACTGGGTCAGGACGGCCAGATTTCTTTAGACGTCTAGAAACCGGAACGGTATCTTGCGACTGGAACGGTATCTTGGAAGCACGCTGGGATTGTGTGGTGATAATGGATAGGGGAGGAGGGTGCAAGAGACTCACCAGCCTGCTCAGACATTTTGAACTGTCTGACAGGTATCGACTGGATCACCCGAATGTGCCAATGTGGACATGAACAAACCGCATCGGATCATCCAGATCGTATCTCGATAGGGTATTCTGCAGAGAACTAGATAATGTTAGTATAAGTTGTCCACAATTTAAAATAGTCGACTACACAGACCACAAATTTGTGATCTGTGCGATCGACATAGACAGACTTTATAGACAAGGGCCCGGTCACTGGAAGCTGAACGCGTCTTTCCCGGCGCGCAAAGCCTACAGAGACCGGATTAGCGTATCAGTTAAGCGGGCGTTGACGGGAGCGGTCGTCAACAACAGGTGGTGGTTCGCCCTGAAAAGGGTAATTAAAGTAGAGTCGATTAGGTTTAGCAAATGACTAATGATAGAGAAAATAGAGTAGAAGGAGAGCTAGTCAGAAAGCTAGAAGAGGCGTTTAGGACAGGGGTCGCAACCGACGTGCTTGCGGCGAGATTGGCACTAGTATCTAGTGCGCCTATGACAATCGGGACGACCTTGATTTCATGGCAGTTCCAAATCCTTTTTAACTCCCACTTTAAATCCTGGTATCGGTTAATTTTATCCCTCTCCTTTTCTTGCACTCTCGTGTCAAATGGGCAGGCCACATCCACAATCAGGCACGATCTTTTTTCCTTGTCCAAAACCACCAGGTCAGGCCTATTGTGTTCCAGTTTCTTATCCGTCTGTATCCTAAAATCCCATAGCACCTTCACCTGATCGTTTTCTATCATCGACTCTGGCTTATGCTCATACCACTTCTCAGAATGTGGAAAATTGTTTACTTTGCATAGGTGCCAGTGGATCACCCTGCCCATCATGTCTCCAGCCTTTATAGTGAGTCTGGGCTAGGTGTTTACACTCGGATACAATGTGAGCTACAGTCTCCTCTCTCTCCACAGATCCTACACAGTGGGCGAGCCTCCTCCTTGTAAATATGGTGTTTCACCCACTTCGTTTTGAGTGCCTGCTCTTGCGCAGCCATTAGCATTCCTTCTGTAACCTTTTTATTATTATTATTATTATTATTATTATTATTATTATTATTATTATTATTAATGGACGCACATGTGTGAAGACGGACAAGTCTGCGGGGAAAAAGGTTCGTAACTTTAAGCTGTTTTAAAGTATCATTTTTTGTATTTTCTTGTCGTTAACGAAACATAAGGTACCTACCTTGGTTTCAAGGAAGGGATACCTCTCAATATTCGGGCTTTAAGCCTTCAGATTTATATTTAAAAACTTCGAAAAAATTCGCTTCCCCACCAAAAAAAAAAAAAAATGGAAATGTTCGATCTTGAAACGGTAAACAACGTTCAGGTCAAAAGTTCAAAAGCAACCATTGTAGATTTCACCACAACTTCGACTGCTACAGAGATGCCTGTCATCCACTCCACTGAATGTGAAGACAAAACTCAAAAGCTACTATCAGAACCTTCTGTGTTAGCAGCAACAACAAGGGCAAAAGAGGCACCACATTTGCTGCAGCAGCAGCAAAAACAAAGCGCTTATTGAATATTGATATTAGCGATAAAGACGAACAGTTGGCCCAGGCGTGGAGGCTAATTAAACGGGAGAAGTCCTAGCAAACCTGACCATCCGGACGGGGAAATAGCGGCCATGCAAAGGAGGACGGTGTACTTTCGATGCATGTCGGTGCAGACAGAGAAGTGGAACTTGCCAGCCAAGCAGAGGTCGAGGCTGCTTTGGAGTGCATCGGAAGTGACATAGAGTATAAAGCAAGAGCCAAACAGTTAAGTACCATCTCGGTACTGTTCAAAACCGAGGCCCTAGCTATTAACAACTCGGTGACCTTCTGTAGAACGGAACGCATTATCATGCACCCGTCCTACATGGGTAAAAGGACAGTAAAGGTCCGCATTCCCAGCATCCCACCAGGAATGAACATATGGTGGCTGCTGGGATGCGTAATCGAGGAGGGGACAAGCACTACCCTACTGGATATCAAAAGGACAGAGAGAGAAGACTGGTCCGGAATGGATTTGGAGATTCTTCTCCAAATGAAACCGCAGGACATGAACAACATCCCGGATTTTGCCCGGCTGCAGGACGGGACAACAATCCAACTAATCACTGAGGGAAGAAGGCCACACTGCTTCGTCTGCGGGGAAGTAATGCATCTGCACGCCTTCTGCCCTCGGCGCAAAAATGCAGGGGGGTCGCAAACCTCCTTTGTTTTCAACGCCAGTGTCAGCATGGAAAGCTGCACCACCACCACCAAAAAAAACACCAACAAAGACACGGACACCAACATCAAAAACAGCCGGCCCACCACCAACACCGAAACCAATACAAGGGGAAAACGAGGAAAGCTCCACCACTCCCCCTACCCCCCCCCCCCCCATTATACACATAGACAAAACAATAAACGCACTCACAGACTCAGAGACACTCACAGCCACAGACCCTTTGTCTTCCAGCAGCGAAGATGAAAGAAAACCCCAAAGTGCTAAAAAACAGAGAAAAAAGCCCCAACAAAACACAAAAACATACACAACAAAAATACAGACACCACTAACGCAAACACTTCCCCAATAACATCAGGACCAACATCAACATCGACCCCCCCCCCCCACAATCCCCGAAACGCAAACAACCTACACAAACACAAGTACAAATAAACACACAAATACCTGAAATTGCAGACACCACACCTACGACAAACACAGACATACCCGAAACAACACCACCAAAACCATCACCACCACAGTCACCAAAACGAAAACAAATAAAACCACACCAACAAAATGTTAAAAACTTCGAGCTTGTCAGAAGGGCCAAGGATAATCTGATGGCCCTCTTAGCACGAAGCGAGGTCATTCACACAGAGGGGGAGATTTTTGAAATGAGCACTTTTTGCGTGCCAGAAGATTTGCTTCTGGTCCGAATGTCACTCGATTCCTTCAAAGAAATTCGGGAGAGCTTTCCTCAAGACGTGGGAACCCCGAATGTGAAACCCACATCTAGACTTTTAAAGGGGTTCCCAAAAGAAACCCCACCAACCATGGAGGTCGAACCACCCGACCTTCACAAGACCCCTTGAGATAAGTAAACCTTCCCTCTCTCTTTTAGCTTCCCAACATGACAATATTAAGAGTAGGAAGTTTAAATGTTCGCGGCCAGGGTCGCCTGCTCAATGACCTCAGGTCGCTGGAAATGGATGTGATTGCTGTCAGCGAGACCAGAATTTCCGACACGCGCGTACTATCCCCCATTTTCCGCGACTATCATATCTTCGCATCTGTTAGCAGGCCGGGAATGGGAGGTGGGGTGGAAGTGCTGTTTAGGAAAGGACTAGATCTCGAGGTAAGGTCGATCTTCCGGGACCCGGACGGTAAATTGGTGGTCTTGGATGTGAGCAGTAGCGAAGGTGGTGCCTTTAGACTGCTGGCCGTCTACGCCCCTACAGGGTCCGGACGACCAAACTTCTTTAGGTGCCTGGAGACATTTCTCGCCCTTTACTGTTAGCGGGGGACTGGAATGGCATCTTAGACGCATGCTGGGATTGAGTGGCAGTAGCTGATAGGAGCGGGGGTGCAAAAGCCTCAAACACCTACTCAGCCAGTTCCAACTGTCTGACAGGTATCGACTAGATTTCCCCAATGTGCCAGTATGGACATGCACCAACCGAATGGGGTCATCTAGATCGTATATAGACAGGTTCTTCATTAGGAAAATAGATAGAAATAGTGTAGGCTGCGCACTTTTTAAAACGGTCGCCTATTCAGATCTCAAATTTGTGATCTGTATGGTCGACCTAGATAAAACGCGTAGGTTGGGACCGGCGTACTGGAAGCTGAACATGTCATTTCCGGCACGTAAGGCTTACAGGGACCGAGTCAACAATTTAGTTAAGCAAATGTTGACAGGGGGATCATCAACAACAGATGGTGGGGGGCTCTCAAAAGAGAGATTAGAGTAACTTCGATAGAGTTCAGCAAAGAACTAGCGGTAGAGAAAAATAGAAAGGAGCGGAGAGCTGGTAGATAAGTTAGACGAGGCTATTTGTAGTGGCATTGCAACTGACGTGCTAGCGGCGAGAATGGCATTAGACCATTACTTCAATGCGAAACACGAAGGTTGCATTGTCAGAGCTAAGGCGCGTGCGCTGAGAAACGAGGGAACCAAAGCTGTTCGATAGGCCCGCGTGGCGGAGGCACAGCGTGGTAATAAAACCACAATTCAGTCTTTGGCGGACCGAGACGGACACGAGATAAGCGATTCCAAGCGGATATGTGAGGCCTTTCGCCAGCACTTTGCTCGATTGTTCGGCGAGAGTGGCGCGTCAGAGAGAGTAGCGGATTTCAGTTCCTACCTTGACGGCTTGCAGCGCATCTCGACGGTCGACGCTGAGCGCTGCGAAAGGCCGATTACTTCAGCCGAAATTCAGGACGCCCTTGTCGGCTGCATTAGGCGCAAGTCACCCGGTTTAGATGGCCTGCCCTACGAGTTTACGTAAATATGCCAGACTTGTTCTCCGATCTCCTCGAAGCACTCTACTGCAACTGGCAGCAGAATTGGAGTATTCCCAGTTCTGTGAGCAGGGGAGTGGTGACGCTGATAAGGAAAGACGAGAACAAGAGGGATACATTAGACAACTTCAGGCCCATAACTCTGCTCAACACAGAGTTTAAGATTTTGGCCAAGGTGTTAGCAAAGAGATTGGCGCTCGTCGTCGAGGATTTGGTTGGGGAGGCGCAAACTTTCCAGGCCTATACACGACGATCTCCACCTCATGCGATACATCATAGAAAGGGTAGGGTGTAAACCTAGCTTCGGTGGGGCACTGATCAATTTAGATCAATCGAAAGCATTCGATATGGTTGACCATCGGTATCTGGACTTTCTCCTCAAAGCAGCTGGATTCGGCCCTGTCTTCAGAAGCTGGATCTCTGCAATGCACAGCGGCACACGCTCGGTGGTCAAGGTTAATGGCCACCTCTCGGAACCATTTCGGCTCTCCGATCGGTCCGTCAAGGGTGCCCTCTCTCTTCCTTTCTGTACGTATTGACTCTCGAGCCTTTACTGCGGAAGCTGGAGCTGTTGCAGGGTATCCCGCTCGAGCCGGGACGTGGAAAGGCGGTGTCGGCTTATGCGGACGACATCACCGTGATGATGTCCAACACCTCAGAATCGAAGTGGTCGGCACCTTATTGAAGGAATATGAAAGGTTTACAGGAGCCAAACTTAACCCGGAAAAGTCAGTGGGCTTATAGCTCGGAACCTGGAGAGGCAAGCCCATGCCGTCCAACAGCGTCGTGGGGCGCTGGACGGACGGACCGGTAAAGTTGCTCGGGGTTTGGTTCAGACCAGACCTCCAGGTGGAAAAGAATTAGGACGAGGTAACGAGCAGAGTAGCCAGTCTCACCCAAAAATGGGCTGGGAGGAAGCTATCACTGAAAGGTCGCGCGGAGGTGGTGAATGTGTACATCGCGTCCGTCATCTACTACCGCCTGACCGTCGTGCCTTGCCCCCGTCCACGCCTCGTCAAGTTGGAAAGCCTCCTCTTCAAATTCTTGTGGATGGGACAAGTTCCATATGTGAAGCGTTCCATCTGCTGTCAGCACCCTCTACGCGGAGGGCTGGGCATGCCGTGGCTAATGATGCGTAGACATGCGTTGAGGCTGCGACATCTCCAGATATTCTGCCTAAACGGTGAACCGGTGTGATCGCCATTTATCAGACGGGCCTTTCCGTAGCTCGTTTCTTTGACTGAGCTGCAGTCCTGGGTCGAGAAGAGATCGAGACTGGGTGACTAGCACCTGGAATGTTGCAGGCTTTTACTGCCTTATACCAAGCGGGCAATGCAATCAGTGGAACTTCCACTCTCGAGTTCTATAGAGGATTAGTAGTGGGCAAGTGCGATGACGCACTCGGAGAAGCTTTGGGCCTCGACGAAGTCGAACTGATCAGTCTGTACTGGAGTACTCTGGAGCCGGGGACGATGGACAATTTCCAGAAATCCCTCGCTTGGCAGTGCTACCGGGGGGGGGGGAGGCACTGCCGGTTCGGGATAAACTCTACTAGCACGGAAGTGCTGTCAGACGGATCTGCCCAAGATGCGCACAGAACGACGAAACCGTTCTGCACGCACTTGTCCAATGTCCGTGCATTACTGACTCGTGGAGTTATGTCGAACAGCTACTGTCACGTGTGGAACGAATCCGGCTATCGGCCGAGTCCATAGTGAAGATCGACCCGCCGCCTTCTTTAGGTCAGGAAGAGCAGGAAATTTTCCTCTGTCTGGTGGCAGTTGCGAAAGAGGTTATATGGTGGACCAGATTAAAAGGACTGAAGACAGACACTTTTCTCTTCGGCCAATCCCTCATCAACTTCTTCAAGTTTCACCTGGAAAGGAAGGTGAGGGTGGAGAGAGAAGTGTTGCCCCCCACCCCCTCCCCCCAGTACATTTGCTAAAAGGTGGATGAATGTGGCGAGAATGGCCCGTGTGAATGGGCCTACTCTGACCATGCGCCTATAGGCTAGCTAACTTGAGGAGAGGGGTTCTCTCCCTGGGTGCCCTGGAAGCGCAGGGTGGTTCAGGATTGGTGGGGTACCCGAGTCACCCCAGGGCCGTCCACCCCCTATCGGGGAATTTATTTTGTCATATTTATGCATAGTTTATTTTATATTTTTTATATCTTCATTGTTAAATTAGTCTTGCCATCGTGCACTTTTACTCGACCTTATTGTAAACCCCCACTGTCCCTGTCTTTGTATTGTCCCCTACATTTCGGCCCTTGTGGCTAATATAAGAAACCATTATTATTATTATTATTACTATATATTTATATATATTATTCAAAATATTAACAAATGAAAAATATTCTCATAATCAAATATATACTTTATTATATATATTGCAGAAGTACTGTGTTGTTTTTTCAGTACGTCCTCATCAGACAAAATATATGATTTGATATATGACATACCGTTATGGTCTTGCTTGTTCAATTCCAGTATTGGCAGTCAATACTGGAATTGAACAGCCAATACTGGAATTGAATAATCAAGACCGTAGCGGTATGTCATATATCAAATCACATATTTTGTCTGATGACGACGTACTGAAAAAACAACACAGTACCTCTAATATATATATAATAAAGTATATATTTTGATTATGAGAATATTTTTCATTTGTCAATATTTTGAATAATATTAAAAACCCCAGGAACATCTTTTTCTTTTGAGTGCTTCTAATCTATTGTAAAATTGTATTCATTGAGTATTCAACGAACCATCCTAATCTTTGGTTATATATATATATATATGGGTTTTAGCTCAATCACATATATTATATACGTATATATATATATATATATATATATATATATATATATATATATATATATATATATATATTTATATATATGTGTATACATGTATATACATATATATGTATATATATATATATATATATATATTGACTGCCAGCGTAAACCTCTTCAAATGGAAGTCGGTGTTATAACGGTATGTCGAATCTATTTGTCTACAAAACTGTTTATATTGTATTTTGTCTGAGGAAGGCATAGCATATTGTTAATATGATATCCCCGAAATATATATAATGAAATAAATATGGTTTTATAAATATAGTTTCCATTTATTTAATATTGTATATGTATATATATATATTTATATATGTGTATACATGTATATACATATATATTTATATATATATATATATATATATATATATATATATATATATATATATATATATATATATATATATATATATATATATATATATATACATATGCATATATATATATATAAGGTTATATATATATATATATATATATATATATATATATATATATATATATATATATATATATATATATATATATATATATATAAGTCATATTACCCTTATCATAAACCAGGTGAGACACTTGCTTATATTAGCCCGCATTCTAACCACCCACCGGAAGTCATCAGAGCGGTCATGAATTCTATCTCATATAGGATTTCCATGCTATCCGCCAATGAGGAGATATTTAATGTCCATGCAGCATACTGTAATACGGCCCTTTCTGAATCTGGTTATGCACAATCTATCTACTACATACCTAAAGGCCATAACACTGAACTTCACCACAACTCCAATTATTTTAACAATAGAACTAGAAACACATTACCATGTAGCCAGATTTGCCGGAATTCTAGGCCTACCGATAGCTATACTAGTAATCGTAATAGTGGCAGAGGCCTACTCCCTACTCCAAGTTGCAGACTCAGAATCAACCCTAGAATAGGAAAGAATAATAGGCTGACCATTAGCAAGCACATTGGCAATAATAACCTTAGTAATGCCCCTGCTGATTCTGCTAGACCCCACAGAAGTAACAGGCCTAGAAAAATCACCTGGCTTAACCCGCCTATCTCATCTAATTTAGCTACTAACATCCCTAAACGCTTCTTCTCCATCCTATCTACCCCCCACCCCCACCCCCTCCCAAACCATAGATATTACAAACTCTTTAATAAAAACAATATTAAAATCTCCTTCTCCACCCCACCGAACTTAGCTAGCCACATCGCATTTAGCAACCATCATAAACTAAAAAAATATACCCCCCCCCCCCTGCGGCACCACCACTCCCTATAAGTACACCATGCAACCACACCATACTCATCCTAGTAGCAGAACTCCCCCATCCGATCTCATTAGTACACACCAGCAGCACAGCTTAAACAACCCTGCTCCCACTAATCGCAATCCTAATTGCAATGCCGTAACCCCACTGAATGCCCGCTTAATGGGCAGTGCCTTATGCCCAATATCGTATATAGGTGCATCGTTAGAACGGCCTCATCTACTAGCTCCTATATTGGCTCTACATCTAACCCATTTAAGGTTCGATATAACGCGCACTTATTTTCCTTCCGCGACCCTGGCCATAGATGCGCTACTTCTCTAGCTAGGCTTGTTAAAAACCTTAAACTGGCCAACATTGAACACTCACTAACTTGGGTTATCTTGGCTAGATCTCCTGCGTTTAACGGGAGAAGAAATTGTTGCGATCTCTGTCTCACCGACGCCTATCACATAACTCTGTCAAAGCCACTCCCCATAAATGACAGGAATGAGTTGGTCATCAACTGCCACCACCGCAGAGCGAACTCCTTCGCTAACAGAATATTTGACCCACCTTAGCCTATCATTTAATCACGCTCCTCCCTATAACTAAAAAACTAAAACATATTTAGTCCACCACGTAAACACCTATAAGTTACCTCCCTTGCATTATCTTAATCACATTTCTCATTATAACTATACCTATAAGCTACATCCTTCGCATTATCTTAGTTATAACTATCATTGTCACATTTGGATCTTCAAGGAGTGGCCTCCCTCGAAACCCAACTCTGTACAATAAGGTAATTTCCCTACAAGAAGCCATCTTGTTGTGCGTTAGGCGGCATTGTTTACTTTCAGCCTCGACAGATATGTAACGTTTCTTTATACCATACACTTGAATTTTCCAGTGCCAAGGGACCCATCTAGGGACCTGCTAATCTGACGATTATTTACGGACACGTAACCCTCTTATTTTATTTTATTTTTATTTCTACTTTATACATATTAATATTTTCATTATCTAACTTCAAGTTCCTAGGAGCTGCTCCATAATATTGTTCCATGTTAATTATCTTTCTCTGTACCAAATCAATAACGATATTATCATCGATTAATCCAGAAACATTATATGGAGTAGTGAAACAATTGTAAACTGACATTATTACTCCCTTTTTATATTAAACTGCACTTAATGTTGATACTTTTCGACTAATGTCTTCTATATGAGCTTGTGGTCTTGATTCGCTTAACTACTGAATATGTCCAACTTTGTACACCTAACCTCCGCATTAACCCAGTTTTCCAACTGCTTTCCGCTGCATACTGCACATCGAGCACCCGCTTCTAAGCTTTGGCTTCTAATACCTTCACCAATCTCCCCTATCCTACCACTATCTCTCTATTTAAGATTGGTTTACTCTTGAACTGTGTATATATATATATATATATATATATATATATATATATATATAACCTTATAACGAAGGAGTTGTGGTAAGGAACCAGATGGACCATAACGCACCAGAGTACTCAATACTTAGGGTAATAGAGTGGGTAATAGGAGAAAGTATGACTTCGACGGCAGAGCTCAAGCTGTTTCGACGGCTATTTCTGGACTAAATTAGAATTTTTAGCCTGGTAAATAAATAGCCGAACTTTTCAAGGGATACTTCCTTATATGGGAAGATTGTAGTTGTCAAGAGGATTGGTCAAAATTTGTTGTAAACACAAATAAGTCTATCATGGCAGTGAGTGGGAGGTGGGGTCGCTGAACTTGCCTGTATTACGATGAGGGAGTGGGTGGAGCCGGTCAAGCGTTGAAAATGAAATCTATACGGCAAATTCTAAGGATTGTGTATGAAAGTAGGCCAGAGGAGGTAGGCGAAAAAAGGTTTCTGGAGAAAATAGAGGAGGGAAGTTATAGAATGGGTAAGTCAATTGAGATTAGGAGACAATAAAAAATAAATGATAAAGAAATCAGAGAAAGATATATAAAAATATAAAGTTGGAAAATGAGAAGTGATAAAAAGCAAAAACTATAGAGTCTAAAACAGCTGCTATATTAGTTGGTGTTGCTTTTTCAGCCAATGCTATATAATGAGTTGAGAATAGAAGATACTAAGTAAGAATGATTGAAATTGTAGAATTGGGTAGTAAAAATTAATACTCAATTTCTGGGGTCTAACACAGCTGCTATGATTAGTTAGTATAGCGTAATCGGCCAATGTTGGGAGGACGCCGTCCGTGTAACTTATGCTCGGAAGAAACATTACAAATGCTGTTTACGAAGGATCAACTCCTAAACAAAAAAGACGAACTGGTAACTTCATGAAAACACAGATTGCGTAAGACTTACCTCGCCTCAAACCCCATAACGATCCGGGTGGGTAGACAAGGGCTGAAACACCCCACTTGCCGACTAAGATAGGGGAAACCCCAGCTAACATAGGTAGATATACCTCTTTTCTTTTACTCTGTTTTCTTCTTCCCTTTGTCTCCTCCTATCACTTCCTTCCACCACTAATCTTCTTCCTCGCTTGTTTTTTTCCCCTTTCGCCTGCCCCGAGGCAGCTCATCGGGCCTCTGTAGCCCACACCCCAGTAAAGATAGCATTGGCC
>OZ024743.1:57926482-57946482 GCA_964016885.1 Eledone cirrhosa | reverse complement strand
TACTATCTACCTTTGGTAGTACTATTGCTATCCTCATATCCGGGTGCCTCGCCGTTTGGCCCTTCCCTGTCCAGGGTGTACACTATGGCTTCTGTGTAACTGGCCCTGCGCAGTGCCTCATTATAATAGTCGGCGTGCTGTTTAAACACATCTGCGCTAGCCGACAGTGTGGATACGCGTTTGGATACCCCTTTTACTATGGCGTCTATGTGTGTGTGTGTGTGTGTGTGTATAAGGTATAACGAAATATCGTTATAGGTAATCCACTTAGAGGTTGTGAATACTTCTTATTATGGATAGTTTTAGCGTACGGTGTTGTTTGACTAAACAAGAGGTTTACGTAGATGACGAGTTTATTATTTCACTTGTATTTCTATGTAAGTTTATCTTGGAGTAATAAAATTGAAAAAGTGGAGAATAACATGGTCAACAGTACAAAAAAGGGGATTTATTTAGAGTCTAACAATTGTTTCACTGATAAAGATGTCTAAAAATTGCTGAACACTAGAAGCAGTGCCACTCAATTTTAAATACGATGTTAGTTCGATCAGATCGTCAGAAACTGTTTCCGAAGATCTGATCGAATTAACATCGTATTTAAAATTGAGTGGCACTGCTTCTCGTGTTCACAATTTTTAAACATTTTTATCAGTGAAACAATTGTTAAACTGTAGATAAATCCCCTTTTTTGTACTGTTGACTATGTTATTCTCCACTTTTTCAATTATATATATATATATATATATATATATATATATATATATATATATATATATATATAAATTAACGGAGCCATAGACCCTCGTTATTCCCTGTAAATTACGTGCTCAAAGGAAAAGGAATCCTGACCTCTTTAAAATACAATATGTTGAGAGAGAGAGTGTGTGTGCCATCAATAAAACAGGGGAGCCACCAGTGTATGGAATCTATAACCTATGGAAGACAGGGTAGATACACAATAATTAAAAATACAAATTAAAATGCATATACGCACCTCTATAACTATATAACACAAGCGTACAAATACAAAGAGATCTGCTTCGCCAAAAGGTTGTTGACTGAAATGGAGTCGCCTATGGGTCATCAGCGCGTGCAAGACAAATACATTCCACACAACTCTAAGAAAATCTAAGACAGCCGTCCAGCAACACGCGGCAGAGAGATGTGACAGCGTGCGTAGGGCAGTGAACCAGTGGTATCTGAGGGAGGAGCTGCTAGAAAGGGCAGCCCAAAAACCACTCAGAGAGATGTGCTCAACCAATAAGAGAGAGAGAGGAAAGATTGTTATAAGGAACGAAATATCAGGATAAATTAACGGAGCCATATATATAATAATAATAATAATGATTTCATTTATTAGCCACAAGGGCCGACATGTAGGGGACAATACAAAGACAGGGAGAGTGGGGGTTTACAATAAGGTCGAGTAAAAGTGCACAATGGCAAGACTAATATAATAATGAAGATATAAAAAATATAAAATAAACTATCCATAAATATAACAAAATAAAATCCCAGATAGGGGGTGGACGACCCTGGGGTGACTCGGGTACCCCACCAATCCTGAACCACCCTGCGCTTCTAGGGCACCCAGGGAGAGCACCGCTCTCCTCAAGTTAGCTAGCCTATAGGCGCATGGTCAGAGTAGGCCCATTCACACGAGCCATTCTCACCACATTGATCCACCTTTTAGCAAATGTACTGGGGGGGGGGACACTTCTCTCTCCACCCCCACCTTCCTTTCCAGTTGAAACTTGAAGAAGTTGATGAGGGATTGGCCGAAGAGAAAAGTGTCTGTCTTCAGTCCTTTTAATCTGGTCCACCATATAACCTCTTTCGCAACTGCCACCAGACAGAGGAAAATGTCCTGCTCTTCCTGACCTAAAGAAGCCGGCGGGTCGATCTTCACTATGGACTCGGCCGATAGCCGGATTCGTTCCACACTCGACAGTAGCTGTTCGACATAACTCCACAAGTAAGTAATGCACGGACATTGGACAAGTGCGTGCAGAACGGTTTCGTTGATCTGTGCGCATCTTGGGCAGGTCTGTCTGACAGCACTTCCGTGCCTGTAGAGTTTACCCCGAACCGGCAGTGCTCCCCCGGTAGCACTGCCAAGTGAGGGATTTCTGGAAATTATCCATCGTTCCCGGCTCCAAAGGCCTCCGGTACAGACTGGTCAGTTCGACTTCGTCGAGGCCCAAAGCTTCTCCGAATGCATCATCGCACTTGCCCACTACTAATCCTCTATAGAACTCGAGAGTGGAAGTTCCACTGATCGCATTGCTCGCTTGGTATAAGGCAGTGAGTTCCTGGCAATATTCCAGGTGCCAGTCACCTAATCTCGGTCTCTTCTTGACCCAGGACTGCAACTCAGTCAAAGAAACGAGCTGCGGAAAGGCCCGTCTTATAAACGGCAACCACACCTGTTCACCGTTTAGGCAGAATATCTGGAGATGTCGCAGCCTCAACGCATGTCTGCGCATCATTAGCCACGGCATGCCTAGCCCTCCGCGTAGATGTACCGCTTCACATACGAAACTTGTCCCCTCCACAAGAATTTGAAGAGGAGCCGTTCCAACTTGAAGAGGTGCGGACGGGAGCAAGGCACGACGGTCAGGCGGTAGTAGATGACGGACGCGATGTACACATTCACCACCTCCGCACGACCTTTCAGTGATAGCTTCCTCCCAGCCCATTTTTGGGTGAGACTGGCTACTCTGCTCGTTACCTCGTACCAATTATTTTCCACCTGGAGGTCTGGTCCGAACCAAACCCCGAGCAACTTTACCGGTCCGTCCATCCAGCGCCCCACGACGCTGTTGGACGGCATGGGCGTGCCTCTCCAGGTTCCGAGCTGCAAGCCCACTGACTTTTCCGGGTTAAGTTTGGCTAATGTAAACCTTTCATGTTCCTTCAATAAGGTGCCAACCACCTCTATTTCTGAGGTGTTGGAGACCATCACGGTGATGTTGTCCGCATAAGCCGACACCGCCTTTCCACGTCCCGGTTCGAGCGGGATGTCTTGCAACAGCTCCAGCTTCCGCAGTAAAGGCTCGAGAGTCAATACATACAGAAGGGAAGAGAGAGGGCACCCTTGACGGACCGATCGGGAGAACCGAAATAGTTCCGAGAGGTGGCCATAAACTTGACCACCGAGCGTGTGCCGCTGTGCATTGCAGAGATCCAGCTTCTGAAGACGTCCGATGCCAGCTGCTTTGAAGAGGAACTCCAGATACCGATGGTCGACCCCATCGAATGCTTTCGATTGATCTAAATTGATCAGTGCCCCACCGAAGCCAGGTTTACACCCTAGCCTCTCTATGATGTATCGCATGAAGTGGAGATTGTTGTGTATGGACCTGGCAAGATTGCGCCTCCCCAACCAAATCCTCGACGACAAGCGCCAATCTTTTTGCTAACACCTTGGCCAAAATCTTAAACTCTGTGTTGAGCAGAGTTATGGGCCTGAAGTTGTCTAAGGTATCCCTCATGTTCTCGTCTTTCCTTATCAGCGTCACCACTCCCCTGCTCACAGAACTGGAAATACTCCCATTCTGCTGCCAGTTACAGTAGAGTGCTTCGAGGAGATCGGAGAACAAGTCTGGCATATTTACGTAAATCTCGTAGGGCAGGCCATCCAAACCGGGTGACTTGCGCCTCATGCAGCCGACAAGAGCGTCCTGAATTTCGGCTGAAGTAATCGGCCTTTCGCAGCGATCAGCGTCGACCGTCGAGATGCGCGCCAAGCCGTCAAAGTAGGGACGGGAATCCGCTACTCTCTCTGACTCGCCACTTTCCCCGAACAACCGAGCAAAGTGCGTGTGTGCGTCTGTGAGTTTGAATCCCTAAAACTCGAGAAGTACCCAACCGACTTTGTTCAACCTTTACATGTGTATTACTTATGTTTCAGTGAGTATTTATGCACATAAAAAATTCAACTTTTTGATCCCCTAGGGCCCGCATTAGTTGAAAAACTGCGTTTTTTCAGGTTTTGGGGGTTTCTTTGAGTCGTTACGTCAGACTGATTTCCTTGAAATTGTTACTATGTATTAGTCAGTCTCTACATACCGTGAGCAAAGAAAATCCAACTTTTTTATGGCATTAGGTGAAAAACTTCATTTTTTCAGCTTTTTAGGGCTTTTTTGAGGCTTTACGTCTAGCCGATTTTCCCGAAATTTCAAGGCATATTATGCAGATAAAAAAAAATTCATTTTCTTGATCCCCTAGGGCCCGCATTAGGTGAAAACCTGCATTTTTCCTGTTTCATCGAGGAAAATGTTAAAGATTATCCAGCCATCAGAGTATTCGGTTTATTTTATTTACATATTATCCACGCATGCAGTCGGTTTATTTTCTTTACATATTATCCACGCATGCAGTTTTTCCACGCTTAGGTCTGTTGGCGGCCCGTGTTCCTAATTACCTTATCCCGTGCAACGCCGCGTACCACTGCTAGTATATAATAAAGCATATATTATGTGAATATCTTCATTTGTTAATATTTTGAATGATATATATACACACTTGGCCCGTCCGGCTGGCGGCCGGCTAGGTATACCTGCCTCCACCACTCCACTACAAAGATACCACACACCCTCTCGTGTCACATTGTCCTTCAGACTCTCTCTCTCTCTCTCTCTCTCTCTCTCTCTCTCTCTCTCTCTCTCTCCCTATCTCTCTCTCTGAATAACTAACACTTTAATTGTATCTCTCTCTGTCTAACGACCTATCTCTTCTTTTCCCCTCCCTCTGTTTTTCTGTCTCTCTCTGTAGATGTGTGTATGTAATTTTCCTAATCTCTCTCTCTCTCTCTCTCTCTCTCTCTCTCTCTCTCTCTCTCTCTCTCTCTCTCTCTCTCTCTCTATGTGTGTATATATTGCAGGGAGATACGGAAACTAAAACAGTGTTGTCATATAGAGAGTGAAGAGCGACAGAGAGAGTAAAGCAGTTAAATTATAGAGAGGGAGAATGATCTTACATACATACATACATACATACATACATACATACATACATACATACATACATACATACATACATACATACATATAAAGTATAGATGTGTGTGTGTGTCTGTGTGTTTTGTTTTGATGTGTTCCGGCAATTGGCGAAATCAGGTGTGAAAGTATGTTTATTTGTGTGTGTGTGTGTGTGTGTATATATACATTATTATATCAAAGAGTGGTGGTATACATACATTATTATATCAAAGAGTTATGGCCCTTTATATTCAGAGTTCAAATCCCGCCGAGGTTAACTTTGCCTTTCATCCTTACGGGGTCGATAAAATAAAGTACCAGTAATACAGTGGGATAATTGCTGGCCTTGTGCCAAAAGTAGAAACAATTATTATATTTGTCTGTATTTTCGTTCTGCAACCATTATATTATGATATTTATATCCAAATGATTTTAGATGTATGTATTACCTTCTTGCCCGTCCCTCTGTCTCTCTCTCTCTCTCTCTCTCTCTCTCTCTCTCCCTCTCTCTCTCTCTCTCTCTCTCTCTCTCTCTTTAGATATGTGTGTGCGTGGAGTTTCCTAATCTGTCTCTTTCACTCTCTGTCTCTCTAAGAGGGTTGCATTTTGATGTATGTATTACATGCTATGAAGAAATAATAGATAAATAAACGACAGCCATCTATTCGCGATCAAGAGCTATAGAATATTTACCCAGCATTTCAGTAGAACGTGGAAATCGATTAAATATATCGTCAACCATACACAATTAGTATAAACTCAAAGTTAGAAGAAAAAATGTATATAAACATACCAAAATTTCGTTTCTACCCCATGGGGTTTCATTCCCTTTTGGAAATAACCGATCAAGGATAAATTCACGAGCTTCGAAATCATCAGGAAACAAACTCACTTGGACGAAGATTTTTCTTAAATGATCCCCGCTAGAAACGAATTCAAAATGGCTAAGAACTGTGACGTGGCAGTGGTCAAGTCAGAAAGAATGTGATTGGTGCCTTACGGCGAGTGGGCTGGTTGCGAGAAAGCGCAGCCTAATATTGCCTAAATTGCAACTCAACCATATGGGAGATTATCAAATATAAAGATTTACATATACACAAACTAGACAAAATCATAGGTATATATATGTGTGTTTTTGGCAACCATTCACGATGTGGCTCAATGACGAATTAATTAATTAAATAATCAACAATCAGAACATATACAATAAAGTATGTCCATAGAATCATTTGATAAAATATATACACCATCACCTCTCCCAATCAACATAATCAACCACACAAAAAAACCCAATTAAACCAGGCTATAAGATTAAAAGGCACCTATGAAGAAATAATAGATAAATAAACGACATCCATCTATTCGCGATCAATAACTATAGAATATTTACCCAGCATTTCAGTAGCACGTGGAAATCGATTAAATATATCGTTAACCATATACAATTAGTATAAAATCAAAGTTAGAAGAAAAAATGTATATAAACATACCAAAATTTCGTTTCTACCCCATGGGGTTTCATTCACTTTTTGAAATATCCGATCAAGGATAAATTCACGAGCTTCGAAATCATCAGGAAACAAACTCACTTGGACGAAGATTTTTCTTAATTGATCCCCGCCAGAAACGAATTCAAAATGTGACGTGACAGTGGTCAAGTTAGAAAGAATGTGATTGGTGCCTTACGGCGAGTGGGCTGGTTGCTAGAAAGCGCAGCCTAATATTGCCTAAATTGCATCTCAACCATATGGGACATTATCAAATATAAAGATTTACATATACACAAACTAGACAAAGTCATATATATATATATATATATATATATATATATATATATATATGTGTGTGTGTGTGTGTGTGTGTGTTTTTGGCAACCATTCACGATGTGGCTCAATGTCGAATTAATTAATTAAGTAATCAACAATCAGAGCATTATACAATATGTCCATAGAGTCATTTGATAAAATATATATACATACATATATATACACACATATATATATATATAAATATATATATATATAAATATATATATATATAAATATATATATATATATATATATATATATATATATATATATATATATATATATATATATATATATATATTCATATATATATAGAGATAGAGAGAGGGGTGGATAAGATACTAGGAAGAAGGGTTTAGATTGGATTGCTCCGCCTTGCATGTTGTTAGTCAATACTTTCAACAAGTAGCCTTGTAGAATTTGTTTCTTTTTTCTGAATAAATCTGAGAGAGAGAGAGAGGTGGGGGGGGGGGGGGTAGTGGTGGAGAGGAGAGAGAGGGGGGTGGGTGGTGGAGATGAGAGAGAGGGTGGTTAGTAGTGGAGAGGAGAGAGAGGGGGGTTAGTGGTAGAGCGGAAAGAGAGAGGTAGTGGTAGCAAGGAGAGTTAAGAGGGGTAGTGGTGGAGAGGAGAAAGAGGTGGGGGTAGTGGTGGAGAGGATAGAGAGGGGGTGGTGGTAGCGAGGAAAGGGGGAAGTAGTGGTGGAGAGGAGAGAGAAGTGGGGTAGTGCTGGAGAGGAGAGAGAGGGGGTAGTGATGGCGAGGAGAGAGATGGGGTAGTGGTGGAAAAGAGAGTGAGAGGGGGTAGTGGTGGCGAGGAGAGAGGGGGTAGTGGTGGAGAAGAGAGGGGGGAGTAGTGGTGGTGAGGAGAGAGAGAGAGGGGGTAGTGGTGGAAAGGAGAGAGAGGGCGTAGTGTTGGAGAGGAAAGAGAGAGGGTAGTGGTGGAGAGGAGAGGGGGAGAAGTGGTGGGGAGGAGAGAGAATGGGGGTAGTGTTGGAGAGGAGAGAGAGGGGTAGTGGTGGAGAGGAGATGGGGGAGTAGTGGTGCAGAGGAGAGAGAGAGGGGGTAGTGGTGGAGAGGAGAGAGAGGGGGAAGTGGTGGCGAGGAGAGAGAGGGGTAGTGGTGGAGAAGAGAGGGGGAGTAGTGGTGGCGAGGAGAGAGAGAGGGGGGGTAGTGGTGGCGAGGAGAGAGATGGCGTAGTGGTGGAGAGGAGAGGAGGAGTAGTAGTGGAGAGGAGAGAGAGGGGGTAGTGGTGGAGAGGAGAGAGAGGGGGGAGTGGTGGAGAGGAGAGAGAGGGGTAGTGGTGGAGAGGAGAGAGAGGGGGTAGTGGTGGATAGGCGAGAGAGGGGGTAGTGGTGGAGAGGAGAGAGAGGGGGCAGTGGTGGAGAGGAGAGAGAGGGAGTAGTGGTGGAGAGGAGAGGGGGGGAGGAGAAAGAGAGGGGGGTAGTGGTGGAGCGGTGAGGGGGGAGTAGTGTTGGAGAGGAGAGAGAGAGAGGGGGTAGTGGTGGAGAGGTGAGGGGGGAGTAGTGGTGGAGAGGAGAAAGAGAGGGTGTAGTGGTGGAGAGGAGAGAAAGAGAGAAAAGAGAGGGGTGTATATGGGAATGGCTTAGACAGTTAAAATAGTGAACCACATATTTTAGGAAGAGCAGAAGTGTTGCGAGAAAACATTATGATGTGCTTGTGGAAGCTGTCTGCCAAACGTCAACCAGTTTTATCCATATATCTCATATTATATTAAATTACACTGTTGGCATATCATATAGTATGCAGGACTAATTTTACAAAGAAATCCACTCTCCTAATTGGCATACATCAGTCATAGGCGCACACCAGCTACTAGACTACAGAATTGATCTCCTCACTCTCCATCTTTCTCCTTCTACCTCTATCGTACGCACACTCTCTTCCTTCTCTCTCTCTCTCTCTTCTACTATACCTACAATGGTCTCTCTTTCTTGGCGCTGACCGGCCTCCATCATTTTTACTCTAGCAGCCAAATTCATTCGTCACACCTCTCCTCATCATACATGTAATGCTCAACCTGCTCCTCTAGAATGCTTTCACTGCTCATATCTTTCCTATTGTAATCGAGGGACTAATAAAATGTCCAGTGGTGTTCGTTTCGCAAGCATGTTTTTTCGGGTTCACTCCCACTGTGTGGTAACTTGGGTGTCTCATACTATAGGCTTGGGTTAACCAACTGCTTGTGAGTGGAATTTAGAAAAGAAACACTGCGTGGAAGCTCATCTTAATCAAATATATGTCTGTGTTGGGGGTATCCATGTCTTCTTTCCATTTATATCTGTATTTGTGTGCATGTGCCATAACTCTACAGTTGTACAAAACATAAAATAAAATAAATGAACGATAAAATATTTACCAGACTTTAAAAAAATAACACCGGGGCAAATATAATCGACTGCTACATACTTTAAAGGTGGTGCCCCAGCATGACCGCAGTCTAATGAGTCAAACGAACTAAAGCATATATGAATGTGTTTTTCAATCAACCTTTTACCAGAACATTCATAACATCAAAAGTTATATTATTACATCTCAGAATCAGTTTCACAGCAAGACCAGCTTTATATATAAGAAATTTAATCATGGATACACACATACTGTGTTATGTAATATCACTTGGCTTACTCAACTGGCTACAGTGTACATCATAGAGACGTTATTATATGTTATCGTATATTTACTATGAGGGATCCTTCGTCGCGTGCGGCGATGTGTGTTCAGTTGTTCGATCAACAGAACTTGTGAAGTAACGTGAAAATGGTTGGCTATTTCACACGGGTATACCCTGAAGGCGCATGACGTAGTAGTTAGAGCATTAGGCTTGCAATCGGGGTGTAGTGAGGTTCGGTTCTCTGACAGGCAGATGCGTTGTGTCCTTGAGCATGACATTTTATTTCGCATTGTTCCAGTTTACTCAGCTGTAGAAATGAGTTGCGACGTCATAGGTGCCAAGTTGTATTGTCCATCTCCTTTCCCTTGGAGAACATTGATGGCGTGGAGAGGGGAGTCTGGTATGCATGGGCGACTGCTTGTCTTCTACACAAAATATTGCTGGGTCTTGTGCCTTGGAGGGGAACTTTGTAGATGTAAATCCCATAGTCATTTGTGACCGAAGCTGGTATTTACCTTTAGACTTTACCCTTAAAGTAATTCTCAAGACGAACATGTGTGACACAGTACATGATAAAGCTGGACATTTCAATTAAAAGTACAACCCATCTGACGGGCTTCCACGCAAATTTCACCTACCGAATTACACCCACAAAACCTGGCTTAACATGAGGCTATAATAATTGTTTCAGATTTAGGCAGAAGACCAGCAATATTTTTGCGGTGGGAGCGATTAAATCGACCCTAGTGCATTACTGGTGCTTTATTTTATCGACCCCGTAAGGATAAAAGGCAAAGCAAACCTCGGCGGGATTTGAACTCAGAACGTAAAGGGGCATAACTCTATGCTATAAAGCATAGTGTCTGACGCTCTACGATACTGCCAATTCACCACCCTCAACCCGAGACTGTAATAAAGACACTTACCTAAGATGCCACCTGGGACCTAATGAAACGAAGCGAATTTCAAAACGATGCCTTTGCCTATAGCTGCTATACAGATAATCTCGTCTCTATTTCTGTAATATTACTACCATACTGTAGAGACTCATTAATTGTAATTAGCTCATTATTAGATATATATGTCGGATATACACATTTATCGAACTCTGACCATACTTAGAATTTATTAGCGTGATCACATCACGAATGAAGAGGTCAAGGAAAGAGCTGTGTAGAGTAACTTACTTGGTCAGGTTCTATGCACGTTGTTGAGATCCTCTCTCGGGTGGAAGATGGAAGAAGATCGTATGGGACAAGGCAGACACGCCAAAACCTGCTTGATGTCTGTGGAGGAAGACATGGTAGACATAGCGCTGATCAGTGAACAGGCTCGTGACAGTGATTGCAACTGTGTAAAGCAGTCCTGTCCAAACATGACTGACATGGGCCTGACCAGGAAGCAGGTCCATGACATGGCCTGCGAGTATGAGGGATGGGGATGTTTTACCACTGCATAAAGGATTAAAGAACTAAAGAATTTCCTACTGTTGACTCTGTAACTATCTTCATGTTGACTCAATAACCCTCTGTTGACTTCATAATACCTCGGAGTCTCTCATGTTATGTGTCAATATCAACACTATCAATCAATATATTAACTGTATGATTATATATATATATATATATATATATATATATATATATATATATATATATATATATATATATATATATATATATATGTGTGTGTGTGTGTGTGTGTGTGTGTGTGTGTGTGTATATATTTCAGTATCAACATGGAATACACTCTCACCTAACAGCGATCCGATATTTGACACTTCCACATTATTCTTTCATCGTATCAGAAAATCTCTCTCTCTCTCTCTCTCTCTCTCTCTCTCTCTCTCTCTCTCTCTCAATGTAATAATTGAACTCCCTCCACCTTCCACATTTCGATTTCCACTTTGACGTCAAGTCTTTTGAATCTTTCTAATCACTTCAAAGCCTCACACAATGATTTCAGTAGCGTCAATCAGATTCTAGTAATTCTTCGACAGGTTTAATGTATGCATATCAAAACTAGCACACCAGTCAATATAGCAGGAAATGTAGACTATTCATCGAAGCTCTCATTTAAGTAGAATTATAAAACCAGCTACTTAACAAAGCAATTTTATAAAGATAGGTTTTTCTGTAGAGCTATTGTGATAATTCTGCAAATTTCCGGATATTTACGGTATATCTAAAGGTTTTCCATAGAAGTTAAAAAAGAAAATAGAAATATTAGTTAAGCACTTTTGTTGGCGCGTAAAGGAAAAGCTATGAAAGACAATTGAGGAAATTGGAAGAAAGACTTATTAAATTGAACGGCATTTCAGAACGAAAACTGGTAAAACGCTATTGAAGAACGATCTTTAAGCAAAATCAATTGATATTTAAAGACACATTTATTAATTGCCATATCGTAAATGTAACTTTTTATATTATTACAATATGTTCTTACATTTAAATGATAATACTGATTCATCTATATTACGTACAATACAAATTTCTTTCATATACTTATATAATTGTTTCTACTTTAGGCACAAGGCCAGCAATTATCCAGTGCATTACTGGTACTTTATTTTATCGACCCCGTAAGGATGAAAGGCAAAGTCAACCTCGGCGGGATTTGAACTCAGATCGTAAAGGGACGTAACTATGCTGGAAAGCATGGCGTCCGACCCTCTACCGATACTGCCAATCCACCAAAAAGCAGACTACACTTAACTCCTGGTGGAGTTGTTGGGGAACTATTCTGAGACAGGGCATATCATGGGCATTTCACCTCTGAGGCAACCTACACTTTTCTCGGACGGAACATACCTGTTTTTTTTTTGTTTTTTTTGTTTTTTGGGGGGTTTTTTAAGGAGAGAGAAAGGAACCAGACTGCAGGTATTATGGTTGGCCATAACTATTTCCAAAGTCTCTTATTCGTTTTATAGTACTGATTGCAGTGTTTGTTTAGGGGACAGCAGATATATGTCATTAAATCCATCACAGGATATTACTGTTTACCCCCCCCCCCCCAACATTCACTCTCTTTCTATTTCTCTGCACGAATCCAATTTTCACTTTCACTCTCCTATCTACTTCCATACACTCCTCACACCCACCTTTTTCTCCTTAGCTATCGCCCTATCTATCTATTTGTCTCTTTATCGTCATCTAACTATCTCATACATTAATGATGTGAGTCACGAAGGATGAAAATATTAATAGTATCACATTGCATGAGCCACTCCTACCACTACCTTCTCACATGACTGACAATGGGTTCGCACCTGGAGAGTTATCCAAGTCCCGAGACCATTCAAAGTGTTTTTGTAATGGTCTAGTGTCTTTTGGAAAAACCTGCAATTATATATATATATATATATATATATATATATTAAAATAACAAATTAAAGTTTAAGCAAAGAATTGCTGCTTTCACCCTTAAGATCCCGTTAAGGGTGAAAGCAGCGATTCTTTGCTTAAACTTAAATCTGTTATTTTAATAAATATTTGCTCTACGGTTCTATATATTTGATATATATTTATCATTATCGACCCCTCTTTGGATTTTAGTCTTCAAATTTATTATTATTACTATATATATATATATATATATATATATATATATATATATATATATATATATATCACATACTTATATATACATATTTATATATAAACGGAAACTGCAGAAGACCCTCGTATATATATATATATATATATATATATATATATATATGTGTGTGTGTGTGTGTGTGTGTGTGTGTGTCTGTGTGTGTGTCTGTGTGTGTCTGTGTGTGTGTGTGTGTGTGTGAGAGTTTACTTTTGCATTTGTGTCTATGTCTGTGGCTATGTCTCGTAACTTAGCGGCTCGACAAAACGAGACCGATGAAATAAGTACAAGACATTAATTAGTACTGAAGCCCATATGATCGACTTCAACTCAGTGTTTCACCATTGACGCACTCTACTGATTGAAACCAGTAGAGGAGTTTATTAGAACTGATGTTTTATTCATTGGAATAGGGATAGTGCCATGACTCCCTCACTACACAACACTAACAATAACTAACAATAACGTTTAATAGGTCAGATAGAAGAGAAATGAGTAATTTTAAAAAGGGAATGAACCGAACATTGGACTGGATTAAGAAAACAATGTTTAATTATTTATTTGCTATCAGTTGGTCGCAACTCCTGGCAGGAGAAAGCAAGATTTGAAATCAAAACATATCAGACTGCCCGACTCTTTAACGTTTCCGCCAATCCGCTGCTCTTTGACAGGTGCTTTATTTATTGATTTTCAGAAAGAACAAAAGGTAATGTTGACAACTCAGGGGTTTGAACACTGAGCGTAGCGAGCCGGAACGGCTGTCAATTCGCTGCCTAGATGTTATTTTAAATATTTTAGTTTCTATATATGCGGCAACAAAATACTTTGAATTCGATAGAATAAAGCACCAGTAATACACTGGGATAATTGCTGGCCTTGTACCAAAAGTAGAAACAATTATTTTGATTCTATTGACAAGTTTATAGATCTTCTTCGAGGATAATAAAAATACCATCTCTAATACATCTTTTCATTGGTAAAATACACAGAATTAAGAGATTCTGCAGAAATAATAAAAAAAATAAAGCAAACATTTCCTTAATCCTTTAGAGGTATTTCAAAAGAGTGTCTTTAATCTATTGATATAGTTTTTAATCAATCAAGATTACTTAAAATGTATTCCCAACTACGTTATAACATCTAAAAAGATATGTAGTTATAACGTTTTAAGAGACAATCATAAAAAGCTGCAAAATTGTGGTTTTGTTTTCCAGTGTTTCCATTTTAATGAATAGCTATAAGATAAATGTGTTTTACCAAACTGTTTGTTGGAAAACATGAAAGATTACTGATTTCTTTCAGCAGTTAAAATAATCATTAAAAAGAAGCATCTTAAAAGTTACAGATTGACTTCAACTGTAAAATGTGCACTTCTTCGAGGTAGTTTCTCTTAATAAAAAAAAAAATCTATTTAGATGTTGAAATATTTTTTTATAATTATTTGTATTGAAAAATGACTTGAAACTTATTTCAAATACTGACGTGTTAAAAGAACGCCAGGGTCTATTGTCCACATTTAATTATATTCGGAGTATTTCTATAACTTACTTGATTCTAAAGATGTGCTTGAATTTGATAAGAATATATTCTTTAATTATTTAGGTACTCCTGGGTCTCGAATAATCGACCCAACCCCACTCATTTAATAATTTTTCAAATTTTTTCCACACACCACGCACACTTATTCCATCTTTCTCACTTATTAAATTTTGCTAATCTATATCCGGCGAAATTTTATTTTAAGTGGTAGCATTCCTGCGACAATTAATTTTCTTTATACATTAAAAAGATAAGGTAGAAATCCTACGGCTAATATTGGGAATAAGATTTTTTAAAACTATAGGGGGATGGTGTATATATCTTAGATTTTCGTTAGGTTTATGATAAGGTTTAAAAGAGGCAGTAAGTAGATCAAGATTAATGTCAAGAAAGCTAGCATTGGTAAGGTTCGTATCTATAGTAATTTTAAGGTTTAGATTAGCAAAAGTATTGATTAAATCTTTCCGGAATTTATCAAGCTTATGGCCGTTGGTGGTATGAGAAACTGCCAATCCGTTGTCACGGTATAAACCGATATTATGGGAAGGAAATTTCTCTTTAAGGGTGTGGAGAAGGAATAATCCTACTAAGTCACACACATCCGCACTGTCATATGAACCCATTGCAACATCAAAAGAGTTTTCAGGGCTTGACTTTTTAACCCAAATACTTTCATTAGTAAAGAGTAGAGTTTTCGTAGCATGAAAGATAATGTCTTCTTCTAATTTAGAAATATTAATGAAGGGTTATGCAAAATCTAAGGCTTTAGTTAATAAGGAAAGAGTAATAGAGGGGTAAAAATCAACAATATCAAATTGGGTAAATCTACACTTATTTTTACCTTGTGTATTATTAAACCAAGAAATAACAGAGGATGTATTTAACCATTGTGATAAGGCAGTCTTTGTTCTAATTTGGAGAATTATTTTTCTTAAGATTTTTTTACTTGCAAGGCCAACTTCGGATTTAGCCGGGTTAATCAGTGTACAGCTAGGTCGATTAGTAAAGTCTAATTTATGGTCTTTAATGGTAATATATACTTTACGCTTAGCTAGGCTTTCAATCCGGTTGTCTATTTTTAAAGAACTAGCTAGTTCTTTAGCTTCTTTTTTAATAGTATTGTAGGTGTTATTGTTAGCTAATTGATATTTGTTAAAAGTTGGTTATACAAAATACTATTAACTTCAAAGAGATTTTTAGTTTTATAGGAAAGAACAAAAGTGTTTGTAGAATTTTTAAAATTAGAAATATCGTTAGAAAGTTTAGTTTGAAAATTATTACTGTACTTACAAAATTTGATATCACTAATTGAATTAACAAGGTCTAATTTGAAGTTGGCCATGTCTTTAATTCTAGGTGGGTATTTACGGGATTTTATGTCAAAACAATCATTTGTATCCACACTGAATAGTCCATCGTAAACCATTGCCTTCCATCTCATTCTTCGATTTGTTCGATTTTATCTATAAGCAGTTTGGTATAAGTTGTGTTGGAAGGAGTAGGTATATTTTTGATTGAATAATCCAATTCATAAAGGTACATGGTGTATGTTGGTTAAATTCCTGAAAACTGTAGAGTGCTCAACTAATCGGGCTGGAAAGTGCCAATAAATATATATATATATATATAGATAGATAGATAGATAAACACACACATATATATATATATATATATATATACATATATATTTATATACACATATATATATGCACATGTATATATATACACACATATATATATATACATATACATATATATATACATAAATATATATACATATCTCTATACATACACACATATATATATATATATATATATATATATATATATATATATATGAAAGACGTCTTTCATATAATTGTTCTGCATCCCCTTGCATTGAACCACAAAGTTACTAAGACAAAACCTATATATTTGAACCTTGGTTATTTATTTAGTCATTTATTTATATATGCTATGTGAATTTTGTACTACTACTATAACTGAACATTTACAGATTGGATTTAACTGTGAATTGTCTTTTGCCAATATTGATGTGGATAATAAAATCACATTAGAGCTTTGAATATCTGACTGCTTATACAGTTGTATCTTCAACTGATTTAATCCACCTTAATGCTGCCTCTTTTTCTGTTAAACATTCTAACTATTCGGCTAATATGTTAACCAAAGATTACCTTCCGATGTCTCTTTAAGCTATCCCGAGCCGGAAAAAAGATTTACCTGAAATACATAATTAATAGTATTAATTTTGTTATCCGACGAGTGCAGTGATAAGTGTTCTTTCATGAAACGAAAAAGGGTTTCAAAGAAAAAAATAACAACAGTACTCCAGCACATAAATTCAGATTTACCACATACAAGGACCCACCACATAATGCTTTATCGGATAACTCTGAAAATGATCTGTTTAATATGAAAAAAAAATATCAAATTCAAAAGCCTTCCAAATATTATAATTCCAAATATTATAATTCTGAAACAGATTAACACCACAATTAACTTTTTAGAAAAAGAACAGAAGAAAATACTTACTGAAAAACTAAAAATATTTATACTATGTACATAACTCCTTTATCTACAAAGAAATAACTATTAAAAAAAACTAATACAGCTAACTTAACCGAAATCAGTAGGCAGACTGAAAATATTGTGAAACAACTAAATTTTGCAAAATATTCGGAACCTTGTATATATTAAAACAGAAGATTTAGCGGTAAAGACAATAAAAATATCCCATCGATTAGATTATTTCCTTCAACTTCGGGTATAAAAAGAATGTAAGAATGTATTAGATAGAATTATTCCCAATATCAAACAAAAATCAGCTAAATCCTCTAATGGGGGCAGAACTAAATGTAATCTATATTTGACCGCAGCATTAGAAATAGTAACTTCTTTTTATAAAGCACTCGAACCTGATTAAGGATTGCATTTACTTTCACCTTTACATTTTAATTAAGTATCTCCTTTCCTTTCCTCATACAGTACTTAATTAATCGTTTCGTTGGCATTGTTTGCCCTGCCTATTGATTCTTATATCCTATAATATTTATTATTAGTCCCATCTTAAATTTTGTATTTGCGTGCATACGCATGATCCCGTTGAGAGTGAAAGCAGCGATTCTTTGCTTAAACTTTAATCTGTTATTTTAATAAATATATATACATATGTATATATATATATATATATATATATATATATATATATATATATATATATATATATATATATATATATATATGTATATCTATATATATATAAATGTAATCTGAGTTTTTCGAATATTAATAGTAACATTCAATTCGTTTGCAATTATGCAAAGAAGCCTCAATTTTATAGCAATGTCAGTAGAATGAACCCTTCATTCTTGCTCTTGTGTTGGCATGCGAACAGAACTGCAGACACTAATGTTTCTGGGTATCACCCTTCATCAGTACAGCTCACTGTTCACCTGCCAAACTCTCAGAGCTAGTGAAAATATATGCTATTTTCAAAAATACACAGTGACTGATTGGCCTCATCAGTGTCTGCAGTTCTGTTCGCATTTTCAATGCATTTCCTAATATACATAAAACTTCTTTATGGTTTTCGAATCCTCCTGTCTGGAGTCAGGAAAACATGCGCTCGGTAAATAAATACCTTTTTTAGTGATTCTGACGATTTCTGTACTGTGGAATTAAATGTTACCTCCTTCCGTATTTGAATGAAACATATGTAAAACAATTACATAATGTATCAATGTATTGAGCATTGGTTATATGATTATTCATTTATATATGCTATGTGATTTTTGTAATACTACTTTAACAGGAAATTTACAAATTGGATTTAACTCTGAACTGTCTTTTGCCAATATTGATGTGGATAATAAAATCACATTAGAGCTTTGAATATCTGACTGCCTTATACAGTTGTATTATCACCTCATTTAATCTACCTTATATATATATATAGGAAAAAGTATGATCCCGACGGCAGAGCTCAAGCCATTTTAACTGCTATTTCTCGACTAAATTAGAATTTTTAGCCTGCTAAATTAATAGCCGAACTAGTCAAAGAGTACTTCCTTATATGGGAAGATTGTAGTTGTCAAGAGGATTGGTCAAAATTTCTTGTAAACACAAATAAGTCTATCATGGCATTTGGTGGGAGGTGGTGGTGGCTGAATTTGCCTGTAGAACAATGAAGGAGTGAGTGGAGCCGGTCAAGCGTTGAAAAGAGACATGTATACAGCAGATTCTAAGGATAGAGTATGAAAAGTCGAAAAATTGTTCTGGAGAAAATAGAGGAGGGAAGTAATAGAATAGATAATTCGAATGAGAGTAGGAGACAATTAAAAATAATAGAAAGAAATATAAAAAAAATATAGTGAGAAATAAATTAAAAAAAAACAAAAACAGTAGGGTCTATAAACAGCTGCTATGATTAGTAAGTATTGCTTGTACGGCCAAAGCTATAGAAAAGGTTAATAAGTTGAGAATGAAAATACTAAATAAGAAATTGTAGAAGTGGGAAGTGAAAAGATATAAAGCAAACTTTACTAACTATTTATAGCAGATGTGTTAGACCCCTGTAATTTTGTATCATTTTTGTTACTACTCCATTTCTACAATTTCTAAATTTATTTTATATTCTCAACTTATTAACCTGTAATTGTAAGATATCATTGGTGGAATACTCTTTACTTACTATTTTCAGCAGCTGTGTTAGACACCTGAAAAGTTTGCTTTATATCTTTTCACTACCCACTTCCACATTTCTTATTTAGTATTTTCCATTCTCAACTTATTAACCTTTTCTATAGTTTTGGCCGTACAAGCAATACCTACTAATCATAGCAGCTGTTTCTAGACCCTACTGTTTTTTTTGTTTTGTTTTTTATTCATTTCTCACTATATATTTTTTTTATACTTCTTTCGATTATTTTTAATTGTCTCATACTCTCATTCGAATTACCTATTCTATTACTTCCCTCCTCCATTTTCTCCAGAACAATTTTTCGACTTTTCATACTCTATCCTTAGAATCTGCTGTATACATATCACTTTCAACGCTTGACCGGCTCCACTCAATCCCTCATTGTTCTACAGGCAAGTTCAGCCACCACCACCTCTCACCAAATGCCATGATAGACTTATTTGTGTTTACAAGAAATGTTGACCAATCCTCTTGACAACTGCAATCTTCCCATATAAGGAAGTACCCCTTGACAAGTTTGGCTATTTAATCACCAGGCTAAAAATTCTAATTTAGTCCAGAAATAGCCGTCGAAGCGGCTTGAGTTCTGCCGTCGGGGGTCATACTTTTTCCTATTAACCACTCTACTACCCTAAGTATTGAGTACTCTGGTGCGTTATGGTCCATCTGGTTCCTTACCACAATTCATTCGTTACACACACATATATATATATATATATATATATATATATATATATATATATA
>OZ024743.1:57901482-57923982 GCA_964016885.1 Eledone cirrhosa | reverse complement strand
GGCAAGCAATTCTGGCCGTAACACTATGTTGCAAAGCATGGGTCTGACGCGCTACTGATACTGCCAATCCACATGTGCCTTCATTAAGGTCACAACATGGTACAGTGAATCGAAATAACGAGCTTCTAATCGTGAGCCAAACACGCTAAACATTAAGCCTCTTTCTTCAATGGTTTATTTTAGATAGAATATGCAAATATTACATACACTATTTCGCAAATTATAATTACTCTCACTTAATATGAAGAATTAGCAAAATTGTTAACGCGCCAGATAAAATTTCTTGTAGTATTTGCTTCAGATATCACCACTCTGAATCTAATTTCTAGCGAGTTTACCTTCGTCTTTCATCCCTTACGCGTCGATAAATGAAACAGCTGTACAGCGGAGTGGATTGCCGGAATTTTTAGAGTGATGGAAGACATGCACTGCGGTATATATCCTGACATTACGCGCTCTGAGTTCAAATCTTGCTTCTTCTCACTGGGAAAATGATAGTATGATATGACTGAAGCGCCTATCATTAAAACACCCAAGTCATCTCATCAATACTAGCAAGAGAGTGAACTACAACAACAACTGTTCTCACTTTCAATGTCTCCTCCGTATTATGATAAAAAACCTAGTTTTTCCCCCACATAACTCCTACCTAACCCATCATTTCGCTACAGTTCATAAAATATATATCATTAAGTGACTGATTCTGATTTAATATTTTCTTATAACCTCCTTATAGGGCGGGGGATTGGCTGTATCGATAGAGTATCTGCCTACTTCGCGGAATGAAGTTACGGCCCTTTACGTTATGAATTCAAATCCAACCGAGGTTAGCTTTGCTTTTCTTCCTTATGAGTTCTATAAAAGAAAGTACCAGTAACACACTGGGGTTGATTTAATCTACTTCCCTCTTCCCTGAAAATTGTTGCCCTTGCGCCTCAATCAGAAACCATTATATCCTCCTTTACATTCATAGGAATATTATATCTATATATACTCGTATTTAAGTAGAACTTAAAGATAGACGACAAAGTTGACTTCATTGGGATGTGAATACAGAACCTAAACACTATATTTATCCTTAAGATTTGTGAACATATGCCAAAGTTAGAAATCTTTATTATCCTAGTTATATTTCTGTATTTTCATAGTTGAAACAGTTAAAACTAATAGAATTCACTGGAGTCATATAAGTGTCAAAGCTTAAATTCCACAAAGGAAGATTTATATTCAAGAAACATTTCTCATAACCATTGTTACTATCGTTGAGTTACTCCCGGGTCTAGAATAATCGCACCTCCCTGCTTATTAAATTTTTAGATTTTTTCCAACCCGACCACCGCTTATTAAATTTTGATACTCTATCTTAGGCTAAATTTTACTTTAAGTGGTAGCATTCCTGTGACAATTAATTTTCTTTATACATTAAAAAAATGTACGACAAAAAATGTACATTATTGGAAATCTCACACATTATAAAATAAATAGGATGGGTTGGGATCTCAATATGTAAACTAAAGAAGTAATTATATATATTTTTTTTTTAATCAAAGTTTACACCTAGAAAAATTAGCTATTTTAACGCTCCACCCCCCCCCCACCCAAGTTATTCACCCCTTCCTTGATATTTGGAACTCGAGAGTATGAGTTCAAATCTTGCAAAGGACATACGTGGCCAGATTTATATTTTACATTTAAGAAAGGAATGAAGCTCCATCGGTTTTGATGATGGGTCGGTCAATGGATCAATCTGCTCATGAAATTAACCTGCAAGTAGCCAAGCATTTTACAGACAAGTTAGGTTAATTTTCAAGGGGATTCAGCGGGATACAGAGAGTGACAAAACTAACCCTTTAAATTACAGTTACAGTCCTTACGACGGGCTTACAAACAGTTTCCATTCACCCAGTTTCACTCACATGAGAAGGATTCACACAAGACAATGTTAAATGGTTCTTGACCAAGATTCCCCACCACGGGATCGAACCCGACACCTATTGACTGCCAACTGAACTTCTTATCCCTTTGGTTGTACTGCGTCTACTACATTCAAAAAATATTTCATACATCAATTGTTACTCTCTTTTAGTATGTGAGGTCAAATTTTACCAGGAATTTAAGACATGGTTCAATTATTACATTGAAGAAGTATTTTGGATATCCGTTATTACTATATATTTACAAGTACAGGCTGTCCTAAAAGTCACTAGACAATTTTACATAAATATGTATATAAAATTGAGGAGTGAATTTTTGGATACCCTGTATTATTACTATAGAATTAATTCAGTTTAGTTAATTATCCTGTAGTGTTAGTGGCATAATATTTAATGCAATTAGGAAGAAAATATCTATACATTTAATTATTAATATTTTAGTTCGGAGAAGAAACCATATGTTCAATGGCAAATATTACTTTAATCTGAGCTTGGGGTCTACGGTCGACAACTCCTGACATGTTTTGATATTATTAGATCACATCCATGAAGCATATTAGTATGTGTAGTTACCAAATTAATGAAACTGGATAGATGGAAACTGTACGGAAACCCGTTCGGTAGATTTTTTTCTGTAATTCACAGATACTGCCTTGTCACACAGTGTGTCATGCTGAATCTCTTTGAGAATTACGTTAAGGGTACACCATGTTTATGGAATGCTTAACCATTTACACGTCAGTTCCACGTGCAGACTTATCCCTTTTATCGAACAACTGGAGCTAACGACGGTTCTATACCATTATTCCCCTTCTAACAAGAACCTGTAATATGGAAGATTCTGTAAAATATGTCGGATTATCTATTTCACGAGCAGGAGGTTCCGTTGATTGAACCACTGGAAGACTTATGGTCGAAATCGATAGAGGTTCAGTATAACATTATACGTTTCGCAACTCCTGGCACTCCAGCCAGTACAGGAATCGAACACACGACCTTATTATCAAGAGTTTAACACCATGACCACTAATCACGTGGTTTATTCTATTACACCATTTTGAAAAAAGAAATTACTCCATTATAGCATTTCACTTGACTATTTATAAATAAACCATCTTCTACGTGATAATATAGTCCGCCACCGATACATCCTATGCTTAGTTATCATTTGTTATGATACATACACATACACACAAACACGCACATTCACACGAAAATACATCCATACACACATTCACACATACATACATGTACACACACGCGCGCACGCATACACACACACACACACACACACACACACACACACACACACACACACACACACACACACACACATACACACACACACACACAAGTATCTCTTGAAACTTGCTGTTTTGCCAAATATTTTGTCACGTATTTCATAACAAAAAATATCTGTATTATGGTTGTATGATATTTTACTGAAGGAAGACACGTGATTTAGTAGTTAGGAGGTTTGGCTCACAATCGTAAGAAGATACGTTTAATTCATTCCTGAGCATGTTGTATTCTTGAGCTAGAGACTGATTTCACACTGCTCCAGTTCACTCAACTGGAAAATAGGAGTTGAAAATAGGAGTAATATAAAAGGTAAAGCTTGTCACTCTGTGTCAAGCTGGATTTCTCTGAGAACTAAGTTAATGGTACTTGTTTCTATGGAATGCAATTACATATTAATTGCATGAGAAGACTGTCTCTTCTACCATGATTTTGGATTGGCTAGTTGATGTCATTTTCAGTTTAAGGCTTATGAGCTAGATATTTCGTCAAAAATAATATTAATATATTTCAGATTAAAATAAATATGATTTGTGACAGAAGTCCACATGTTTCACACCATACTCTCCGTTTCGCTCGCTCTCACGGACTGAAACTTATGAACGTCCACAACGTGTTGCATTTATCATATGTTTTAATGAAACACACACACACACACACACACACACACACACACACACACACACACACACACACACACACACACACATATATATATATATATATATATACATATATATATATAAATGCGCTAGCAGCCGTAGCGTATTATAAAGTTATATCTGCGCACGTCTTAATATATATCTTAATTACTAGCATGAACTCTAATTATCGGCTGCTAGCGCACTACATAATATATCACCTTCACCGGCTAAATGATCGAATTTGAATCCGCTGCCCACAGCCTTTTATCTATTCCGTTCTTGATCTCACTCTCCTTTTCCATTGCGATCCCATTATTCTATTTATACCGTCAATCCATCTGAGTGGAGGACTTTCAAGTGGTCGTTTCCGCTCGCACGAATACCTCTCAACAACTGTACGAGTCCACCGATTATCAGTGAACCATGCAACATGTCCGGCTTATCTGAGTTTTTCAGACGGTACTCGGCAATAACGTCCTTCCCTCCGGTACTTTCCCTGATCTGCTCGTTTCAGATATGATCTCTCAGGGAGATTCTTTGCATCGACCTTTCCATGGTTCTTTGCACCGTTTTTAACCATTGTTCCACCGTCTTCGTCGCTGCCCACGTTTCATTTGTATCGAGCATTGCAGGCTGGACTGTGCTGTTGAAGAGGTTTGCGCGACTGGCTTTGTCAGGGTTTGCTTTCAGCACACCCTTCACTGAGTTGAACACTACCCAGCCTGATCTTATTCTCTGGCAAATGTCATTACTCATGTCACGTTCCATGGTTATAGCTTGGCTGAGATACACATAATTTTCAACCTCCTTGATTTCATCGCCTCCAACCACAACTTGACCGATGTGTTTTATTTTCGCACGATTGACCTCAAGTAGACCGACGAATCTCTGGTTTTCAACTCCTCCAGCATGGTCTGAAGCTCCCTGGTACTTTCTGCGATGAGCGTAATGTTATTTCTTAATATATCGTATATTTCTTCATAATATCGTATTTTCTGGCATGTTTCATGCCTATATATTATATATGTGTATATATTTATACACCAAGGTACCTGATCCATACAAAAACACTAGCACATTAGAAGCTCTGACGAATGCTATTTTGATTTTATGGGTAGATCTGATTTCCATATCCTTTCCATTTTGTTCATTGCAGCCCAGACTTTGAAAATGTCCTTTTTTGATGAACTCATCCAGCTACCCAAATATAGAAATGCACCAACTCCATTTAGCATTCCGCTATCCAGTGTGTCAAAATTTCTATATTCTTGGTTTATTGACATCTACTCAGTCTTGGTAAGATTTATGTGTAAACCTATTTTCCTGGCAAAGAATTCGACTTTATGGAGCTTGATCAATGGTATTTGGTAGAAGAGTTATGTCATCAGCAAAATCTATATCACATATAACTGTTGGTGGGGTTCGCTTACTTCTTCTTTGTGTGAATATGAAGCCGAGATCTTGTTCATTAACATCGACTTCCCTCGTGGCATAGTCCAGAGCGATTATGTCGCACCTTAAAGGACACACGCTGGTATTTCAAAAAACTCGGTATCACCAACAGCAAAGAGAACACTAGCATCCATTTTTATGTAGAGCACATTTAATGCAGAAACTATGACATAAGATATGCCACATAAAACTTGGAATTCCTTTATGGATGGATTCAAAAGCTATTTTGAAGTCAATAAAAGTTATAGCTTTGACGTTCTTTGATCTGACGCCTTCTGGTACCCTTCACAATATCAATGATGATAATTATATGTGTATACAAAAAACGAATCACATTTATTATTTATTTTAATGAAATATATTATATATTCATATGCATAAATATATAATGATAATGATGATTATATGTATATATAAAAAACGAGCCACATTTATAATTTCTCTATCTCCCTCTCTCTCTCTCTCTCTCTCTCTATATATATATATATATATATATATATATATATATATATAACGAAGGAAGTGTGGTAAGGAACCAGATGGACCATAACGCACCAAAGTACTCAAAACTTAGGGTAGTAGAGTGGGTAATAGGAACGAGTAGGACCCCGACGGCTGAGCTCAAGCCGTTTCGACGGCTAATTCTGCATTAAAATTTTAGTCCAGAAACGGCGAAACGGCTTGAGCTCAGCCGTCGGGGTCCTACTCGTTCCTATATATATATATATATATATATATATATATATATATATAAATTAGCGAGAATCGTACTTCAGCTCAGGAATTAACGAAAATCAACTTCCGAGATGTGTGGCAAGCGCTCGATGATTCATATGAATCAGAGCTACAACATACGTTAAGGGCCAAACACTGAGATGGTGGTTAAACAAATCATCACCACAGCCATATATATATATATATATATATATATATATATATATATATATACTGCGAAACCATAGCCAGTCTGGGATGTGTATGTGATCTTGTCTCGTTCATTTTTCCTTTATTTGTTTCTTCCTATCATTTTTCATATCACTAATTTCTGACCTTTGAGGTAATGTTTTACCCGATGTAATTAACAACATTTTACTAACAGCTACTCTTGCGTTGAGATTCTTCTCATTATTCTATGAATTCTAATACACTCGCACTCCATCTCGGTCTTTGAGACAACATTGCTTATTTATAAATATATATATATATATATATATATATATATATGTAAAAGGTAAACAGAAATAACAACGTAATCGGTAAAGTATATGGAAGGTATGTATTAGGTTAACGCTTGATATAGCAGGAAGAGGGTCTTAACGTTTCGAATGCTAGTCCTTCATCAGAAGAAAGAATGAGAAATAAGATAGATTGAGGGGACGGGCCGGATGGAATTGGAAAAAAATGTCTTTAGATAAAAATAATAGGTCCATTCATGTTGACATCTCTTGCAAAACTGTTGGTGCTGGCGTTTTGTGTATGATATGTTTTTAAGAAAAGTGGATGATGGCGCGCGTCTACCTGAAATGGAAAGAAAACCATTTTGTAAAAAGAGCTATACTTGAGCACATGCGTAAGCATGAGTGTGTGTGTGTGTGTGTGTGTGTGTGTGTGTGTGTGTGTGTGTGTGTGTGTGTGTGTGTGTGTGTGTGTGTGTGTGTGTGTGTGTCTGTGTGTGTGTGTGTGTGTGTGTGTGTGTGTGTGTGTGTGTGTGTGTGTGTGTGTGTGTGTGTGCGTGTGTGTGTGTGTGTGTGTGTTATATATAACCACAATATCAACAATACAATGACTGTAACCATTAAAATATTTTTTGCTGTTATCATTGCTACTTCACAGCATGGGGTTACTTGTGTTTGTGGGTGCAACAATCAGCCCATCTGAGAAAGGAAGCCCACCAGATGGGATGGAATTGCAGCGGGTGTGCCTGGATTTGGTGGGCGGAAATAACTTTGCAATGAGGGTGTATGGAGAGGAAACACCACCCCGCTCTAGGCGTAGAGCCTGTCACCATCTCCTTTCCCCCTCTCTTTCTTCCGTGACCTAATAGTCCTTGTTCTTTTTCCCCTTTTCTTCACATTATGGCATTTATAGTCCTTTCCTTTACTTTCATATACAACCAGATCTGCCCTTCTTTACCCTTAACTCCCCCTTTTTCATTACTTAATTTTGTTTTTATCCTTTATTTAAATATTTCCATCATTGTATATGTTTTGTTTGTAAAATATAATTGATATAATATATTTATGTATATTAAAATACAATTCTGAAATAAGACGTTTGCTTCCCAATCATAAAACCCCTGACTCGATCCTATTAAGAATCATCTATCATAGCCTCTGGTTAACCCAAGCCTTGTGATTCAAATAATTAGGTGGAGATTGTTTTGAAGCCTATCTAATGCACTGCACTTGTAATTCAAATAGCCAGAGTTACCACACACTAAATCTCCCTGAAAACTACGTATGGTTACATCGGTGAATGGAATGCTCAGCCACTTAAACGTTAATTCCACAAACTGGCTCTTCTGTTGACGGAACAATTAGAGCATAGAACGTCTAACCAACGGAGGTCCATTCTATTTTATTTTACTACATTTCTTGTTGTTGTTGTTGTTGTTCTTCTTCTTCTTCTTCTTCTTCTTCTTCTTCTTCTTCTTCTTCTTCTTCTTATTCTATCTTCCTCACGCTACTTGCTTTCTTTGTATTTGCAGCCATTTTTATTGTTGTTTCTTCCGTGTTGTTGTTGTTGTTGTTGTTTTTGTTTCCGCTATTGTTGATGATGTGTTTGTTGTTGTTGTTGTTGCACTTGTAGTAGTAGTAGTAGTAGTAGTAGTAGTAGTAGTAGTAGTAGTAGTAGCAGTAGTAGTAATTGGTGTTCTAATTGTTAATGTTGTAGTTGTTGTTGTTGTTGCTGCTGCTGCTTCTGCTGCTGCAATTATTATTGTTGTTGTTGGTCTTGTTGATACTGCTATTGTTGTTGATATTCTTATTGTTGTTGTTGTTGTTGTTGTTGTTGTTGCAGCTGCTCCTGCTGCTACTGTTGTTGTTGTTTTTTGTTGATTCTGTTATTGTTACTATTGTCGTTTTTTGTTGATGCTGATATTGTTGCTCTTACCGTTGCTGCTGCTGCTGTTGATGTTGTTGTTGTTGTTGTTGTTGTTGTTGCTTCTGCTGCTGCTGCTGCTGCTGCTGCTGCTGCTGCTGCTGCTGCTGCTGCTGTTGTTACTGTTGTTACTGTTGTACATTTTCATGTGATGCTACTATTTTTGTTTTTGCAGCTAGAGTTGTGTTTTTTTTTTTACTTTTATCTTGTTGTTGTTATAGTTGTAGTGTGTATTCATGTTTCGAATGGAAAAAAATAGCATACAAGATATTTAATATTTTTGTGGAAAAGGTCAAATAACAAATGATATCTTAAAATGTACAAAAAAAAAAAATAATGATAATAAAACGATTCTCTCTATGTTCTTCCATAATTCTTGTTTTACTGAAAATATTTTAACTCTCTTCAACAATTAAGAAACTAACATCAGTTGAATAATTAATAAAGAATGGACCTCCATCGGTTTCGACGATGAGTGTTCTAGTTGTCCTAACAAAATACAGTCTGCTTATGTATTTAACGTGTAAGAGGCTGAACATCTCACGGACACATGTACCCCCTAATGTAGTTCTCGGGGTTATTTAGCGTGACACAGTGTATGACAAGGCTGTTTTTTTTTTATTATTGGTAAAGTACAGCTGACATCCCCTCATACAGGTTCCGTCAACCCATTTTTATTTACAAGGATTGGGTCGATCCCAGGTTATGGTAAATGACAATTGCTAAATATGCCATGCAGTGTGATGGAACTTGGAACCTAATGATTGTGAAACACACACACAGAAATACACATATTACGTTTTAATTAGCTAGAGAGTGGAGGGAGTGAGAGCTGAAGTCATGTTTCCCTCTCTCTCTATATATAGATAGATAGATAGATAGAACGAGGGACGATAGATAGATAGAATTATACATACAGACAGTGAGAAAAAGAGCGAGAAATAAAAAGAGAGTGAGTCAGATGTCAGGTCGTTGACAACAAACGTTTTATTTAAACTCTATTTCGGTATTGAGTACTCCTTTCTCTCAACCGTCAACCACACACACACACACACATATATATATATATATATATATATATATATATATATAAACGTGCTGGATTATTAAATGCATTTGTGAGTTAATAATATTATAATAATTGTTTCTACTTTGGGCACAAGACCAGCAAATACCCAGTGCATTACTGGTACTTTATTTATCAACTCCGTAAGGATGAAAGGCAAAGCTAACCTCAGCGGGGTTTGAACTCAGAATGTAGAGGGCCACAACTCTATCCTGAAAAGCATGGTATCTGACAATCTACCGTTACTGCCTTTATAATGTTGATATTGTAATTGTTTCTACTCCTGGCACAAGGCCACCAATTAACCAGTGTATTACTGGTACTTTATTTTATTGACCCCGTAAGGATGAAAGGCAAAGTTAACCTCGATGGGATTTGAACTCAGAATGGAAAGGGCCGTAACTCTTTGCGGCAAAGCATGGCGTCCGACCCTCTACTGATAATCATAACGTTATAAACAGCCTCATAAAAAAACACGTGGTAGATGAACAACTTCATCCTTTTATTCCAGCGGGAAGCTGAGAGAAAACAATCGACTATTCTCCGACGAGCGTTTGATTCCAGATTCGGGCCCGATCGATACAGATCGAGCCTTGAACTGATCAATCGTGAAACGTGCGTCACATCTCAATAAATGTAATGAAGATCTAATACTTTGTCATTTTTATTGTAACTTTAACCTGTTTTAAAGTATCATTTTTTGTATTTTCTTGTCGATAACGAAGAATAAGGTACCCACCTTGGTTCCAAGGAGGGGAAACCTCTCAATATTCGGGCTTTAAGCCCGAATATCCAGATTTATATTCAGATTTGCAGATTTATTTTAAAAATCGCTTCGCGACCAAAAATAAAAAAAAATAGGGAAAATTTCGACTTTGAAACAGTAAACAACATACAGGTCAAAAGTTCAAAATCAGCTACTATAAATCTCACCACAACTACTACTACTACTACTACTACTACTACTACTACTACTACTACTACTACTACTACTACTACTACTACTACTACTACTACTACTACAGACAAGCCTGTCACCCATCCCAATGAATACAGAAACAAGACAAGTAGCAGTACCATCTCAAAATGACATCACCACCTCCTGAAGGACGGGACAACAATCCAATTAATCACTGAGGGTAGAAGGCCGCACTGCTTCGTCTGCGGGGAAGCAACGCATCTGCAAACCTTCAGCCCTCAGCTCAAAAAAGCAGGGGGTCGCAAACCTACTTTGTTGCCAACGCCAGTGTCAGCACGGAAAGCTGCACCACCACCACTAAAAACAACACCAACAAAGACACGGGTAACACCACCAACATCAAAACTAATCCAAGGGGAAAGCGAGGAGAGCTCTCCAACGCCCCCTACGCACCCAATAATACACATATACAAAACAATAAAGGCACACACAGACACAGATACACTCACAGCCACAGACCCTTTGTCTTCAGCAGCGAAGATGAAGGAAACCCAAAAAGTGCCAAAAAATAGAGAAAACTCACAAAAAGCCCCAACAAAACACAAAAAGATACACAACAAAATACAGATACCACTAACGTAAACACTTCCCCAATAACATCAGCACCAACATCAACACCAAGACCACCCCCACAATCCCCGAAACGCAAACAACCTAAACAAACACAAGAACAAATATAACACACACATACCTGAAATTGCAGACACCACACCTACAACAAACACAGACATACCCGAAACAACACCACCAAAACCATCACCACCACAGTCACCAAAACGAAAGCAAATAAAACCACACCAACAAAATATTAAAAACTTCGTGCTTCTCAGAAGGGCCAAGGATAAACTGATGGCCCTCTTAGCACGAAGCGTGGATATTCAAACAGAGGGGGAGATTTTTGAAATGAGCACATTTTGCGTGCCAGAAGATTTGCTTCCGGTCCTAGTGTCGCTCAATTCCTTCAAAGAAATTCGGGAGAGCTTTCCTCAGGACGTGGGAACCCCGAATGTGAGACCCACATCGAGACTTTTAAAGGGGTTCCCAAAAGAAACCCTACCAACCATGGAGGTCGAACCACCCGACCTTCACAAGACCCCGGGAGGTAAGTAAACCTTCCCTCTCTCTTTTAGCTTGCCAACATGGCCATATTAAGAGTAGTAAGTTTAAATGTTCGCGGCCTGGGGTCACCCTGGAAGCATTGTCGCCTGCTCAACGACCTCAGGTCTCTGGAAATGGATGTGATTGCCGTTAGCAAGACCAGAATTTCCGACACGCGCCCACTAGCCCCCATTTTTGACGACTATCAGATCTTCGCATCTGTTAGCGGGCCAGGAATGGGAGGTGGGGTGAAAGTGCTGTTTAGGAAAGGATTAGATCTCGAGGTAAGGTCGATCTTCCGGTACCCGGACGGTAAGTTGGTGGTCTTGGATGTGAGCAGTAGCGAAGGTGGTGCCTTTAGACTGCTGGCGGTCTACGCCCCTACAGGGTAACGAGCAGAGTAGCCAGTCACATCCATAAATGGGCTGCGAGGAAGCTATCGCTGAAAGATCGCGCGGAGGTGGAGAGTGCGTACATCGCGTCCGTCATCTACTAACACCTGACCGTCATGCCTTGCCCCAGTCCGCGCCTCGTAAAATTGGAACGGCTCTTCTTCAAATTCTTGTGAAGGGGAAAAGTTCCGTTGGTGAGGCGGTCCATCTGCTGCCAGCACCCTCTACGCGGAAGGCTGGGCATGCCGTGGCTAATGATGCGCAGATATGCGCTGAGGCTGCGACATCTCCAGATATTCTGCTTAAACGGTGAACAGGTGTGGTCGCCGTTTATCAGACGGGCCTTTCCGCAGCTCGTCTCTTTGACTGAGCTGCAGTCCTGGGTCAAGAAGAGACCGGGACTGCGTGACTGGCACCTGGAATGTTGCCAGGCACTCACTGCCCTCTACCAAGCTGGCAATGCGATCAGTGGAACTTCCACTCTCGAGTTCTATAGAGGATTAGTGGTGGGCAAGTGCGATGATGCACTCGGGGAAGCTTTGGGCCTCGACGAAGTCGCACTGACAAGTCTGTACCGGAGGACTTTCGAGCCGGGGATGATGGACAATTTCCAGAAATCCTTCGCTTGGCAGTGCTACCGGGGGGGCACTGCCGGTTCGGGATAAAATCTACAGGCACGGAAGTGCTGTCAGGCGGACCTGCCCAAGATGCGCACAGAGCGACGAAACCGTTATGCACGCACTTGTCCAATGTCCGTGCATTACTGACTTGTGGAGTTATGTCGGACAGTTACTGTCACGTGTGGAACGGATCCGGCTATCGGCCGAGTACATAGTGAAGATCTACACGCCACCTTCCTTTGGTCAGGAAGAGCAGGACATTTTCCTCTGTCTGGTGGCCGTTGCGAAAGCGGTTATATGGTGGACCAGATTGAAAGGACTGAAGACAGACACTTTTCTCTTCAACTTCTTCAAGTTTCACCTGGAAAGGAAGGTGGGTGTGGTGAGGGAAGTGCTCCCCCACCCCAGTACATTTGCTAAAAGGTGGATGAATGTGGCGAGAATGGCCGTGTGAATGGGCCTACTCTGACCATGCGCCTATAGGCTAGCTAACTTGAGGAGGGGGTGCTCTCCCTGGGTACCCTAGAAGCACAGGGTGGTACAGGATTGGTGGGGTACCTGAGTCACTCCAGCGTTATCCACCCCTATAGGGGAATTTATTTTGTTATATTTATGCATAGTTTATTTTATATTTTTTATATCTTCATTGCTGAATTGGTCTTACCATTGCGCACTTTTACTCGACCTTATTGTAAACCCCCAACGCCCCTGTCTTTGTATTGTCCCCTAGATGTCGGCCCTTGTGGCCAATAAATGAAATCATTATTATTACTTTTATTACACTGTGCTTAATGCAGCACCAATATACCTGCTGAAAACTACGCACCGAGTGCTCACTTTTGTGAACCTACAGAAGCTGGACGTTACAATCTCTAAACTATATATACATACGTGTGTGTATATATATATATATATATATATATATATATATATATGTGTGTGTGTGTGTGTGTATACTATTTTCTACCTGTCTGACTATCTTTACATATATATCGATCTATTTCCGTCTCACTACGCACGCGTACATACATAAATATATATATACACATGTCTATATATGGTGGCGAACCTAAATACGATTTATAGGTCGTGTAGTGCAAATAACTACTTTGAATTTAATATGTGTAGCAAAGACATAAATACGATGAAGTCATTCCCACTGGATTAACCTTTATGTCAAGAATCCTCAGCACACACGTATAGTTTGATATACACACACATATACAAACTAACATTCATACATACATACATACATACATACATACATACATACATACATACATACATACATACATACATATATACATACATATATATATATATATGTATGTGTGTATAAGTATACACACATACAAACATACACACCCATACGCACATCAAACATTCCTCAAATATTTCAGATCTTATCTGACAAATTCTTTCTTTATCTGGAGAATTGGAAAAATAAATAAGAAATAACAGTAAAACACAAAAACGGCAAAGAACCCCAACAAAACTGCTTGCTTAGCAGGTTTCTATGAAAATTTACCAGATTCCAATCTGTGGCAGCAAAACATGAATAGATGCGAAATATTCGGTGCAATCATTCAGTTGTTTCTATTTATAAACAATTGATTTTAATAGATAGAGGAGGTTGAACTAATGATTCTATCATTTATCACAAGTACAACAAAGAACACAATTAATTCTTCATATCCTGTAATTGTTTAGCAGAAAATAGCTCAATGTGAGTTTCTTATTTCAAATATTTATAATGTCATTACTTGTGAACAGATTGGTGTGGACATTTGCAGTATTAATTCTTATCTTGTAGTGATTTAGCAGAAAACATATATACTTGAGTTTATTAATTCTAATGCTTATAGTCTCTTTACTAGCAGATAGATTCGAGTGGAAATTTTCTGATTTAATTTCTAATATTTTGTAATGGTTTAGGACAAAATAGATAAATGTGAGTTTGTTAATTCAAATGTTTATAGTGTCTTTACTAGCGGACAGATTGATGCGACAATATGCAATTTTAATTCTTAATATCCGGTGACGATTTAGCAGAAATATATGCATGCACCTTAGTTTGATAATTCTAATGTTTAAAATATCTTTACTATATCACTAAAAAAGTTTGTTTTGAAAATTTACTATATTTTAGAAATGTCAAATTTTTAATGAGATACAATCACATTGTTGTTTTATGTTTTTCGAGAAGATCTTGCTAGCGTAGCTTCATGTTTATTTACTAGTGAACTGATGATTGTAAAAGTTTACAGTATTAGACTAAAGATTTTAAGTTGTTATGCGATGCTGTGATAGTGCTGTTTTGTAATTTTCAAGAACCGTTTGCTAATATGGTTTCATACGATACAGAACATTAAGAGTTATCATAGCTAATATTTGTTTCTACTTTTGGCATAACACCAGCAATTATCCCAGTGTATTACTGGTACTTTATTTTATCGACCCTGTAAGGATGAAAGGCAAAGTTAACCTCGGCGGTATTTGAACTCAGACCATAAAGAGCCGTAACTCTTTGCTGCAAAGCATAGGTTCCGACCCTCTACCGATACCCCCAATCCACAATGTTTCACAGTTGTGATAGTATTTCTGTAGTGGGAACTCTGAATTATTTAGCAGAAAATACCTAAATGCGGCTTTGTTAATTCAATTGTTTATAGTATATATACTACTGAACAGGGTATTGAGAAAATTTGCTCTATTAGAGTAAAGACTTTACTTTATAACATGATGGAGTCATAATGCTGTTTTGTACGTCTCAAGGACCTCTTGCTAACGATGTTTCATGCGGTAGAAGATGTTAAATGTTTTAAGCATTGAGTTTTGAAAATGTGAAAATAAATTCAGAAGGATTACGCGGTATATTGTTTTCCCAACCGTACACATAAATCAAACACTGCGTGTGTTCAAGTCCATTATATGAAAGGGCCTATGTACCTCAATGCTTTGAAGCAAGCATAATAATAAAAATAAAAAGTAATGATCCGTTTCGATCACGAATGCCCATGGGATTTGCACCCAGAAATTTCCCCTCCGAGACATAAGCCCCGACAAAGTTGACTGTGAAAGACCAGCAGTCGCCCATGTATACTAGCCTACTCTCTCCACACCACTGATGATGTCCAAGGGAAAATCAAAAGCCAACACAGTTTGGCATCAGTGACACTGCAACTCATTTATACAGCTGAGTAAACTGGAGAAACGTGAAATAAAGTTTCTTGCTCGAGGACACAATGGATCAGCCGTTCCAGGAGTCGAATTCACAACCTCACGATTGCAAACCAAAAAGTTCTAACCACTAAGCCATGCGCCTTCACAGGCATCATATCCGGAAAAGAACGATAGTGACAGGGGCTAGAGTTTTCTCCCTTGATGCGGTTTCGTGCAGAACAGAAGATTAAGAAAGATCATAGCCACCGGATAAATATGATGAATAAAAAGATACAACAGTTAAAGAAAGGCACTCCTCAATACATGTGTAAAAATGACGTCCGAACAAGGATCCTCCGGCTCTGGGTCCCGGCCGACACGATGGAGAATGCATTGACCGGGGATAGCGATGCATTGGAACATCACTGCACCTCACCATTTATTGTACAATATTCAAAAATATATTTTCTGAATTCCTATGTTCAAAACTAATTTATTTTAAAATCATTTTCGTTATATTTTCAGTGTGATTCGTTTAAATCATTCATTATTTATCGATTAACACATCTCAATCACTTCACACTCCTCATTTCACACTCCACTCCACATCTAATCCTCTATCCTTCCTCTACTCATACCCCTCCTCATTCTTTTTATTATTCTTTTTTCTTTAGTTTACGTCAGCTTAATTTTCCTCTCCACCTCCTACTGCACCTCCCACTCCTCCCTTCACATATATAGTATTATCCTTTCTTTATGTTATTTATTTATTTCTTCCTTTCCCTCCCCTTATTTATTTTCCATATTTGTTTCCAACTCCTCCGTCGCCCTCCTTTCTCTCACTTTCACCCCCCTCTCCTCCTCATTCCTCGTACTTCCGTCGGCACCTTCTCCTTTCCCTCTCTTGTAGTCTCATCTGTCCTGCTACCTCTTCCTCTCACTTTTATTCTCATCTCTACTCCCCCTCCTCCATCTCTTCTTCTTCTTCTTCTTCTTCTTCTTCTTCTTCTTCTTCTTCTTCTTCTTCTTCTTCATCTTCTTCTTCTTCTTCTTCTTCTTCTTCTTCTTCTTCTTCTTCTTCTTTCTCTTCCTCTACCTCCATTATATTCTTCTATAACTACTACTACTACTACTACTACTACTACTACTACTACTACTACTACTACTACTACTACTACTACTAATAATGATTTCTTTATTAACCACAAGGGTTTACATAAAGTAGACATTAAGGACAGTGCAGGACAATGCAGGACGGTACAAATGGGCATTTCTGCGTGTAAAAAACAAAAACAGAGGATGTAACAAAAAATAACAATGAAAAATTCCCCAATAGTGGGGAGACTTCGGAGGGACATTTGTGGAGAAAGCCCAGTGAAAAGCCACAATGACCCTGACCACCAAGGCAAGTGCCCTCTCCCAGTTTTCCACCTTTAGTTTACAGATATATACTCAGAGTCGGCCCATTCACTCGGGCCATTCTTGCTTCTCTCACCCATCTTTCAACAAAATGCTGGGAAGAGAGCACTTCCTTCTCTACTCTGATTTTCCTTTTCAAATGAAATTTGAAAAAGTCAATCAGAGCATCACCGAAGAGGTAAGTGCTCGTCTTCAGCCCTTTCAAACGTGTCCACCATACTATCTCTTTCGCCATGGCCACCAGACAGATAAAAACTGCCTGCCCTTCCCGGCTAAAGGAGGAGGGCGGGGCAATCCTCACGATAGACTCAGATGATAGCTGGATCCGTCCTAAACGCGACAGCAGGTGTTCGACATAAACCCACAAGTCAGCAATTTTCGGACACTGGACGAGTGCGTGCAGGACGGTTTCGTCGCCCTGCGCGCATCTCGGACATGCCCGGCTGACGGCACCTCCATGCCTGTAGAGTTTATCCTGAACTGGCAAGGCTCCTCGGTAGCACTGCCAGGCCAGAGATTTCTGGAAGTTGTCCATAGGCCCTGGCCCGAAAGTTCTTCCGAAGAGATTGGCTAGTTGATTTTCGTCGACGCCTAGAGTTTCCCCAAGTACGTCGTCGCTCTTCTCCTCCACTAATCCTCTATAGAACGCCGAGGTGGAGTTTCCACCGATCACATTGCCCGATTGGTCGAGGGCTGTGAGCGCCTGAAGACATTCCAGTCTCCAGGCGCTCCCTCTCGGTCTTCGCTTGACCCAGGACTGCAGCTCCGTCAAGGAAACGAGCTGGGGAAAAACGCGTCTAGCAAACGGCGACCGCACCTGATCACCGTCGAGGAAGAGGTGGAGATGTCGTAGCCTGAGCGCGTGCCTGCGCATCATCAGCCACGGCATGCCCAGCCCTCCACGTAGCGGGTGTTGACAACAGATGGACCGCCTGACCATCGGAGCACGTCCCTTCCACAAAAAGCGAAAGAGCAAACGCTCCAGCGCAGTCAGGCGAGGCTTAGGACAAGGTACGACGGTTAGGCGGTAGCAGATGACAGACGCGATGTACGCGTTAGCCACCTCCGCTCGACCTTTCAGGGATAGCTTCCTCTCCGCCCATTTCTGGGTGAGAGAAGCCACCCTGCTCGTCACCTCGTCCCAGTTTTTGTCCGTCTGGAGGTCCGGACCGAACCAGACCCCTAGCAATTTAACCGGTCCGTCCGTCCAGCGCCCGACGACGCTGTTGGACGGCATGGACCTGCCTCTCCAGGTGCCGAGCTGCAGGCCCACTGACTTTTCCTGGTTGATCATTGCTCCTGTCACCGCTTCGTATTCTCTTAGTGTAGTGCCGATCGCCTCGATGTGTTTGGCGTTCGACACCACTACAGTGACATCGTCCGCATATGCTGACACGGATCTTCCGCATCCTAGTTCGCGCGGGACTCCCCTCAACGTCTCCAGTTTGTGCAGTAATGGCTCGAGAGTCAATACGTACAAGAGGGACGAGAGGGGACATCCTTGGCGGACCGAGCGCATGATGTTGAACGGTTCCGACAGGTGACCGTTCACTCTCACCACAGAGCAGATGTCGCTGTGCATGGCAGCGATCCAGCCTCTGAAGACGGGCCCAAAGCCAGCCGCCCTCAGGACGGCCGTAAGGTAACGATGGTCGACCCTATCGAAAGCTTTCGACTGATCTAAATTGATCAAGGACCCACCCGTGCCAGGTTCCTTAGCTACCCTCTCTATGATGTATCGCATGAGGTGGAGGTTGTCGTGGATGGATCTGTCGGGAATGGCGCATGTTTGCGCCTCTCCCACCAGACCACCAACGACAAGCGCCAACCTCTTTGCTAGCACCTTGGCCAAAATCTTGAACTCTGTGTTTAGCAGAGTTATGGGCCGGAAATTGTCTATGTTATCCCCCTTGTTCGGATCTTTTCTCAGCAGTGCCACCGCTCCTCGGCTCACAGAACTGGGAATTCTCCTGTTCTGTTGCCAGTTGCAGTAGACGTCCGCCAAGAGGCCTCCGAACAAGTCTGGCATCTGTACGTAAAGTTCATAGGGCAGACCATCCAAACCAGGCGATTTACCCCTTGTGCAGCCAGTCATTGCCTCCCTTACTTCAGCGGCTGTTATCGGCTTTTCGCAACACTTCGCCTCAGTGGCCGAGAGCCGCGGCAGTCCGTCGAGGTAGACACTAAAGTCCATCCCTCTACCCGGCCCACCGCTGCCCCCGAACAGCTGAGCGAAGTGTCGCTGAAAAGCTTCACACATTTGCCCGGGATCGAGTAGCATGCGCCCGTCGTGGTCCACCAAAGACCGGATCGTGGCTTTGTTGCCACGACGCGCATCCGCCACTCGGGCCTATTGAACGGCTTTCGTCCCCTCGTGTCTGAGAGCACGCACCCTAGCTCTGACAACGCAGCCTTCGTGCTTTGCATTGAAGAATTGGTCAAGGGCCAATTTCGCCGCAAGCACGTCGGTCGCAATGCCTTTGCTAAGCGCCTCGTCTAATTTTCTAACTAGTTCTCCCTCTGCTCTATTTTTCTCTATTGCTAAAGCCTTACTATACCTAATCGATTCTATTCTAATCGCTCTTTTCAGAGCAAACCACCACTTGTTGTTGACGATGGCCCCCGTCAACGCCCGCTTAACTAGTTCGCTAATCCGGTCTCTGTAGGCCTTGCGCGCTGGTAAGGACGCGTTTAGCTTCCAGTAGCCGGGTCCTCGTCTATGAAGCCTATCTAAGTCAAGCACACAGATCACGAATTTGTAGTCCGTGTAGCTGACTATCTTGAATTGTGGACAGCCTATGCTAGACCTATCTATTTCCCTACAAAATACTCTATCTAGATATGATCTGGATGACCCTATGCGGTTTGTCCAAGTCCACATTGGCACATTCGGGAAATCCAATCGGTACCTGTCAGACAGTTCAAAACGCCTGAGCAGGTTGGTGAGGCTCTTGCACCCTCCACCCCTATCCGCTAATCCCACACAGTCCCAGCGTTCATCTAAGATCCCGTTCCAGTCGCCCACTAACACTAAAGAGCGGGACGTTCCAAGAAAGGTCTCCAGACGCCGGAAGAAATCAGGCCGCCCTGCTCCTGTCGGGGCATAGACGGCCACTAGCCTGAAAGCTTGCCCGTCTCCGCTGGTCACGTCCAGCACCACCAGCTTACCCTCTGGGTCCAGGAAGATGGCCCGTATGGCGAGATCCAAACCTCTCCGAAAAAGCACAGCAACTCCTCCACCCGATCCAGGACGGCTGGGAGATGCGTACACATCGTAGCCGCCGAAGATCGGTGCGAAGGCCCGTGCTTCGGAGATTCTGGTCTCGCTGATGGCCACTACATCTATGTTTAGTGACCTGAGGTCGTTGAGCAGGTGACCCTGCTTCCATGACGACCCCAAGCCACGCGCATTTATGCTGCCTATCCTGAGTGAGGTCATGTTTAAAATAGAGTGGAAAAGATGGGAAAGACCACTTACCGTACTTTTGGTAGAGGAGGGATGGTTTTTACATCCCTTTTCACTTGATCGTCTGGTGAAGGGACCGTTGAATCGTCCCTTCGGCTGGTCGTCGGCTCTTCTAAGAGAATGTCTGAATATACTCTTCGATTGATGGTTCCTCCTAGGTCCCTGAAATCACCAACTGCGTTGGGGAATTTCGTTTTAGTGTTTCTGTATTGTTTCTGTGCTATTTTTAGCAGTCTTATGTTAGTTGGCGTTTTGATTGGTGCTGGTATTATGTAGTCCTGTTGTGAAATGTCTGTGTGTTCAATTATGTAAGTCATTAGTTTCTTGTTGTGTGTATTTATTGCCGTGCATTTGTTTTTCTGGGGGTGGTGTGTGGTTCTGCTATTTTCTTGTCGTTGTTGCTGGGTGTGTGTGTTTTGTTGTTGTGTTTGCGATGTTGGTGCTTGTGGTGGTGGTGTTGAAGGTGTTGTTGGCGGTGGGGTTGTCGCCGGTGGTGATGGTGGTGCTAGTGTGGGCGGTGATGGTGTTGGTGGTGTTGCTGCTGTGGGTCTCTTTGCAGTAGACTTTACCCTTTTCTCATTTCTTTCCTCCCTTTTCAAAGGCGACGATGCGCTGCTTCTGCGTTTGTGCCTTCTTACGACCTTTTGCCATCCCTCTCCCACCTCACACTCCATGTCTGATTCTGTGAGGTCGGGGAGGGGTACCAGCTCCACTCTTTCACTTGTTGTTGTTGGTGATGTTTGCACTGGAGTCTCTGTTGCAGCTGCATTTGGTATTGCTGTTGTTGTTGTTAATATTTCCACTGCTGCTGCTGTTTTTGATTTCCGTGGAGTGGGTATGGGTGCCACGGACCTATCGTTCCTGGTTGCCGCTTGTCCTGTTGCTGGTAGCCGTGGAGCCGGATTCGGAAGGAGGGGGGTTTTCTCCTTTCTCAGGGTCTTCTCGTTGCAGAAGGCCCTGAGGTGAGTCTTCGATCCACAGCGAAAGCATTTCGGGCGTTTGCCCTCAACACTTATGGGCAGTTGAGTGCCGTTATCGAAGTCTATCACATCCGGGATAGCTTCGATGCACTCCTGGTTGGTTTGGATTAGCATCTCAATGGAGGTGCCGACCCAATCTTCTCTTACTTTTTTCTGTACTTGCAGTACAGTTGTTTTGTCCTCGATTCCGACGAGGACAGACGCGGCCAGCCAAGAAGGGGCCATTCCGGGGGGGACGTGGGTCAGTTTGACGCTCACAATTTTTTGCCCGCAGTAGGAGGGCACCAACACCATTTCCTCGCTCCTTAGGGTCACTACTGATTGGGCCTTTGCCTCCTGGGGTGTGGCAAAAAGTACGTCTACGGTGGCATATTTTTTGCCTCGGGTGATGTGCGTTTTCCGCTGCCACACAGACCCCAAGGCTTTTTGTATCTGAGCCTCTGTGGCTCTTTCCACCCTACGGGATTTTGTACTTACTGTACGGTACGTGACCGTACAGTGCTGTTGGGTTTCGAAAAATGTTTCCGCTGCCTTGCAGATTGCTCGGTGTCCATTCTTTGTCACCATCTTCTTCGCTTCCTCTAATTCCTCATTTGTTATGAGGATTGTTTCCAAGTTTTTCGCAATACCTGCAAATGAGATTGGTTTTTCTTTGCTGCTATTGTTGTTGTTGTCGTCAGAGCTGCTGGTACTTTTGTTGTTGCTGCAGGTACTACGACTACTGCCTCCGCCGCTGTTGCTGTGGTTGTTGTTGGTGTTGCTGTTGCTAATGCTGTTGTTGTTTATGCTGCTGGTGATGTTGTTGCGGCTGCTACTGTTGTTTTCATTGTCACTGTTGCTGTTGTTATTACGGCTGCTACTGCTATTATTCCTGACGTCAGACGAATGAA
>OZ024743.1:57881482-57893982 GCA_964016885.1 Eledone cirrhosa | reverse complement strand
CAGGCGTCCATGGACCCCGGACAGCTGACCTCTTCCTTACAATAGGATCGATAGCAACCCGTTTGAGAAGAAGCCTTGTGAGGTGGGGTGGCTGTTGCAGCGTGTGTCGCTGGCCATTGTCTGCGGATATGTCTTTGCTATTTTGTCTGCGGCCCGCAGCTGAAACACCGTTCTGACCTAGGTGTAGACTCCTTGCCCTTCCTTTCTTCCTTTGTCTAGTAGTCCTTGCTATTTCCATACCTTTCCTCTCATTTGTGGCATTTATAGTCCTTTCCAATGTTACTTTCTTTTCCTGTATGTTTAACCAAATAAAAATAAAATGTATTCTTGTTTGTAAAAAAGAATATTTACTATATTTGCTTTTATTTTAAATATAGTCCTTCGTAGGGGTCAATGATTTTTTTTTTTTACTCACAACATTCCTCAAAAGCAAGATGTAGATAACCACGAAAAATTTATCACGATCATAAAATTATTTAGCATTAACAACGGTTAAGGGACTAGGATGCTGGGCTCCCGATATTATATTCATGAATTCGATTACTGGACCGGGTTGCAGGTGTTGTACTTGAGTAAGGCACTATATTTCACATTGTTTCAATCCATATGACTGTGGAATATACTCATCAATAACTGAGGTTTATCCAAGCAACTTTCGCCTGCAATGACATAGTGAACAATCTGTCTCGTCCTTTTGCTGGGACAACATTGTTGGTGTGGAGAGGGAAGACAGACAGTCTTCCAAAAAAACACGTTGCCAATGTTTGGAAATTGGAGAGGAACTTTCCAATTGCAAACCCTTAGTCAATCATGACCGAGGGAAGACAAATTGGTATTATCCAAAAATATTAAAGCAAAAAGCTGTGTGCAAATTCAATATAAAAATCTTCAAATCAAAAGTATACCTTTGTAATGGTCCGTAATCTTGGTAGGACTGGCACTGCCCTTTATGCCAACTACGCATAAAGGGCATAAACGGCTTATACAAATTTGTATAATTAACTAAATTATATAATAATTTCATGGCGATCATTAAATAAATCTTTGTCGCGTAGCAGTGTTGTTGTAAATATCAACAATGGTGAAGAGTGTTATGACCTGTAACATGATTTGGCGTGGTAAGTGTGAAATGTGTAGTAGAAAAGGCAGGTTTGTTAATAAAATGAAAGCATTTTATTTGGGAGAATGGGTCGAATATCTATGTGAAGGGGGCGCACATTTTAGGACTATCTTAAGTCTGTAAATACCCAGACACCGGTCCGGATTTTGGAGTCTTAAGAAATCAATATCTGATAGTAGATAATGAGATAAAAGTATTAAACAGTTAATCTCGTGAGTTATTACCTATAGTATGATATTTAATAACTGATAGCGAAGCTAAAATAGAGAACAGTTTAGAGAACGGACACAGAAAAAAGTTCTACAAATTACAAAGACAGAGACATTATATATATATATATATATATGGGGCGGTATGTATGTATATATATATATATATATATATATATATATATATACAGAGAGAGAGAGAGAGAGAGAGAGAGAGAGAGAGAGAGAGAGAGAGAGAGAGAGAGAGAGAGAATTAGTATATCTACCAACATATTTATACAGAAGTATACTTATGCTAGCAAGATATAGGTTTTGTCTTAGTAACTTTGTGGTTCAATACAAAAATGTAGAACAATTATGTGAAAGACGTAAAATAAGAAAATTATAATAATTAACTTACTTAAGTTTCACTCCAACTAATTAGTTTCTGAAGGGGATATATATATATATATATTTCGTTTCTGAATTTATTTAGCAAGATTCTTTATCTGAAAACGTGTGTTGAAACCGATATTGTTATACTTTGGGAGGGTCATGTTGCCAATAAGAAACATACGCACCAGTTGCTTTCAATTCAATTTATTATAATAAATTTATAAATTTAGGAATTTATAAATTTCCGGTGGGTTGGTTGGTTCCACAACCAGATGGTTGTTTATATGTTGTCAAAGTTCTTTCGTCACACATTCTGTGACCTCTTCAGTGACTGGGGATTCTTTTCTTTGTTTTTTGTGCCTCTCCTTTGTTCTGTCCTACGCCATCTTGTTTTTGTGAGTGTTTTTGTGTGACACACACAAAAACAAGATGGCGTAGGACAGAACAAAGGAGAGGCACAAAAAACAAAGAAAAGAATCCCCAGTCACTGAAGAGGTCACAGAATGTGTGACGAAAGAACTTTGACAATATATAAACAACCATCTGGTTGTGGAACCAACCAACCGGAAATTTATAAATTTATTATAATAAATTGAAGTGAAAGCGTCTGGTGCGTGTGTTTCTTATTGGCAACATGACCCTCCCAAAGTATAACAATATATATATATATATATATATATAAAGAAAAAAAGATGAAATCGAAAATGCAACTCGAGTCTTATTTAAAAAAATATATATATATTTATTTGGTTCCTTTACCGGTTTCGCAGTTCTTCTGCTTTTCAAAAGTAGAGTTGAGATGGAGGGTTTGTGCTTTTTTAAAATAAGACTCCAGTTGCATTTTCGATTTCATCTTTTTTTCTTTATATATATATATATATATATATATATATCCTCCTTCAGAAACTAATTAGTTGGAGTGAAACTTAAGTAAGTAAGTTAATTATTATAATTTTCTTATTTTACGTCTTTCATATTTTCGATTTCATCTTTTTTTCTTTATACTTTCCCTCGTGTAGGACACCTCGGTTATTTTTCATTTTGTAAAAAAAAAAATTAAAAAGACCTCACTTTCTAATATATATATATATATATATATATATATATATATATATATATATATATAATATAAGATCAAAAGATGGTTAAAGGAGTTCCATGTATTTTATTATGCGCATTTCAAAAACAAACATCATCATGCAATAATATTTGTGTTTTCATCAGATATGATATGATATGAAGGCTAAAAAACACTTGTGGATAGTGCAGTTTTAAATCAACATATGAAAAGTGGTTTTAGATTGATGTGTGATATTGGGAAAAATATTTTATTTAGAGAGGGGGGGGTTGGAAAGGATGAAAAAGGGGAGGAGATGAGAGGGAGAGATGGGTGATAGAGAGAAAGAGATAGTTTTTATAACTGAGAGGAGATATATTGTTTTACATAGAGAGGTTGAAAACCGTTGGAAGATAATGAATAAATTAAAAGAATTTGAAAATTAACGAGGAAAAAATATTTTATTTAGGGAGGGGGGGTGGAAAGGATGAAGAAAGGGGGAGGAGATGAGGGTGAAGGTGGAGAGGGAGAGATGGGTGATAGAGAGAAAGAGATAGTTTTTATAACTGAGAAAAAGATATATTGTTTTACATAGAGAGGTTGAGAACCGTTGGAAGATAATGTATAAATTAAAGGAATTTGAAAATTAACGAAGGGAATTTATGTATGAAGATAGAGAGAAAAAAAAAATAATAATTGTGGATGAATATTCTAACTTCAAAAAAAGTGTATGTTAATAAGTATTGTGGCAATTTCAAAATTAACGAAGAGAAAAATTATTAAGGTTTGTGTGTAGAAGGATTTGAGAAAAGTAATGTGAAGTTAAAGTTTGTATATTGAAGGAATTGATAATATATGCGAATAAAGAGTTAATATGTATTAAGAATGAGTTCGTTGATGGGGAGAAAAAAATAATAAATTAAGGATGAAATTGAGATTAAAAAGATTTATGATAGAGAGAAAAAATAATAATGATTGCGGATGAATATTCTAACGTCAAAAAAACAAATGTATATGTTATGAAGGATTTTACAAGGTGAAGATAGAATGAGGGTAATGAGTAAACAAGTATTATAGAGTGTATAATGCCCTTTAAAGTAAGGTGGGAAGATGGGTATATTTTAAAGAGGTGTATGTATATGTGCCTTTGAGAAAAGATTCTAAATTGATAAAGAATTGAATATTAACTGTATACTTTGTGAAAAGTCCTATGGAATTTATGCAGGCAGATAGAAAACAAATCTGTACGTCTATTTATTATAGAATCTAGGTTAGAGATAATGGTAAATGTTTCATTTAGGCAGAGATTACAGATTTTAGATAGAGAGCTGTTCAAGTATGAGGATGCAGAAGAAACCTTCTTCCAAAAGATGGTATATTTAATGTTTTTGTCTTTTAAGGACCATATGAGTTCTGAGAGAGCAGTGTTGGTTCTTTTAAGTTTGTATTTGAAAGATGAATGATGATTATAGAGACGAGCTTTAAAAGAGGTGGAAGTGGAGCACATATACATACACCTCTTTAAAATATACCCATCTTCCCACCTTACTTTAAAGGGCATTATACACTCTATAATACTTGTTTACTCATTACCCTCATTCTATCTTCACCTTGTAAAATCCTTCATAACATATACATTTGTTTTTTTGACGTTAGAATATTCATCCGCAATCATTATTATTTTTTCTCTCTATCATAAATCTTTTTAATCTCAATTTCATCCTTAATTTATTATTTTTTTCTCCCCATCAACGAACTCATTCTTAATACATATTAACTCTTTATTCGTATATATTATCAATTCCTTCAATATACAAACTTTAACTTCACATTACTTTTCTCAAATCCTTCTACACACAAACTTTAATCATTTTTCTCTTCGTTAATTTTGAAATTGCCACAATACTTATTAACATACACTTTTTTTGACGTTAGAATATTCATCCACAATTATTATTTTTTTTCTCTCTATCTTCATACATAAATTCCCTTCGTTAATTTTCAAATTCCTTTAATTTATACATTATCTTCCAACGGTTCTCAACCTCTCTATGTAAAACAATATATCTTTTTCTCAGTTATAAAAACTATCTCTTTCTCTCTATCACCCATCTCTCCCTCTCCACCTTCACTCTCATCTCCTCCCCCTTTTTTCACCCCCCCCTAAATAAAATATTTTTTCCTCGTTAATTTTCAAATTCTTTTAATCTATACATTATCTTCCAACGGTTTTCAACCTCTCTATGTAAAACAATATATCTCCTCTCAGTTATAAAAACTATCTCTTTCTCTCTATCACCCATCTCTCCCTCTCATCTCCTCCCCTTTTTCATCCTTCCCCCCCCCCTCTCTAAATAAAATATTTTTCCCAATATCACACATCAATCTAAAACCACTTTTCATATGTTGATTTAAAACTGCACTATCCACAAGTGTTTTTTAGCCTTCATATCATGTTCTCCTGTTTTATCTGATGAAAACACAAATATTATTGCATGATGATGTTTGTTTTTGAAATGCGCATAATAAAATACATGGAACTCCTTTAACCATCTTTTGATCTTATATTATGTATACTCCAGTCCTACAAACTGTAGAGTGCTTCTTATCCGATATCTGCATTGCTTTATTGTACTACAATAAAACTCACCTCCTACATATATATATATATATATATATATATTGTTACACTTTTGTTACAAATTCAGAAACGAAATATATATATATATATATATATATATATATATATATATATATATATATATATATAGATATAGATATAGATATATAGATAGATAGATAGATGAGATTCTACAGGACTAGAACTGTTTCATTCTTTAGAAATATTCAGGAATCAGGAGATTCCTGATCATTTCTATAGAATGAAACAGTTCTAGTCCTGTCGAATCTCATCTATATTAAAACTTTTATACTCTGCTATGTATTGAATACCTTACTTACTGTGGTTACCTCCGATTCAACCTGGAATAACTTACCTATATATATATATATATATATATATATAACAAAGGAATTGTGGTAAGGAACCAGATGGACCATAACGCACCTGAGTACTCAATACTTAGGGTAGTAGAGTGGGAAATAGGAAAACGTATGACCCCGACGGCAGAGTTCAAGCAGTTTTTCATACTTTTTCCTATATATATATATATATATATATATATATATATATATATATATATACACACACACATATATATACATACATAATACATACTTACATAATATGTGTGTGTTTGTATGTGTGTAGGCGCGCGTGTGTGTGTGTATGTGTGTGTGTATGTATATATATATATATATATATATGTATATATATATATATGTATATATATATATATATATACACACACACACGCATACATACATACATAATACGTAATACATACATGTGTGCGCGCGCGCGTGTGTGTGTGTTTGTATATGTGTGTGTATGTAAGATAATCTGTTTAGTCATGAAATAAATTTGGGTCTCTTTCTTTCTCTTATAAAATTCTGAAGCGGAAGGTCAGAGGTGATGACCTTTCTTGATCCTATCTGACAAGTAAAGTTGCTGTTGTTGTGGTTTATGCTGCTGCTTCTGTTGTTGCTGCTGCTCTGCTGTTGCTGTTACTACTATAGTTGATCTGAAGGTTGAAGGCGTTGCTGTTTTTGCTGCTGCTACTCTTGTTGTTGTTGCTGCTGCTACTGGTGATGTGGACGCATCATGGCCGAATGGTTAGGAGGTTTGTTTTGTCATCATAAAATCCCGGGTTCGATTCTACTGCCTGGAATCTTGGTCAAGTACAATTTACGCTAGCTCCACACTGAGATATACTTTGTGAGTTAAATCGGATAGACGGGAAATATATGGAAGCCCGCCTGATGATCTGCGTATCACTGGGCCAACCTTGTCACGCTGAATCCCCCAGAAAATTACGTTATGTGTATACGTATTTGTTGAGTACTCAGCCCCTTACACATTAAATTCATGAACAGGTAGTTTCATTGATCGACCAAGTGGAACAATCATCGTTGAAATCGACGGAGATCCATCGATTTTGTCATTTTTATTGTATATCACACTCGTCAAGCGTAATCGAAAACAGGTCTATTGGTCAAATGCTATTCTACCTTGTCCTGACGCACCGATCGCCGTCGAGACCTCAGGCGTCCTTGGACACCGTATTGTCCAGCTCCTTCGTAAAATCGGAATGTCAGCAACCTATCTGAGGAAGAAGCCCCGTGAGGTGGGGTGGCTGTTGCAACCGGTGTCACTGGCCATTGTCTGCGTAAATGCCTTTACGGTTTTGTCCATGCGACGCAGCCGAAACACGACCCTAGGCATAGAGCCTGTCACCTTCTCCCTCTCTTTTTTTGGTGGCTTAAAAATCCTTGTTTTTCCCTCCCTTTCCTCTAATTTATAGCATTTATAATCCTTTCCTCTATTTTCCTATACAGCCAGATCGGCCCTTCTTTACACTTACCCCCTCTTTTTTTTCATGACTTAATTTTGTTTTTATCTTTTATTTTTATATTTTCATGTTTGTATAACTTCCTTTTGTAAAATATAGTTGACATAATATGTTTATGTATAACAGATAACAAAATACACTTTTCGATTTACCCGTGATTATCTCACATGTTTTCGCAAATGTCAAGGAATGCCTTCATCTTTGGTATATTGGAACGATAGGTACTTACTTGAGAGAGATGCGATTGCTATTGTTACCACGTCTAGAGAAAACGTAGTTAGTCCCTTAATGACTCAACGACTCAAGATAATATAAGAGACTTCTTTATCTAACATGTACTTGCGAAGTCTTTGACGGGGATTTGACTGCTATTTTTAGTCGGTCTAATGACTATGTAGTAGCTCCCGTCCTGACTCAAAGTAATCTAAGAAACTTCTATATCTAACCTACCTTTGTAATATCTAAGACAGTAAGAGATTTGTGAGATTTGGTTGTTATTTCTAGCAAGTCTAGCGAACAAGTAGTGGCTATTTAAATAGCTCATACACATATACGTGCACAAACACACATATATAATGGAAGGCACATGATGAAAGTGATGTACACATAATCTCACATTTACACGCGTCTAGGTGTTCTCACGGTGTTACTGTGTAAATATAATCTACATCATGTACATATATATATATATATATATCTATATATATATATATACACACACACAGATCATGTATTCTACAAAAAAAAAAAAAAAAAGAAGAATCTGAAATATTTCCAGTACCAGCAGACGACAGTTATTATATACCAATAAACCTCTCAGCCACTAATCAATTTTTGTTCCTTCTAAGAAATATATATATATATTCGCTCTTTTTATTATGATTTCCTCTCAATCTACCACAGTCCAGTCCATCGGCGAATTAGCCTTAGTCTTGTTTAATTAGGCTTGGAAACTTTAATCTATACTTTAATTAATATATATGTGGTCTGTAATTTATTATTTATGGAGTGTTCAGTGAAGTAGTGCAAGGCAGCACTAACAGATTGCAGCGTTTTTATTTTCGTATCGTTTTTATTTTTCCCCCGCACAATTTATTTTGTAATTTATAGTTTAGAATAATCTGTCCCTATGTGATTAGTCTGTGGTTATATATTTCATTTTGTTACTTGAATAAATCGGTTATTTTTTTACTTTTTATTTATTTAATATTTATTTATTTATTTATTATTATTATTATTTTGTAGGAAATGTGCCACATCGTTAGTGTACAAATCAGGCTTATATCCCCCGGTGAATTAAGTCTTTTTCCTAGTTAGATGATGTGTCAAATGTCATTATAGATATATGTGTCCGAAGTCATTTATCTCTTCGCCAGTCAATCTGTCAATAGTGTCTACTGATGTCTATTTCTATAGAGGTCTATTTCTCACGTTGGTCATTGCCCACACCTGTTGATAGGTGTGTCTTTAGTATCCTAACTCTCCGTTGATCATTGTCTCTGTAAAATTTGTGTCCGAAGAATTCTATCTCTCATTTATCCATTAATATTCTGTTTCATTTTGACCATCCTCCATGCCTATCAACAAGTGCATCTGCGATGTTCCATCTCACATTTGACTGTGCCTCTTGTCAATAGATACGTCTAGTTTACGCATTGGCAACCATTTTCGAGAAGCGGGCCGCATGATATATGGCTCATCATCAGGCGCTAATTTACATTCGGCCCAGATTTAAAAAAAAGGGTGGTAATTCAAGTTGTTTTGATTTGTTTCTTCAGAATTCGTACACATTGTTTTCCTCGATCGTAAAAATAATAGAAAGTTAAATTACGACTGAAAAGTTGGGGTAAAAAATCAGAAAGATTTCACTTAGGTGACTTAGGCGAGCCATTTAGAAAGCTTCGTGGGCAACAGGTTGCCCATGACTGGTCTAGTGTATTCTTTCTATCATTTTGACGATTGACAATGTCCTTATCAATATTTTGCCTCGGAATATTCACCCTCTCCTTTGACAATCGTGTGTGACAATATTTGTGTCCACAGTGTCACATCTCTCCTTTCAACATTGTCTATGCCTGTCAACAAGTATAAATGCTACAACCGTAGCCCACATTTGTCCATTGTTCACGTATATCAATTAGCGTGTCTGGAGAATTCTATTTTACCTTTTACATTTAGTTCATCAATAGAAACGTTCATAATATTCCATCACACATTTGACCATTGTCCATTCCTTTCAAGAAGCGAGTCCGAAATACTGTATCTCTCATTTTCCAAGTCAGTTAATAGGAGTGTCTGCTTTGTCGCATCTATCATTTGTTTAATGTGTCATTTGTCAACAGGTTTGTCTGGAATCTTTTCTTTCTCATTTAACTATCAGACGCAATTATTCGTAAACCTGTACATACACATCCCGCCACCACCATATTCATCACACCCATTACATACCTATTTAAACCCGACCACAATGCACCACCATCAACAAAAACACACATACACACACACACTCCTACAACATCCCACAACAAAGAAATTCCCCAATGACCCAACCTCATTTAATCTAACGAGCTGCCACAAATAGACTTTCTATTTTTTTTTAAATATCTTAATCATTTATTCAATATACAAAATCTCACAATATGATGAAAGGCCATTGGTATTATATAATAATAATTTAACAGTATCTAATAAAAACAAAACACACTACAAAAGGGAACAGAAAAGGAAGAAAAAAAGAAAATGAAAAAGAGAAAAAGAGAAAAAGAGAAAAAGAAAGAAGGATCGAGTGGAAAAAGAAAAGGAGAGAAAGAGGCCATGCCTGGCCGTCAAAACAGCAGTGTTGTTACCGTGGAGAATGACTAGAGACACCCACCGTAGCAGCCACCCGAGCACACTGGGCTACCACTTCAAGCGGGCTTGCGTCTTTCCGACTTTACGGAGTAAATCAGCAGTTCGGGGACGAAGGACGCCATAGGTCTCAACGGAGACCAGTACAAAGAGGAAGCGGTAGACCAGACCTCGGTATTTGACTATCATCCTCTCCTATGCGTTGCGAGTTTGTAGCCGAAGCGACAGACACCCACATTAAAGCCAAATAGATTTTTCCTTTAAAAAAATAAACTCTCTTCTCTTTCACAAATAATCTCTCCCATTCTATTTAAAAAACCAAACTCTCCACTCTTTTACAAATATTCGCCCACCACTTTATATCTTCTTCTTCTTCTTCTTCTTCTTCTTCTTCTTCTTCTTCTTCTTCTTCTTCTTCTTCTTCTTCTTCTTCTTCTTCTTCTTCTTCTTCTTCTTCTTCTTCTTCTTCTTCTCCACCCACTTATTCCTGAGACGGCGGTGGAGTCAGAGTCCTCAAACTCTTCTACTAGCGGGTCCTGTCAGAAGCAACCCTCTCCAACTGATCGGGCTGGACTCCCAAGCGAGAACAGCTAAGCTCTTATATGTTATCCAACAATTTTACTCGGGATATAGCCCTCGGTCACCTGCCGGTTGATTTTGATCTTAAAATATTTCCTGCGATTCTTTTCCAAGACATTCTAACCACAAGCACATAATATCGGAGCTGTGATCTCTCGATTCGGAGAAGTAGTGACTCTACCTGAAATGACTCTCTGATCTTCGAGCTACGCACTCATTTGAGTAACGTTACTCTAAAGACCCTTCGGAGGAATCCCATTTCGGCCGCTTGTATTCGCGATTGTATTGTTTCTGTCATTACCCAAGATTCATTACCATTCAATAATTTAAAGGAGGGTAACACAATGATATTTATTGTGATGCTCCACATTCACTATCAAATAAAATAGATCCATTCCTGAGAAATATACCCCGCCATTCAAATTCTACATCGTGCACTTCGACACCACATGAATATGCAGTTCTAAATCTATAATACATATTTCCATTCCACAGAAACACAATACCTTCATTTCAAATATACTTTGTATGCATCAACTCCACTGAAATACAATAGCTTCAGTCTAAATTTACATTGTATATCCTCACTCCATAGAAATATATACACAGGGTGTCACCCAAAAATGTATACACACTTCAATAGCATTATAATCAAAGTGTGCATACTTGTTTTGGGGACACCCTGTATATATATATATATATATATAAATATAAGTATGTATGTATACGTACATACATATATGTATACAGACGTACAGTAGCATGCATATATATACATATATATATATATATATATATACATATATATACATATATACATACAGGTACACATACATATATGCACGCATCAGTTTAGCGGACGTTTATTACAACGCCGCTTTGTTCGTTTGTTTGTCAACAAACCGAACAGCATGAATTTATGCCATACGGTGTTAAGGCAACCACGTCACCTTTTTGTTCAACACTGACACAGGAACGATGTACTAGTTTCAAGCTTGTTAGCTATCATCAGCACCGTTTACCCATCTGCCAGATAGTTGAACGTTCGAAAGTATATACTTTCCTTCAACTATCTGGCAGATGGGTAAACGGTTCTGATGATAGCTAACAAGCTTGAAACTAGTACATCGTTCCTGTGTCAGTGTTGAACAAAAAGGTGACGTGGTTGCCTTAACACCGTATGGCATAAATTCAGGCTGTTCGGTTTGTTGACAAACAAACGAACAAAGCGGCGTTGTAATAAACGTCCGCTAAACTGATGTGTACCTGTATGTATATATGTATATTTATGTATATATATATATATATATATATATATGTATATATATGCATGCTACTGTACGTCTGTATACATATATGTATGTACGTATACATACATACTTACATTTAAGTAAGTGCCATACTAAGAGTGAGAAATGAAATTTCGTTTTCATTTTTTTCAACTTATCGTTTTCGGTATGCCTGACCGATTTAACTCACTCAATATGTAAATTAGGCTGCTCAGCCGTTAATTTTCATAAGGAAAGTATATACTTTCGAACGTTCAACTATCTGGCAGATGGGTAAACGGTGCTGATGATAGCTAACAAGCTTGAAACTAGTACATCGTTCCTGTGTCAGTGTTGAACAAAAAGGTGACGTGGTTGCCTTAACACCGTATGGCATAAATTCATGCTGTTCGGTTTGTTGACAAACAAACGAACAAAGCGGCGTTGTAATAAACGTCCGCTAAACTGATGCGTGCATATATGTATGTGTACCTGTATGTATATATGTATATATGTGTATATATATATATATATATATATATATATATATATATATATATATATATATATATA
>OZ024743.1:57858982-57873982 GCA_964016885.1 Eledone cirrhosa | reverse complement strand
TTCTTCCGGGATCCTCCGCAGTTCCGACGTCACGGCCTTTTTGATGTCGTCCACGTCTTCAAAACGGGTCCCCTCCGGGTCGTACTCGATTCAGTGAGAATCTTCCAGCTCATTTGCCATCAGTCGAACAGTCAGCCGACGATCGCTACGCACCATCTGCCTGACGCGTTCAACGTTGACCTCAGTCCTGGTTGTTGAGGGCCTTCCGCTGCTGGGGTCATCTTCCACGTCCTCACGTCCTTCTTTAAACCTCTTGCACCACTCAAAAACACGTGAGCGTGACATCGTCTCATCTCCATACACTTGCTGCAGTGGAGTTTTCCCCAACTGTACCAGAAACTTCAAGTTTGTTCGTTGCCTTGTGCTCATTGCTTGGCGACCTGAAACAGAGGACATGTATATAAAATTATGAAGAAAAAAGTTTGATCGCTGCAGAGAGCTAAGATTGCAGTTACATACTCCAGGGGGATTACTTTGAAGGAGAAAACTCTTAGTGTGAAGTCTGGGTTTGAAATAAATCTTTTGTGACATCAGTCCTGGAACTTTTCTGACACACCTCGCATATATATATATATATATATATATATATATACCCATTGATTACAGAGTCGGGCTAGATCGATACAGATTGAACCTTAAGCTGATCAACAGCGAAACGCGCGTCACCAACCAATAAACGTAATGAAGGTGTAACCACTCATCCTTGTTTTATTTTATTGTACTACACTCTGTCTAGCTCTACACCTCGATACCGCCGCGAACCTCAACATCGAGTGTTCATCCAGTTGAACCTACAGTAACTCCGCGTTACACTGGATATATATATCTGTGTTGTGAATTGCCTTTCTACCTAACTTTCTCTAACAATTTTAAACTTGCTTAAATTTATGTTCCGTTTTCGCTACAAAATGCACCTAAGTTGTCTTTCTTTTCCTTTTTCCTATTCTTTTTTGTTTTCTCTTCTTGAACGTCTTCTTGTGTAATAACATGATGGAATAAAATGTCTCATCTAATTAATCCGTGTTTTCTTGATGAGATTTGTACCATAGAAATAATTAATTAAGTGACTAATTAATTTAGTCGATTGGTACTATATCCCCCCTTCTGTCGAGTTAAGTAACACCATGTCGTCTGAAAATTCCACCCAACTGATTTTACTCGGCAGAAGGTGATCTCCAAATTGCACTTGATAGGTTTTGTGCTGTCTGCTGCATGGTTGGTATGAAAATCATTGCTGCGAAAATTGAGACAATCGTCCTCTCAAAGAATACTGCGCAATGCACTCTACATGTGAATGGAGTTCCACTGAAGCAGGTGCAGATGTGCAGGTATCACGTTTGATGGAGGGCAAGAAACTAAATTCGGTGAAAGAATTGCAGGAGCTGGTGCAGTAATGCAGTCGCTTGAGCATTCGGTAATCAGAAGGTATAAAAGCTAAACTCGCCATCTTCAATTCTATATTTGTGCCAACCCTTACCTATGGTCATGAATCTGGGGTAATGAGCGAAAGAATACGACGCGAATACAAGCAGCCGAAATGGGATTCCTCCGACGGATCTTTGAAGTAACATTACTCGATAGAGTGCTAGCTAGGGGATCAGAGAGTCATTACAGGTAGAACCGCTACTTCTCCGAATTGAGCTATCACAGCTCCGATATTTTAGGCATGTGGTTAGAATGTCCCAGAAAGGAATAGTTAGGCAGGTTTTACGGGAAAAATCAACTGGCCAGATGGTTAGATAACATCCACGAGCTTGGCTGGTCTCGCTTTGGGATCCTGCCGGATCAGTTGGAGACGACTGCTTCTGACAGAACCCACTGGAAGGAGTGTTTGAGGACTCTGACCCCACGAACCTCTCGGGAATAAGTGGGCGAATAATAATAAGAATAATAATAAGACAATGAATTGGCATAGTTGTTAGACGTCGGAGAGAGTGCTTTGCGGTATTCGTTTTAGTTGTTCCCTTTCAAATCAATACTTAGAAAAATATAGAATTTGATACGAAATGTAATCGATCAAATAAACTATTTTTATTTATTTATTCATTTATTTTAAAACATAACTTCAATATTTATTTACAATATCATAATTACAGAAAGAGAAAAATATTACATTAAAAGAAAGAAACAAGAAAACATATGGGTGGAGAAATGGGAAGGGGACAAACTCTACACTCCCTCCATCAATGTAATGTCAGTTTTCATGACCCTTTGATTTCTTCGGTCCCTAAACAGTGAATCGTTAAAATATATTGCACCCCTAAAGGTCAAACCAATTCCAATCTATATTATTTTCGTCTGGGAATATTCACTATCGAAAAAATAAATAAACATAGTTTAGATCAATATCCGTGTAGGCACTTGGCTAGGGTGTTTGACTCACGATCAAAAATATCATGAGTTCAATTCCCGGTGACGCATTGTCTTTAATTTTAATAATTGTGGCAATCCACTGCCACTGGACTGTTAATTTATTTGTCTTCTTCGAAATGATGACACGCAAAAACGATCTCAGAGGAATTTAAATTCAGTCAGCAGAGAACCGGAACAAGCACCGAATCATTTAATCCAAGACTCTAATGACATGGTTAATGATGCGCGGTAAATGTATGTAATATAATGAGTTGTAAAACGTCAATCAACTAATTTTAGCAAAGTAATTTGTCAACAGAACCTTCATATAGTTGGGTATCAAACGTGAACATAAAAAAACAAGGAAGAAAACTCTAAAAAGATTAGTTAAGTAAAATCTTTTCATATTATAAACAAAGCAGATAGAATGGGCTCTGATATTTCACGCCAAATAGTGAAAACAATAATATTTAAGACTTATTAAATCTCCTAACCGAATCCTGTTCTACTAAATTTGCATTCCCAATATGATGTAAAATTTTCGACCACTCGATCTCACTGGAGTTATCCCCCTAGCTTGTAGTACTTTTAGCTTTTATATTTTAAACGACAGAAATGGCGTATTTTGGTGGTGGCGGATCAATTAATTGCTTGGATAATCTCAGTTGAACGAAAATAAATGTTCAAGTCGCTTTATAACATAAGTAGACGAAGCACACCCGAATGCTTGTTAGTCAAATTGTATAGATGGAAACTATTTGGAAGCCCACCCCATTGATTGGAATAACGGTGTAATTCAAAAGGCCGGAATTGTAATACACTGAATTCACGCTGGATCTCCCTGAGAATTACATTAAAGTTGTATGAGTCTGTGGAATGTTCTGACACTTACACGTTAATTTTAAGACCAGGTGTTCAACTGATCAGCCAACAATAAATCTTATCGTCAAAAACAACAGAAGTCCGTTGCTTCGATATTACATTTATGAGACATTATTGGCATGGCATGAACACACGACTCCTGGTGGAGATATCGGGGCGCCGTACTGGCAGGTGACGTTTCTTGGACATTTTTAGCTTGGCAGAGCCCATCCTTCTCCAAGTCTGAACATAACAGATTTCTTCCAGAGGAGAATAGAGAGTGAGGGAGAAAATGAGATATAGAGGAAGGATCCACCAAAGTACTAGTCTTGTCCTTTTTTTTATCCACTTCGAAAGGGTGAAAGGCAAAGTTGACGTTCGAGGGAGAGACAAAACGAATACCGCAAAGCACTCTGTTCGATGTTCGAACGATTATGCCAATTCGTTGCTTTAAGGTTTCTTCTTCTTCTTCTTCTTCTTCTTCTTCTTCTTCTTCTTCTTCTTCTTCTTCTTCTTCTTCTTCCTGAGAGGGTCATGGGAGCAGAGTCCCCAAACACTCCTTCCAGGGTGTCCTGTCAGAAGCAATCGTCTCCAACTGATCCCACTGGATCCTCAGGTGGGCCTCGCCGAAATCATGGATGTTATCTAACTATCTTGCTCGGGAACTACCTCTGGGACTCCTTCCCATTTGGTTTTGCCTGTAAAATTTGTCCAGCGATTCTTCCCTTAGACATTCTAACCACATGGCCATAGTATCGGAGCTCCTAGTAACTGCTCTACTTGGAGCGATTCTCTGACCTTCGAGCTACGTCCTCTATCGAGTAAGGTTATTCCAAAGGCCCTTCAGAGGAACCCCATTTTGGTCGCTTGTATTTGCGATCGTATTCTTTCGATTATTACCCAAGATTCCTGTCTATAGGTACAGGTTGGGACGAATACCGAATTGAAGATAGCCTTGAGGCATTATTACTGACACCATGCTTTGCAGCATAGAGGTATGGCTGAGGTTAACTTTGACTTTCATCCTTACATGGTCGATAAAATATAGCACCAGTAATGTACTGGGGTAATCGCTAGCCTTGTGCCAAAAGTAGAAACAATTATTACTGAATGAGAAAATCTTCATTTTAGCCAGTGTTACAAACTATTCCCATAATTCATGTGAATATGTCACACTTTGAACTAATCGACCAATGACCTTGATAGGTCAACCTCCCTAAATGCTGTCAAGAACATACTGAACTGAGATCATGCCACACCTGCGCTACTCGTTTTAATATTAATTTTTATATATTTCACAATTCATTAATTTTTCCAGAGCTAAACAATAAAAAAATAGAATGCTCTGTTATCTTCATCCTCTCCCTCCTTCTCCCTTCATCTTTTTCCCTACTTCCTCCTCCTCCATATCCACCCATCCACCTCCTCCTATTACTATAAATACTACTACAAATACGACTACTACTATAATAAATGCTATACCTACTACTATCGTTACTACTACTACTAATACTACTGCTACTACTCCTTCTCTGTTGCTTCTTAATGTATAGTTTCATTCTCGTTGCATCTTACATCATCATTATCATTGTTATCATTCTCATCATCACAACCACAACCACCACCACCACCATCATCCTCCTCCTCATCATCATCATTATCATCATCATCACCACCACCACTACCATCATCAGCCTCATCATCATCATCCTCACCATCATCATCATCACCGCCAGCATCATCACCACCATCATCATCATCATCCTTACCATCACCATCATCATCATCATCACCGCCATCATCATCACCATCATCATCATCATCATCATCATCATCATCATCATCACCATCATCATCATCACCATCACCATACTGTTATATTAGTTGTTGTTGCTGTTGTTGTTGCTGATGTTTCTCATATGAAGTTCTTCCTGGTTCTATAATGATGTGTTGTCGTATAACGTTGTTGTTATTGTTGTTGATATTTCTATCGACGTTGCTGTTCGTGTTGTTCGTCTTTTCATTGATCTGAATGTGAAGGCCGGTGGATTGGCAGATTCGGTAGAGCATCGAACAATATGCTTTGTGCCATGTAGTTATGGGCCTTTACGTTCTGAGTTCAAATCCTGCCAAAGTTAGCTTTGCATTTCATCCTTACGGGATCGATAAAATAAAGTACCAGTAACGCACTGGGGTGGATTTAATCCACTTTCTCCTCTTCTAAATGTGTTGGTCTTATGCCTAAATCAGAAACCATTGATGTGAATGTATGTGGTTTAGTTTTTATGATGTTCGTCTCAAGGGTGTGCGTTGTGTGTTTCAGCTAGACATATTTCTCGTTTCATCAGTACAATCAACTAAGAAAATAATTGTTTCTACTTTTGGCACAAAGCCAGTAATAACCCAGTACATTACTGGTACTTTATTTTATCGACCCCGTAAGGATGAAAGGCAAAGTTAACCTCGGCGGGATTTGAACTCAGAATGGCAAGGGCCGTAACTCTATACGTCAAAGCATGGCGTCCGACCCTGTACCGACACTGCCAATCCACCGCCCTCATGTGAAAATAATCAACTCAGAAAATAATGAGTTGTACCTATCATTGAAAAGGACCAGCCTTATCACGTATTGTGTCACGCTGAATCTTAATTGGAATGCTCAGCCACTTGCTGTTCAATTGTTCAAATGTCGGAAACACTCTTTGTCGGAATCGACAGAGGCCCCACATTTTGATTTTGATATCATCATCGTCTTCATCGTAATGGTTATCCTTATTTTGTTTTTGCTTATGTTTTTGCTGCTATTTTATTGTTGTTGTGTATCGAAGTTAACTTTGCCTTTCGCCCTAAAGTACCAGTATTGCACTGGGTAATTACTGGCCTTGTGCCAAAATTAGAGACAATTATTATTATGTTATTTTTATTTCATTGTTATTATTATTGTTAGATTGGCAGTATCGGCAGCGCGTCGGACAACATGCATTGAGGCATAAAGTTACGGCCATTTACGTTCTGGGTTCAAATCACGCCGAGCTTGGCTTTGCCTTTCATCTTTACGGGGCCGATAAAATAAAGTACCAGTAATGCACTGCAGTCGATTTACTCGGCTCTATCCTTCCCTAAAATTGTTGGCCTTGTGCCTAAATAGAAAATCATTATTATTGTTTTGTTGTTGTAGCTGATGTAATTGATGTTGAAGTTGTTGTTGCCTACGTTGACGTTGTTTTTACTGAAGTTGTTGCTGTTGTTATTGTTGATGATGATATTGATGTTGTTTTGGGGTTGTTGTTGTTGATATTGTTGTGATGCTGTTATAGATGTTGTTGAAGATGTTGTTGATACTATTGTTGATGTTATTATTGAGGCTGACTTACTTGATGTTGTTGCTGTCATCAAACTTTTTTTTCTTTTCATTTAATCGAACCTGCTGAAGTGAAATGAGGTGTAATATTGTAAGAGGTCACGGATGATCAACTACTGTTTTCTGCTTCGTTAAATAACCGCATCTAATACCAATGCATTCTCTGTCTCCACCCCGCCTTTGTTTCCACCCACCCCCACTCTTTTTCTCTTCTTCTCCCTCCGTCACTTCTCTGTTTCTCATCCTCCATCTTCTCCCCCCCCCTACTATCTCTTCTCTCTCCTTCTTTACACACATATTACCTCACAATTCGAATCACTGTATAAGACGTTAAACATCTTATATTCTCTTTCCTTACACTTCCATTTTAATATTTTGTTCAATAATACTTTCAAATGAATAAAAACTACTATGAATGTAAGTTTGCATGTATGTATGTATGCATGTATGCATGTATGTGCTCTTCGCTTTCTCTTAATTTTGAGTTTATTTTTGACTGGCCACCTTCCAAGGAGTAAGGTTGTAAGGAAATAGAAATTTTCGTTTTCCTTTATGCAATAGTTCCCCCTTTGAACCTTACGAATCTTTCATATATTTTTAAGGCTCTTGATATTACGACTATTTGTAAATTATGAATTAAGCAGCAGCGTTCTTTCTCCGCAAATCCAAGCTCAGGCGTGTTTGTATATATCTTGTAGTTACATTAATAATAAGTATGAACCTAAACGTGTATATTAGGTTTTGGATGTGCAAACTTCTCATTAATGGCCCGCCAGGAAACTGGGATAACTCCGACATAAAACCTGCGGCTCAGTAGTTACCGATGATGTTGATCTTTTCTTCTGTTCTGGTTATAGTCTCTGTCGCTCAGAGAGTGGGATTGGCTCAGTGCACAGTCTTTCTTCACTTAAAAAAAATCTTTTGCACAGGTATTGCACGATGGAATTAATTAATAATTACTAATAATGGTATATCGTGCAATGGCCATACTCGATAACGAGGAGGCAGTCATCATCATGTATGCATGTATGTTGTAACCTAAGGTAACACCTTCATATCATTCCAGGTTTCTTTGACAGTATCCAGGTTTCTTAATTTCTCGTATTCGTAAGACATCTCCTCCACCAATAATATTCCTTTTACATTCTTTCTCAGTACAGCTTTACATATACTCCCTTTCCATGTGTCTCTTTTAACTCCTAACTGAGTCCGAGGGACATACGGCATGTTTGGGGCACTTAAACCTAGTAAAGCACATCCCCCTCTAAGTCTGAAAACAGTCGATTTTTCCAGTGAAAGAGAGCAAAAGGTAGAGAAAGTAAATAAAAATGACACACGGTGGAATAATCGACCCCTATCGCCTTCGAAACGATGAGAAGCAAAGTTGACGCCCACAGAAATTGTACTGAGATCGCAGAGAGCCAGAACAAATAGCACAAAACATCCTATTCTATTTCATTACAACTCTACAAATACACCGCTAGTTTTTGATATCCATTCATTATTAGTTGTGCTTTTGACTGTTATTGTTTGTTTCTGTTGTCAAAGACTCCCTGCAGTCGAGGAATATATATAAAACATTCGCTGGAATCAGTGAAATGTCAGACTAGTATGTATACTTCTACTCCCACTTCCGGTAACATCCGGTAAATATTCAGAACCAAGAGCAACAACAAAAGATAAACATATTAATTTATATGTTGGTAATTTTTTATATATGTTCTTCTTCTCTTTTCTGTTTCTCTCTGTATATCGTCAACATGTATTCCAAGCTGAGTCACAGCCACGTCGACTTACTGAAAAAATAAAAGAAAACTGTACAATAAAAAGAGAAATAGTTGATAATAATTGTTTCAACTTTTGGCACAAGGCCAGCAATTATCCAGTGTATTACTGGTGCTTTATTTTATCGACCCCGTAAGGATGAAAGGCAAAGCTAACCTCGGTAGGATATGAACTCAGACCGTAAAGGTGCGCAACTCTATGCTGCAAAGCCTGGCGTCTGACCCTCTACCGATACTGCCAATCCACCGCCCAGTTGATAATAAAGGTTTCTGATTTAGGTTAAAACCAACGATTTTGGAGGAAGGGAAAGTCAATTAATTCGACTCCAGTGTATTACTGGTACGTTATCGATCCAGTGCATTACTAGTACTTTATCGGCCTAGTGTATTACTGGTATTTTATCGACTCCGAAAGGCAAACCTGACCACTTTGGGATTTGAACTCAGAACATAAAAGAGGTAAGTGAGTGACGCAAATCTTTCTGAAACTTTAACATTTCTGCCAATACAACTACCGTTGTATTGGCAGAAATGTTAAAGTTAACACAAGTTAGTAATAATACAAGGCTATACAGAAGACAATGGTGATACGTGGACTACTGGTAGCGATGTCATCTATCTAATTTCATTCAAATAAATTGGGCTGATCTGAGACTTTGTTAAAGACCCTTGCCAACTTGGATGGATCGAATCCAAAACCCGATGATTATGAAACAGACTTGTTGACACACTCAGCCAAACATGCGCACTCATAACATTTTAATAATACTAACTATATAGGCGTAAATTATATCAACTAACTATGCAGATGTTTCAATACATTGTAAATAATACATATATTTGAATGCGCGTGTGTACGTTTCTGTATATATATATATATATATATATATATATATATATATATATATATATATATATATATATATATATTTATTTATTTATTTATATATATATATCAAATAAGAGACATATCATAAGAGTGGAAGAGAAAGAATTATGATACAAAATAATAGATGCCAATAGCCGAAACGAGGTGTGCTCAATGCTTAGAGATGCAATGTTAAATATTATAGAAAAGTTAATATTTTATGAGAGCTAAGCGCAGAAGGTAAGCAGAACCGGTATAAGCAAAAATAAATGGAGAAGAAGGCAATACATTCAAAAACAAAATTTACTCCTTACATGGTGTTTCATCTAGGCAATATCAATATAACAGCTCTATAAATATATGTATGTACGTATGCATATATATTATTACAAATAATATTTTCATAGAATCTTCAGAGAAGAAAAATTATTGTTTTTAATGATGTAACTAGAAGAAATATCACTTATGTCTGAAGGTAGCATATTAGATTATATGCTCCTCTACGCCATGCTTTCCAGCATAGTTACGTCCATTTACGGTCTGAGTTCAAATCTCGTCGAGGTTAACGTTCCCTTTCATCATTACGGTGCCGATAAGATACCAGTAATGTACTGGGTATTTGCTGGCCTTGTGCCAAAAGTAGGAACAATTATATTATATGCTCCCCTCATACACATATTATCAATAGAGCTGTAACAGAAATAAGTTGCCTACATAGGCTTCCCTGCTCTTTCTCTAACGGAGTCTTTGATCCCATATAGCCATCTTAAAGTTCACCCCCCCCCCCCTCAACCCTACAATAGACCCCGCTATCAGCTATTTCCTATAGATTATCCAGAATATCTAAATCACTGCTGCTCAGAAGTAGTTACTTAATTGAAACAACACACCACCTAACATCTACTCTATCAATATCACTTAACTTGGCCTGGTATAATGAAAATATATGTTTTCCCCTTTTTGTTCTAAAAAAATACAACATAGTTATTCCCTTAGATAATTATGCCCCTTTTGATTTACAAATTAGACTTAAATTGTATAATTCGGTCTAAGGCATGCACTCTGATGTGTTTATATCTATGAGTATTCCTCTGAAGGAATAATCATTCCAGTAATGGTAAATTTCGTTCGCTGTAATATAGATTGGACTACCTTCCAGCAGCATCATTATAAACAATAATATTTCTTCTCGGAAGATTCTAAGAAAATATTCTTTAAAACAAGTATATACATATAATATAGAATTGTTATATTGATATTGCCTAGATGTAACACCGTGTAAGGAGTATATTTTGTTTCTGAATATAGCATATTATAGTATATATGTATGTATATATATATATATATATATATATATATATATATATATATACACACACACATATATATATATGTAAATATGTATATATATATATATATATATATATATATATATATATATATATATATATATATATATATATATATATATATATATATATATATATATATATATATATATATATACATATATATATATATATATATATATACATATATATATATATATATATATATATATACATATATATATATATATATATATATATATATACGTATATATATATATATATATATATATATATATATATATATCAACCAGGTTTGATGGTCTTTTGTCTCTTGTTCACGATTTCACCGAGGTTATATTCATAGAGATCTGGGACTTGTCTATTTCTTCTCACTTTCCGTTGCTTAAACCATTTTGTTTGTTACCCTAACGTCCCCTTTATTTACGTGTCCCAACGACTTTTTTTAGCCGTTGTTCGCACCAACCTGAGGTATATGGCCCTTAAAGCGATGAAATGCCTGGGACGGTTGGAGGGTCACTGATGAAGGACTTACTTTTTCATATGCACCCCATTTGCAACGCGCAGCCATCATTATTATCATATATATATATATATATATATATATATAAATGGAATAGAATGAAACGAAATTTCATTTCTCACTCTTAGTACGGCACTTACTTAAATGTAAGTGTATATGTATGTATACGTACATACATATATGTATACAGGCGTACAGTAGTATGTATATATACACATACATGTACACATATATATATATGCACGTATCGGTTTACCGAACATTTAAGTAAGTGCCGTACTAAGAGTGAGAAATGAAATTTCGATTCATTCTATTCCATTTATCGTTTTCGGTGTGCCCAGCCAACTGAACTCACGCGATATGCAAATTAGGCTGCTCAGCCGTTAATATGCATGAGGAAAGTATATACTTTCAGACCTTCAACCATCTGGCAGGAAGGTATAGGATGTTGACGATAGCTAATAAGCTTGAAACTAGTACATCGTTCCTGTGTCAGTGTTGAACAAAAAGGTGACGTGGTTGCCTAAACACTGTACGGCGTAATTCGGGCTGTTTGTTTACAAACGAACAAACCGAGCATTATAATAAATGTTCGGTAAACCGATACGTGCATATATATATATGTGTGCATGTATGTATATATATATATACATACTACTGTACGTCCGTATACATATATGTATGTACGTATATATATATATATATATATATATATATATATATATATATATATATATATATATATATATATATTTAGATATATATATATATATAGTTTTAATATAGATGAGATTCTACAGGACTAGAACTGCTTCATTCTTTAGAAATCATCAGGAATCTGGCTTTCCACAAATAAATGTTGTAATTATAGCTCTTTTCAGGTGGTAGGAGAGGGTGGGGGAGTGGAATGGGTAGAGATCATTGGTTGATAGAAAGCGAATTTATTAAAAGCTAATTCTTTAAAGCTATAATTTATATTTAGAGTGACAAAGGCAGAAAGAATTCTATAAACAAGTTCAGAATGGGGTGTCACTCCTTATTTTTAAGTTTCTCTTAAGCTAACAGTGCCTATATTTCAGGTGTCTATAAGATCGTTGGGAGTCGGTCATGTTTGATGGATTTAAAGAATAGGGAAATTCTTTAAAAGCTAATTCTTTAAAGTTCTTGTTAGAGTGACAAAGGCCAAGAGAATTCTATAAACCAGTTCAAAATATTGGGTGCCTATCATATCATTATCTTCAAATGTCTCTTAAGCTATATTCCAGGTGTCGACAGACACATTCACATACACACACACACACACACGCACACGCACACACATACATATATATATATATATATATATATATATATATATATATATATATATATATATATATATATATATATGGATGTATTTTACAAGGATTTGCTACAAACAGCATGGCTGAACACAACATCAACAAAAAAATTAAGGAAGTATCGAAGACAAATAACAAGGAAGGTAATCAAACTTTATTCAGTTGTAGCTACAGAAGAAACCGAAATTATAAATCGCATTTCTCTTGGAGTTGCGAACTTAATAATGATTTATTTAATTGTTATAAAATGGCAAAAAACAATCCCTCCATTGGCTATATAAATAGAATGAAGCTAAACTGGGACCAAATGCATCCAGAGCTAAATTATTTCACAGCGAAACAATTACGCCAACAAGCGACGTTTGTTGAACGTAAAAATAAGATAAATATTATTAATTGTAAGTCCCCCACAACAAACATGGAATCAACAACACATACTACAGGTCGCCATGCTACTAGACTTCCTAGCAGCCAGGTCGAACAGCGCCTTGAAACAACTATGCCTGTAAGAAACTTGACACCACCTGTACCATCTAAGTTTACCTCGAATGCTGGGGGAAACGCTATTGATAATAATAATAATCGAAGAAATAATAATAATAATCGAAGAAATGTGACACCACGTATACCATCGGAGTCTACCTCGACTGTTTTGGAAAATACTATCGATAATGATAATCAAAAGTATAATCAATTGAAAATGTCCCTCAACGAAATCTTCCAGAGAGAAATTGACTCATGTATAAATATCTCTCTTGCTGAACGTGTTAAAATGACAATGGTGAATAAAAAACCAAATAATGAAATACTACGTGTTATTGACGAAATAGAGGATGAATATTTACGACGGATAAAAACCCCAACATTTTGGCAAATCAAAGCCTCTTTATATGCCTTAGCATGACAGTGAAGCATTATCTTGGTGATAGCAGAGATATTAACAAGAACAAAACACCACCAAATAACCAAATATACCATCATATATAACTAAAATAGAAAAAAAGTGCGCTGACCTTCGAAAAAACATAGGACATGTGACAATGCTCACTCCTCACTCCTCACCAACAAAGAGTGAAAAATAAAATAGAGACGATGTTTGGTAACAGTAGAACCAGAACTCTCCAATATAAGCTGATCACCCTCAAACAAGAATTGAGACCTGTTAGCGAAAAACGCCGGTACCTGAAGAAGGTAGACGAGAGAAAAGTGCTTAATAAAAGATTCAGACGAAACCAAACATCAGTCTATAGAGATATGAAGGGCAAAATAATAAGTGTCACTGAGGCCCCATCCCAGAAAGACATAGATTCCTTTTGGAATAAAATATGGGGTGAAAAGAAGAATTTCAACCAAGATGCAGTGTGGCTAAGAGAAATCCGAAAGAACTATTGCTCCTACACTACAACAAAAACATACGAAATAAGTGAGGGTACCCTTGAGACTGTGATAGGAAAACAAGTTCTTAAGGGAGATACACTTATACCAGAATGGTTGACATTAGCACAAACGTTACTGGTCCCCCAAAATAAAGACACCCACTTGGCAAAAAACTACCGACCCATTGCATGCCAGAACTTGATGTATAAGATGTATACAGCCTGCCTCAACCTATTCCTCCAAGATCACTGTGAAAATAATAACTTCATCACAGATGAACAAGCAGCTTGAAAGAAAGGGGTTTGGGGATGTGCTGAACAACTCCTAATCAACAAAACTACGATGTCGGAGGTGCGACAGAAAAGCTTTCGATTCTGTTCCCCATTCTTGGATGATAGAAGCCCTCCAACTTGCTAAAGTCCCAGACATTATTATCAGAGCCATAGAGAGGATATCTTCTTCTTGGGATACTATCCTAAGGTTAAAGACAGAGAGGGAGGACTCTATTTTCACTGATAAAATAAAATATTGCAGGGGTATATTTCAGGGGGACAGTCTCTCTGTGATATTGTTCATCTTGTCATTAAACCCCTTGTCCTTTCTGCTCAAGAAATGTGAGGGATACATCATTGGCTTACAGGAGGACAGAACTACGAACCTAACCCATAATTTCTTTGTGGACGATCTGAAACTCTATGCCAAGAACATGGATGGGATGAAGAAAAACCTTGACCTGGTTACAACGTTCTCAAAGGATATAGGAATGGAGTTTGGCCAAGATAAATACTCATACATGACTGTAAAGCGGGGAAAAACAACAACCCAATCTAGCAACATTGTCATCAATGGTCTAACTGTTTCACCGATATCTGATGAGGACTGCTACAGATACCTGGGGATAGATGAGAACATATCCTATAATGGTATCTGTAATACAGAACGTGTAACCAGGGAATACTACACCCGATTAAGAAAGATCTGGTCATCGGAACTCTCTGCGCAAAACAAAACAGTGGCTCACAATGTGTTTGCTGTGTCTGTCCTAACACCAACGTTTGGAATACTCAATTGGACGATAGACGAAATCCGAGCAGTTGATGTTGGAACCCGAAACATACTGAACACCGGAAACTTCCACATCAAAAGTGACATAGACCGCCTTTACTTGAAACGTAAGCAGGGAGG
>OZ024743.1:57838982-57853982 GCA_964016885.1 Eledone cirrhosa | reverse complement strand
TATATATATATATATATATATTTATATATATATATATATATTTATATAGATGCAAGTAAACGTATGTATATATTATATGTATATTTTTATATTATCTATATTACATATATCTTTTGGGATTATATTAGGTACAGTGAGTATCTGACCTAAGTAGGTGTTGTTCAGAATCAGAAATTGCAAAAATAATGAATGTTATAAGAGAAATATTTTTCTTTTTTTTTAAAGAAAATAACTTAATTTTAAAAGATGTCGTCAGCTTGTACATATAATATCTTTCTAAACATAACTTAGATTGAAATAATTTCATAAAAAATATATTTTATATCAAGTAACTTTTTATATATATATTTTTCACTTAGAAAATGTGAAAATATAATTTTAAAATGTATGAAAACTGATACTGCAAAAATATCCGAAATATGTTAACAACTAGTTGACTTAAAACGCATTTCGAAAATTTGAAATTTGGAATGTCTGTGTCACACGAAAATGATTATAATAATATTTCAAATTTCAAATTTTCACAAAACCTCTCTAGTCAACCACTTATTCATACTTCTAGCTACCTGCCTAATATCTTTTAAAAAGGTTTTCTGTGGCTTGTTAGCTTTGTGGTTAATGCACTGGGACCCGACTCCCGTGGCATACGTTATTCCATTTAACACAGTTGCCCCTGTCAACTTTTTTCCGACTCTTAAGGTACTTTACACGATTTTCCTCATGATTATTTGACAACTATTATGGTTATTTGCGTTGATACGCACACATTTCACATTTTTAAATATTATTGTATCTCTGTTTAAGTGAAGTTTAGCCGTAATTTTCATTTATTTTTTCATTTATTTAATTTATAAAATACATATATTTAAATCTTGCAGTGTCTATTATAGTTTATTGTTTTAAATCCTTGTAAAACCATTTTATTTTTCATTTCACTAAAGTCAATTACATAAGTAACAGTAATGCAATGAATTAAACTGAATCATGTTTTTGCCCTCACAAATAGACTTCCACCACAGTTGAAATATATCAATGATTGTTAAAAACAGCTTTATGTCTTAAGGTTTTAACAAGATTGTCATTAAAATTCTGGGATAATTCTGCAATCAATGCTTGCATGTCGTGGAAAAAAACATGTAGAACGTATAAAACAGCTGATGTATTCTGCAAACGTACCCTTAAGAGCTACATATGATCTTTTGAATGGAAAACATTGGCCTATATTTATACCAAATACCCCTGACTACTTTTCAGTTGTTGTCCTCACGTACGTATGGTCAAAGGCATTTCAATTATAATAATCCCGTAGTCTATTCTGGTATAGTGTATCTAGGATCATATTATCAAAGTGTTCCACATTTTTGTAAGATGAATGGATGTGATTTACACGTGGTTTGACTGCCATTTTTAGTAGATCAATTGACCACGTAGTTGCCTTCTTTGGCTTTTAATGATTAGTGATGATGGCTTCATACTACTGTCTTTTCTCACAGATGCCAATGTATGAATTTTATTGTTTGCATAATATAAGACAATGGCAAATATAAAAATAAATACGTTATATATATTGTTATTTATCTGCTGAAGGGGATGTGTTTGGTAGCAATAGTGTTGATGATTAGAAAAATGCTTTCAAGGTAGGAAAGATATTTGATCAACCACTCAGAAAATATGATTATTGAAATATACAATGTATGTGTAATTCTTGAGGTATAGTTGAAGTTTAAAGAATCGATTCTTAAGCCAAACTGGCTGAAAGATCCTACAGCCAATAATGATGAAAGGAAGCTAGATTTGGTTGGCTGCCATTGCAGGAATAACCAAACTTCGATAGCTGCTTATTTGCCAGAACACACCTTCCAGCTCATCATTTCACTAGCCATCCTCTTTCTAAAGAGTAGAATTTCAAAAAAAGAAATAGTTTCGCCTATAAGGAGGCCTATCTACTTTAATACATATACATTTGATGGAGCTAGCCAAGAAATATTTTATGGAAAATATTTTTCAAAATAACGTTACCAACATTAGGTAAAAAAAATTGTCGTCTGCTGCTTATTTATTTCAATAGAATTTCTATTAATATATCGATTGCCAATTCTAGAAAACTGTTGACGAGCATCTGAGATAAACAAATCTACCTCTGTGGAATATTAAAGTTCTGTGAAACTTTTGCGTCGTTTCTTTATTCCAGTGATAACCAAAGATTGCTATCTTAGATAACAAATCTACAAATGTAAATGTTGACAGATTTTTCTCAGTGAATATATTTACAAAGCAATATATAATCACAACCAGAGAAGACAAAAAAAGTGAATAGCAGAAATCCGATTCCTTTTCAACTGTGTTGTTTTTTTAAAATATACATTCGATTTGTCTGCATCGATGCTTCGTTCTGAAATCAATATTTCTGTGTTTATCAATAATACAGGTAAGTCATATTACTGCACGAAGTAAGAGGTATATAGACTGTTTTTAATTGAGTATTGATCACAATATGTATGCAGAAGTCTGTACAATTACTTGTTGAGAACCTTTAAATATTCTATGATCTGCAGTCGGCGACTTGTGTCAGGGACTCAGACAGAACATATTTGAATACAGGCTGATTATTGGAAGCTTATTAAAATTTCAGTAAAAATTATCCACATCATCAGATAGTGGTCTGCAAAATTACGGAATAGAATTAATATTTCCTTTCTATTTTTAACTACAAATGGACCTAACTTAATATCTAGATATGTGTATAAAATCATATAATTAACAATAAAATAAAGACTTAATAGTGCAGTCGCTCACTTCAATCACAACCACATTGGAATACCATATATGGACGCAGGCATGACAAAGGGCTTTAGAAGTTTACTTCAGAATTATAAGATCCCGGGGTTCGGTACAACTACAAAGCTTCTTAAGCAAATGTAAATCCCAACTCTGTACTGCGGTCAACCTGTTGAACGCTTTTCAGTAGAAAACAGCCAGGGATACTTGTTGCCTTAGCCATTCCGCCTCACAGAGCCTCCTCCTCAAGCGAAACGCCCGCCTCCTTGGTGAAGGAAAACGACAGGCTGGGGATCGGGGACGCCAGAGATTTTGATGACGACTAGCACAAAGTCTGCTTTATTATATAATTGTTTCTACTTTTGGCACAAGGCCAGCAATTATCGCAGTGTATTACTGGTACTTTATTTTATCGACCCCGTAAGGATGAAAGGCAAAGTTAACCTTGGCGGGATTTGAACTCAGTCCGTAAAGGGACGTAACTGTGCTGCAAAGCATCGCATCCGACCCTCTACCGATACTACCAATCCACCGCCTGATTTATTATATAATGAAAGGAAAAATGATAGATTTTTCTATATCAGACTTTGTAATGAGCATTCAATTTAGTGGCGGATAATATTTTAAGACATTTATCGCAGTTTAAATCAATCAAATAGAAAATTCGGTACTTCCTAGACTGCCCATTAAACTGCGGATACAAATACACTAGCAATCCGAGGAGCTTGATGACCTCTTGCTATCTCCTTTCAGCCACCTTAGCCTTACACGTCTTTCCTCTTCTCGTCATCCATAGTGTATCCTCCACCAACAACCCAGTCCTATATGCTCGGTACATCGTCCTTCTGGAATTCTTTTCCTGCATATATATTTCTAGCAAAAGTCGGCAATTTCAACAGCATCAGCCTCACCAGTCTAATACAGTTTACAAATGTGACGGACAGCGCCCTTTCCCCCAGATCTAATAAAATAAGCAGTTATTTCAAATCAATTATCAACGTTTCATTCAATTAAGCAGCATAGTTGCTGCATCTTAGACTACACATTCAACATTGGATACAAATAAACTAGCAACTCAACTACAATATAAAACTATAGTTAAAAATCTTACCATTCTTCTATTTCAGAAATATCTTCTACAATTGTTTTTTTAAATTAATTTGCTTGAAAATTTAATTCCCTTCTTCTTTCATTCATCTTTTAAATGTCAGCTATTATTTTGTTCAACATTATTGAATTGAAATAAAACAGATAAACAACGAGATTTTTAATCTGGTTTAATCTAGTTTTCATCTTTTCAAAACTATATTATTAAACAAGAACTTCAAAAAAAAATAAAACTAATTAAATAGAGATATAATTACAAGCATGAAATGCAATTGTACGCATAAAATGAAAAATGTAAAAAAATGTAAAAGATATAAAAAAAACAATTAAAAAACGAAGGGAAAAATCATTTAGACGTAAGATCAAAGTTACTATATTTATTACTTTTGTAATAAAATGTAATCGATAGTTTATCTCTCTCTATTCAGAGATATTGCATTACTACAGGAATCACTATAATTTTTGTCCCGGACATTTTTTGGATATAACATGAAACGTTGATATAGCAACTTAATACAGAAGTTTGCTCTTTCCACTACGGTTTAGTAGCTGACGCAGTGAGTCACGTATCAGCCTTTAACCAAAAGATTGTTTATATATATATATACGTTATATATATTCGTACTTACCAGTACACACACACACTCTTTTACTTACATATACACACTGATATCCTCTTAACTTCGCACGGACGTATAATAACACACACACACGCGTGTGCGCGCGCGCACAGGCATAGTTCTTTATACAAACGGTTTTTTTCCATTTCAGGTAGACGATCTCCATCATCCCATTTTCTAAAAAATGGTATGTAAAAGGTGAACAGAGATAACAACACAATCGGTATATGGAAGGGATATATTAGGTTAACTCTTGATATAGCAGGAAGAGGGTCTTAACGTTTCGGACGCTAGTCCTTCGTCAGAAGAAAGAATGAGAAATAAGATAGATTGAGGGGACGGGAGGGGTGGAATTGTAAAAAATGTCCGAAATCTAAAATCATTGAAGAGCAATTTATAATTGACAATTCGCCATTGACACTCCTGGTTTCCACGGTCAACGGATTGCTGCTTTTATCCATCAAATAGGGAGTGGTGCATGAAACCTTAGGGAGGGGTTATGCGTTATGGCATGGCTGATGCCATAGGTATCGCTGGTTGTGTTCCACAACAATGCTTTCGTCATGTTTTTCTCAGGGCACAGCCTAGATATACCACGCAGCGAAGAGCGTAAAGTTTACACCCTCTCCAATTCTTCCCCTTTTATCTTTCTTTTTATCGGTTATTAACTGTAACCCATCATTTAACGTTTTTATTTGAAAGGAAAATATTTCCTTCGCATATATTAAATGTTGTATTTTATGTTGTTTCTGATAAAAAAAAATTAATATAATCGAATTAAAATAAGGGAATTAAAAGGCTGGAAGAGCTGAGTTCAAAATGTCCCCCGCGTAGAATATAGTAAAATGTGCTACTTAACAATGGAGAAGTGATACTTCTCAAACTCTTAAAATCATATAAAATCATGAAACTGAATAACGTTGTCGGTAGCTTTGTGGTGATTTATCGTTTTATAGATATAAAATAAATTGATATCATGAAGATATATATCAAATTACACGCGCGCGCACACACACACATATATATATATATATATATATATATATATATATATATATATATATATATATATATATATATATATATATATATATATATATATATATATATATATATATATATATATATATATATATATATATATATGCAAAAGTTCTATTTAAAGTTGTTGGGATACAACAAGTAAATATTTTTATAACTGATAAATTTAATATCGTATATATATATATATATATATATATGGTCATCGGTAAATATTTATTGCATATTCCCATATCAGTGTTTGCTTGTTGATGCGCTTAAATATATCCGGCTCTTTTACGATAAAGTATTCATACACTAAGAAGAAACGGGTGTTTTCTTAATACGTCTACTATTAATGAAGATTAGAATATACACATTGGGATGATAATGGTGAAATGTATATTACCTATATAGTTTATAACCAAGTCCGTCTGTCTTCTGAATAGATATTCGTAATTTCTTTACTTACTATAAGAAAATGTATCAATGATTTGGAATATAGTGATGAATGGTACAGCTTTTGTTTCATATGAATTCATTAATGATCCATTGATTTCTGGCTAAAATCCAACACCAAGTTGTGCAAACGAAGAAATGAGGAGCATAGTTAATGAACACATCTTCAGTAAATTATTAGTAATTATTTTATAGAACGCGGGTGGAATAAAAGGCGAAAATATGAAATCAGAATATAATCGGTGTTTCCCTGAAGCTCGGCCTCCGGATCTGCCAGCCACACCAATGTCGCTGCCGTCCCACCGTGGACACTTTCGGCCTCCTCCCGCTTTCCTGTCACCACAGTGCCGGCCGCATTCCACGCCACGCTGCCCTCAAAGAGGTCATTAAGGATGGTTTGGACGCTGCAGGCTTCCCTTCCCAGCTCGAGCCGGTGGGGCTGGATCGAGGGGACGACAAAAGGCCAGATGGCATGACCATCTTCTCGTATCGCGGTGGCAAACCCCTCGTCTGGGATGCCACTTGCACCGACACTTTCTGCAGCCGCAACCAGGTGCAGTCTGCGACTGACCCAGGTTCTGCTGCATGTCGGGCTGAGGGGGCCAAACTCCTCAAATACCGGTCGCTCTCCGACAGGTTTGCGGTGGAGTCTTCTGGTGTCCTTGACCACAGGGCTACCTCCTTACTCACCACCATAGGCGCTGAGCTGGCCAGCCGAAGGTGTGAGCCCCACGAGTTGGAGTGGCTTTTCCAGCGCGTTTCCCTTGCCGTCCTCCGGGGAAACGCCTTCTCCATTCTGTCCGCCGGGGCTGTGGGTGGGCCCCATCGCGTACCGTTGTAGTTGTTGTAGAAGAAACAGGAAGACAACAACATATATAGATAAATATTATAAAGCACCTAATCTCCCACTCCAGTCAGTGTCTAATTTACATACTGGCTAAGTGAGCTACAACATAGGGCTTTGTAGTTCTTCGAGGCGTCTTGTTTTGTAAATATGCGAAATATGTATTAAAATATAGTTATGGTACCAAATATATTTGACAAGATTTAGAATATTACAATTGTTATAAATATATTTATTTTTCTTTGGTTATAAACTCTGTTTCGGCGTTCGGCACTGATCAGTGCTTGAACCTCAGCACCGTTCCGTGTGAAAGCCTACTCTTATACACATTTAATTTTCATTAAATTTCCTGTGAGCTGGTGGCGAAATGTGGCTTAGTGGTTACGATGTTCAACTCGTTGTTATATGGTCACAGGTTCGATTCCTGGGTCAGATAATGCACCGAGTTCTTCAGAAAGATGCTACAATCCTCGTTCATCTTAATTACAGACTGGAGTCAGTATCTTTAGAACATCCAAGAAACCTATCAGATACAATATCGTAGATATCTAACTAAACCTGCATAGGTATTAGCTGTAAATGAAATGTTCTTTTTCTGGGTGTTGAAGACACCGAATGTTCTCAAGCCCAAGGCCTCTCATTTATTTTGACTGGTCCTGGCTCTAATGGTTCCGATAAATCCCTTCTCTACAGGAATATGTAATATATTGGTTTATACAAAGTATCAGACATCTATATTTTGTAAAGTCATTGCTATTCCACTAGCTTCAAAAGTAATTTTCATGGAGATTTTGTGGAGCCTACTGTGTGGCAATTCTGGTTCTTTGAATTACGAGGACAACACAATGTTTCCAGCTGAGCGGACTAGAGCAGTGTCTTGCTCAATGACACACCACGCCGATGGGAATTGAACATACGAACTTAGCATTGTGATCTGAGCACCCTACCCACTAGGCGACGTGACTTCATATTTCTGACATAAATTTAACATTTTATGTATCAGATGGTTACCTTGGGTAAACAAGTTACTGTTCACCTTTTCAACTCAGATATACTAACTACTGCATCTGTTTTAATACCAGATGGAGCATCCATAGCTATATTCCAAAGCAAAACCCCAATAGTTTGTTCAGTTTTATCAAGCGGTTTATTTTGTGGCATAGAGTACTAAAATCCTACATTTATATTGCAATCTCTTTATCTTATTTAAGGAAATATTACAAATTCAAACGCGGCTATAATTACTATGAAATTTATGGCAGAGATGTTCACTTTCATGAAGATACATCAAAGAAAACATATTAGATATAGCATGGTATATCGATTTTTTGCTACATTATTGAAATACAACAGCAAAATCGTATATTAGTTGTTTCTACATTAACTTGTCTTTTGTATGTTTCGGGTAATTAAGTTTATTTATCTTTGACTATATATACATACATATATCTGTATAGTTATGTGTGGGAGTGTGTGTGTATATACTCCCCATAAATATAGGTATGTATATATATATACACACACACACACACACATATATATATATATATACATATGTATCATAGATCATATATAATAGGTTGATGTTACACCAACTTTCATATTTCATTGCTCCCCTGTAAACTCTATATACACTATAAACGAGACAACGATTGGCCACTACATGCTGGTTACCTGCTAGAAATAACAGAGAAATCACCTACTTGAAAAACCAAAGGAAAATATAATGTATATAGCTTCTTTTTCTTCGCCCACTTATTACTGAGAGGGTCGTGGGGACAGAGTCCTCAAACACTTCTTCCAGCGGCTTCTGTAAGAAGCAACCGTCTCCAACTGATCCGGTTCGATCCTCAAGTCAGACTAGCCGAGCTCTTGGATTTCATCTAAACATGTTTCTCGGGTTTACATTATTTTGTAAAACGCTAATTATTATGCACTAATTATCTAAAGAACGAAACAAAATTAATCTTGAAACTACCTTTTAAAACTTTGTTGTGAAAGCATTTTGATATTTGGTTGCAACATGGAGGACCTTATGATCTACGATTTTTTAAATTCTGGCTGTCTATCAGTGTGGATTATTTCGATGAGTTTTCTTTTACTCTTTGGTATTTAAGATACGTTTATCTTCAAATTAAAATAAGAGTTAGACAAAAACTTATTAATAAACATTTTTAATTTGTTGGAAATTTGTTATTCTTTCAAATGTCCGTACTATACTATTGCTTTAGTTTCAATCCATGGTCTCGAATCAAGTCTCTTGCTAGACAAATACAAGTCGATAGACAAATAAAAACTGTTATCGTTGCTTTGTATTTATCATATATTCCATGGTCTCAACATTTGTGGAACTGTGTCAATGACCAAGCTGCAAAGAGTGTGCCGAGCATTTTGACACTAGGAAATAAATCATAAATGTAAAGTAAACTTAACAGGTTTATGTATTTGTTGAATGGCTAGAATGATTTTTACACTATAACATTATTTTAGTCCCAAAACACCGTCACGGATCAAGCCATTGCCATAGAAATACAACATCTAAATATTGTTCCAAATATAATATTTCAAACAGACGTTACTATATTAATTCTATCAGCACCACTACTGTACTAACACAACCAAAACCAGTAATACCCTAATAGGTCCCTGTGTTACAGATCAATACTATAACAATGCCTCACTGCATTTCTTAGACGAGGAATATATATACACATACACACACACATACACATACACACACAAACACATATATATATAGTATATCGTATATAAATATACATGTACATATCCCCCCCCCCCCACACACACACATGTGTATATATAAATATATATATTCCGGACATTTGCAGTTATCTCCCTACACCTTTCGACCGTTTCTGCGCAAGCGTATTCATACGGTTGTTTTTCCTTTTCCTTTTCCGTTTAACCACGCTCAGTCCGAGCTGAAGATCGGCCACGTGAAACAATTGTTCTCATTATGGTGAACTAACTGTTGAGTTACTACTTCTCTCTCTCTCTCTCTCTATATATATATATATATATTTATAAATATCGATAATTCCTAGCAGACAACTGATGATGGATATTACCCTCTTTCGAAAGAGAGCAACATCCATCATCAGCTGTCTGCTAGGAATCACCGATATTTCTTCGCGTTATGTAAATAGGACTAGAACTGTTTCATTCGAAGGAAATCATATATTTTACCCAACGTCGCTTCAACGGTATTTTGCTGTTCTAATAGCTTCCATACGCCGAGTTTTCCCATTTTACTGAGAATCCTATACACTCGCGTCTCAAAACTCTATTTTCAAGTTAATTTGTATATATATATATATATATATATATGATGAGTTATAAGGGCCCGCTTGTGTGTATATCTATGCATTATATACAAGTTCTACATAACCTGGACATTATTTATGCCAACTTGTAGAAATCTTATAAGGAATATAAGGAAACGATCGTATGGAAGGAAAGAGAGATTTATTTAATTATGTCTCATATAAAATAATTGTTTCTACTTTAGGCACACGGCCAGCAATTACCCAGTTCATTACTGGTACTTTATTTTATAGACCCCGTAAGGATGAAAGGCAAAGTCAACCTTGGCGGGATTTGAACTCAGATCGTAAAGGGACGTAACTATGCTGGAAAGCATGGCGTCCGACCCTCTACCGATACTGACAATCCACCGCCCTCATATAAAATAATACAACCAAACACTAAATTGGGATTATACATAGGTATATCCTAATGCTTGTTGAGTAAAAATGGAGTTGGTCACAGTATCGCTTAAAGCTTTCTCTGTTAATGTATATATATATATATATATATATATATATAACGAAGGAAATGTGGTAAGGAACCAGGTGGACCATAACGCACCAAAGTACTCAATACTTGAGGTAGTAGAGTGGGTAATAGGAACCAGTAAGACCCCGACAGCTGAGCTCAAGCCGTTTCGACGGCTAATTCTGGACTAAATGAACATTTATCCTGGTATTTAAATAGCCGATCTTCTCAAGGGGTAATTCCATATATGGTCAAAGTGATTGTCAAAAATCAGTAGTAATTCTGTGGTTGCAAATTAGTAGGGGAGATGGTGGCTAAACCTGCCAGTAGGAGAAAGAGGGGAGGGGGTGGAGTAGACCCAATCAAGCGTTGGTAGTGCCAGCTACAGCTGGGCATGAGGTCAAAGAAGATACAGGGGAGGGGGAGGGGGAGGAAGTCGGAACGGTAGGTAGAACAATGGGGGGTAAAAATAGGAAAGAAAAAATACTGAGAGTGAAGAAAAGCAAATAAGTGTAAAGAAAAAATTAAATTCTACGACCTAGGTGTCAGGCTATTGTTAGGCGAGAATAAAATAAAGAAAGAAAGAAAGAAGTAAATAAATAAATAAATAAATAAATAAGGAAATAAGTAAAAGAACTAGGTGGGACGAATTAGGCAAGGACCCTTTTAAGAGGTATAAGTACGTAAATGATACGGTGACTGGTCAACAAAAGGGGCCAAAATACTAAAGAGACTACCACGAAATAAACAATAAAGGTTTCCATCTAACATAGATTGCGTAGGACTTACCTCGCCCTCAAACCCCATAATGACCCGGGGGGGTAGACTAGGGCTATAACACCCCAGTTGCCGATTTTGCAATGGGTAACCCCTGCTTGCCAAGGAAGACGTAAGATCTTCTTTGTATTCTTTTATCGCATCCTTTATTTCCTTCCCCCTTCTCCTTTGTCCTTCTACCCCAGCTCTTCTCCTTTGTCGGCGTCTTTTCTCGCCCACCCGAGGCTGCCCTTTGGCCCCATGTAGCCTTAGTACCCCCACTCCCCCCCCCCCCCTAGTCTTTGATAGATTTGGCGGACTCCGCCCTTTATAGCAGTTGGCTTAGACCCCGGATACTTGCCCCCCTTTTCCGACCGCTCCCACTATTCTCTGTGCCCTCTATATTTCTTAGTGGCACTTATGCCTTATTTTTTCGTTTCAGTATTTCTTGCTTCGCTTTTCTTCTGGGCGGGGTGGATTCTGAACTTATTTCTCCGTATTCTACCTTTATTTCGTACGAACTTTCATGTAGCTTGTTTTAGATCTTTTAGAGTTAGCATTAGTATATATTTTTCCCGGGACTCAGAATTATTATGTCGTACAAGTTCACTTTGCTGCACTGGGTCGTTGCTGGCCCGGGATGGAAACCTTTATTGTTTATTTCGTGGTAGTCTCTTTAGTATTTTGGCCCCTTTTGTTGACCAGTCACCGTATCATTTACGTACTTATACCTCTTAAAAGGGTCCTTGCCTAATTCGTCCCACCTAGTTCTTTTACTTATTTCCTTATTTATTTATTTATTTATTTATTTACTTCTTTCTTTCTTTCTTTATTTTATTCTCGCCTAACAATAGCCTGACACCTAGGTCGTAGAATTTAATTTTTTCTTTACACTTATTTGCTTTTCTTCACTCTCAGTATTTTTTCTTTCCTATTTTTACCCCCCATTGTTCTACCTACCGTTCCGACTTCCTCCCCCTCCCCCTCCCCTGTATCTTCTTTGACCTCATGCCCAGCTGTAGCTGGCACTACCAACGCTTGATTGGGTCTACTCCACCCCCTCCCCTCTTTCTCCTACTGGCAGGTTTAGCCACCATCTCCCCTACTAATTTGCAACCACAGAATTACTACTGATTTTTGACAATCACTTTGACCATATATGGAATTACCCCTTGAGAAGATCGGCTATTTAAATACCAGGATAAATGTTCATTTAGTCCAGAATTAGCCGTCGAAACGGCTTGAGCTCAGCTGTCGGGGTCTTACTGGTTCCTATTACCCACTCTACTACCTCAAGTATTGAGTACTTTGGTGCGTTATGGTCCACCTGGTTCCTTACCACATTTCCTTCGTTATCTAGCTCCTACTCCCGTAGTAGAGCACTTTCCGACCCTACCACGCCGTATCCAGACTTTTCCGCTAAGCTCAATTCATTTCACCCGCACCATGCGAAAACACAACATTGACTTCTCTACCAAGAACATCCCAATCCCACCGAAAAAACTTTACCTTCGGATGCTCACGCAAAAAATTGATCTATTTGCGAAAAGACTTAGATGGAGAACTTTTTTCTATGACAGATATTGCGACAACCAAGACTTCGGCACCAAGGAGAGATTCGGATTTATTACCTACAAATCTCCGCCCCTGAACCCCTTGCTCGCACCCTTCGAGAATGACCTCTTCCAACTGGTCAAGAACATTAAATTTAAACCCAGACACAACCGATTCCTACAAAAACTCCGTAGCAACTTAACAGAGTATGATAACACAAATGACATCATGGTGCATTCGGATAAAACTGGGAACCTATACTTTGTCAACCCTGACAGATACCACACACTGATCAGGAGCAGCCTAAACTCCACCTATAAAAAGGCCAACCACTCTTGCATCGAGGACATAAATCGAGATGGACAACAAATCACCTCCAGCCTCGGGGTCGCCGACCGCACGGAACCTCTAGACCCACGGACACCATACTTCACACTGAAGGACCATAAATCCGATTTTGACCGTAAACCCTCCATCAGGCTTATTAACCCAACGAAGTCCGACATAGGGAGAATCAGCAAAAAAATCCTAGACCGCGTGATACCAAAAGTCAAGCAACACACCCGACTTAGCCTATGGATCAACACCCAGGAAGTAATCTCCTGGTTCAGCAATATGGAAGATAAACGAGAAACTAAATTCATACAGTTCGACATAGAGAGCTACTATGCTTCAATCACCTTACCGCTACTTACTGCCGCCTTGGACTTCGCCGAAACACTCGTGCCCATCACCGACCAGGAAAGAAAAATCATCCTCCACGCCAGGAAGACAGTCTTACTCTTTGACGACTCTAAATGGATAAAAAGAGCTCCCGACTCACCCTTCGACGTCAGCATGGGCGCCACGGATTCGGCGGAGGTCACTGATCTTATAGGATTATTCCTAATAGCCAAACTCACTGATATGTTTCCTGCATTCGGTGGTGGATTGTACCGTGATGATGGGCTCCTTACCCTTAAAGGGTACAACCCCAGTAGTATAGATCGGGTCCGGAAACAATTAATCAGATTCTTCCGCGACTGGGGATTTAAAATAACCCTACAAACGTCCCTGACCCGAGTAAACTTCCTGGACGTAACCCTCGACCTCGAAAACGACCTGTACTACCCATACAGGAAACCTAATGACAATCTGCACTACATCCACCGCCGATCAAACCATCCTAGGAACATCACAAACAACCTGGTCAAAAACATCTCCCTCCGCATATCCCGTTTGTCAGCTAATGAGCGGATATTCGATGAACATGCGCCTTATTACAACCAGGCCCTCAAGCGGAGTGGTTTCCGGGAGGAAATATCCTACTGTCCAGATCCCATTAGCGGAACCAGCAGGAGACACCGCCGCTCACGCAATGTAACATGGTTCAATCCTCCCCACAACGCAGAGGTGACTACTCCCATCGGGAAACTATTCTTTAGGCTCATTGAAAAACACTTCCCATTACAACACCGCTACCACAACATAATTAACAAAAATACCATCAAACTCTCTTACAGCACTACACCAAACTTCGCACAAAACATCGTCTCCTCTAACAACAAAAAACTCAACCCCGATGGCAGAAACAACCTAAATAGCAGTGGAGAACCGACCAGGAGGTGTAACTGCCCGGATAGATCTATTTGCCCACTCGACAATAGATGCAGAGACCGTAATGTGATCTACCAGTGCAACGTGAGGACGGATACCTCCAACAAAGCCTATATAGGACTTACCGCATGTGACTTCAAGACCCGGCTATACCAACATAGACATACCTTCCGAAACCCGGCCCGGCGTCACGCCACTACACTTTCGGGCCACATATGGGACCTCAAGGACAACAACATCACCTATGATCTCACTTGGAGATTACTGTCCAGAGCCAATTCTTACACGGGAGGACGCCGTCCGTGCAATTTATGCTCGGAGGAAACTTTACAAATGCTATTTTCGACGGACCAACTCCTAAACAAGAAAGATGAACTGGTTACTGCATGTAAACATAGATTGCGTAGGACTTACCTCGCCCTCAAACCCCATAATGACCCGGGGGGGTAGACTAGGGCTATAACACCCCAG
>OZ024743.1:57831482-57833982 GCA_964016885.1 Eledone cirrhosa | reverse complement strand
AATAATTTCAAAAACCAGAAAAGAAATAGAACTAGAAATATAATATGGTTTGCCCCCCTTTCTCACTAAACATTAAAACCCACATCGCTAAACTATTTTTTAATGCTCTTGACAAACGCTTCCCTAGAACACATAAGTATCACTCAATTTTTAATAGACATACTATAAAATTAACATACTCGTCCACCAAAAATTTAGCACAAAATATTAATAGAATAAATAATAGGAATCTAAAACCTAGCCAAAATACCGAAAATAGCCTAAACAATATTCAACTAAAAAACTGTAACTGTAGAGATAGATCTAAATGTCCGCTAAATAACAATTGCTTAGTTAAAAATATAATATACAACTGTAATGTTAGAACTGATTTAAATTCTTTTAATTATGTTGGTTCCACCTCGACAGAATTTAAACTTCGCTATAATAATCACAAAAATTCTTTCACGGATCCAAATAAAAAATCCTCAACATCGCTGTCAGGGTTACTCTGGCAACTTAAACATGATAAAGTTGGATATTCGATGGTTTGGAATATAGTCTCAAAAGGGATTCCTTTTAATTCCTCTTCTGAGACTTGTGACCTCTGCGCGGAGGAGATATTCTTTATATTAAAATCTAAAAATTCCCTTAATTTACGAACCAATTTATTCAGCTGTTGCAGACATAGATTGAACTCAACATTTAAATATAAATATAAATTTTAAATGTAATATAAAATGTAGTATATTTACTTAAGGTATTTAACTATTTGTTATACTTGGTGATAAATCTTTCGATTCCTTAAATTTTTTTTAAAACCTTTCTGCATGAATATATAATTAATGAGATTAAATGAACTACCCTATAATTGGCGTTGTCCCCAATCTTTGGAATAAATTTCTAAGCTGGATAAACTTCTATAATAAATATAAGAGCATTTGTAGAATAAGTTTTGAATGATTTCTGCTAAATAAGGCTTGATGAACAATTTTGGTTTTGTTTGCTTCTGACTCTGATTCTATGACCGATGTGCGTGGCATACTATGTTCTCTTGCGTCCCTAGATACTCTGTGGAGTGATGAAGATATTCTTGGCGTTTTTAATTTTAATATTGATATCTGTTGTCTACTCTATGCTTGATCGATGATCATGCAAGTGGGGCTGGAATGTTATTTTAGATGTTAATGTATATCTTATATGTTTTGTGTCTATATATATGTATATATGTATGTAAATGTATGTAGGGTGGAATCTTTTCTAACGCATTGAAGTTTTTAGGGTGGAATCTTTTCTAACGCATTGAAGTTTTTCATGAAATATAAGAATCAGTGCAGCGTATCACGTAGGTTCACATGTGCGTCTATATTTATCAACTTGAATTTGAGATAACCTTCTCTTTTCTCTTTTTTCACGAGAATGCATATATACTTATGTTTGAAGTTTTATCTCTGATTTTGCTTATAGACCTAAGAATTTTTAACTGAGCATGTGGTCATTTTTTTCACACATTATGGATATGTGTCTCATTCATGAATACTGATATTTACATTATAATACCTAATTCATAAAAATTGATAATTCAAATGGATGAGACATAACATATTTTTAATATATTTTTAATATATTTTAAATATATCATCTTTCTTTCTTTTTCTCCTATACACTAATTTAACTGTATCCCTTCCCTTAACCTCTCACATATACGATGATCATCTGTCAAAAAGCAGCCTACTATGTTTTGTTTCACCATCAATGTATTTCTCTCTCTCCTTGTCTCTCTTTCTCGCTCCGTTGTTTTTCTTTGCATACATCTCTTCATCTTCTTCTTTTTTATTTGCATACATCTCTTCATCTTCTTCTTCTCATCTTCGTTTTCTTTCTATATAACTATCATAACAGTTTCACTACCAAATCAACTTTTTAAAAGGAAGTTGCATTATCACAAGGTATGTCACTAATTATTTATAAAACAGCTTATGTATTGTATTTTGTCTGAGGAAGGCATAACATATTTTTAATATGATATCCCAGAAATATATATAACGAAATAAATATGGTTTTATAAATATAAATATAGTTTCCATTTGTTTAATATCGTATATATATATCTGTATATATATAAAATTAAGTATCTGTGTATTACCTATAGGGGCCTACATCTTACGACCGATTTTCATGAACCTTTACAGGCTCATAGATTAGTCATTGGGGAGTGTTTTCTATATATCAGCATATCGTTTTTTTATTCTGGGGTCATTCTGCAGATAAAAATCGATAGGGGGAGGGGGTCACTTTTTTTTAGCTATCGAAAAATAAGATTTTTGGCTCTACCTCCCAGATTTTGCCACCGATTTCGTTCAAATTTTAAAGCAAAATAGAATTTCGCATTGCACATCCTGTACGGGCTTTATATTTTGAATTTGTTGTTCAGGGACGGCGTGGCAGCACCTTAAATATTCAAAAATACCACTTTTAGACTCAAATTTCCACTTTTTCGGCTCTAGCTTTCAACCGATTT
>OZ024743.1:57803982-57826482 GCA_964016885.1 Eledone cirrhosa | reverse complement strand
TTGAAACTGTAAATTAGTCAGCAGCAACTAATGTCATTCGGTACATACAGTTTACGAAAAAATCCAGAAAGCAGCATTAACACCAATTAGAATTCCTGATAATGCATTATAATATATTCCTCGTTTTATTTCTCTCTTTCACACCTAGAAACTTCATTAACACATTCGTTTTTATAGAAGCAGAACGTTGCTAATTTTCATGGAAAATTTACAATTCGCGACAAACTCTGTAAACGGCGATTAAATTGCTTTTGGAATATTTAATATATGCTGCAGGTTATATTGTTAATATATATATATCTTTTTATTGATGCAAGACGTGGAGAGCATCGACATATTTGGTGAATGTCAAATAGATATTCCAGCCAAAGGGCAGCGTTCCAGTAGTTGTAAACAGGATATTTCTGGAACTTGTTCAAGAATACAGAATACGATGGGAATGTCGATCAGTTGAATCTAGTTTTGTTACAACTACTTGTAAAAACACGAACATGGTCATTGTTGCTTATTTAAGAAGTTCACTTCGCAATCACAATGTGTCTGTTTCAATTCAACTGTGCGGCATATATGTTCTGTGTAGACTATAGAAAAGACTATACAGTTCCTATGTACACTACCGTAAATAGTTGACTATGGAAAATGATATGGTTCTCCTAGAGACGTCTGTAAATAACTGATTATGGAAGACCAGATGTAGCTGAATGATTAAGAGGTTCACCTTGAAATAATGAGATCCCGGATTCGATGACATTGAATGGCATCTCTAGTAAATAAATGTTTCCCCATAACCTCAGATCGATGGAAATATTTGATTCCTTTAAAATGGTTTTTATACAGTTTCTGTTGTATTGATATATTTCTTTGTGTCATGTTTACACTGTTTACTATTGTGTGTGAAGAGGTGGACCTGATTAATTTTAATTGTATTCTCTGTGTCTGCATCTGTGCTGTTCATGGAGGTTGTTAGCAAAAGTATTTCGTGTATTTTGTCGTTGTTACTGTTTCTGTTGTTATTATTACTGTTAATTTTGTAATGCCGTTCATTTATACTTTCTTTCTTCGTATTTTTTGCAACGCTTCGTTTTATTTTGTTTGTGTATTTTGTGTTTTAAAGTGTATTCCATGCATATTCCTCGTATTCGGACCTGTTATACATAGAGAAAATGTTCCATACTTCGAACTTGTATCATTAGACTGGCATTCAAGAGATGACTATCGTTTAAGAATGCAGTATTCATTACTTACACCCATTTTTCAGACGGTACGATGAAATTTGGAAAGTATTTAATTATCATATTTAGCATATAAAGCAACCACGTGGATGCTACTTAATTGTCTCGTTTAACTTTTATTCTTTATTTAAGGGGAATATTTCACTAAATCTACACTGGGAAGTTGGTTGTTTGCTATGAAAACAAATTGTTCCCTAGAAACATAAATTTACATAGAGGGTGAGCTGACAATAGTGTGGAATGCTAGTTAACTTAGCAAATAGTTTTATACGCGCGAAGTTGTTACTCTGTTTTAAAGGAATGTTGTTATGCCATACAAAAGTAACTGGTCTTGATATTGTAAAATATCTCACCTCTGTATTTTAGTTCACATTTCACCAAAAGTCAGTTCGTATTCCAGCCCTCCATGGTCTATTCAAGATGTACCAGATATATAATGATTTCTAATTTAGACTCGAGCGCAGCCATTTCGGAGGTAGAAGAAAGTTTATTATATCGAACAAGTACCTGAATGCTCCTTTATTTTGTCGACCGCTGAAAAAAGAAAGACAAAGACAACTTCAGAATATAAGATACAGAATAAATACAGCAAAGTATTTTGGTTGATATTCTAATGATTCTGCCAATTCATCCGCGTGTAGTAGCTATATAATGCGACCGATCATACGCAGACAATAGAACAGTTAAGCTTTCTGCCTAGTCAAAGGAAATTAGGATTTTCGATGTTTGGTTTTGATGCAGAGTGATTATCGTATTGGTAAAGGAACACTGCAAACTATTGGATTTCATATTAAGAAAATAATGCTACCTGAGACAAAGCCTGTAATTTTACAGGTTAATAAACATAGGAAGTGCAGAATTCTATTCCGGCTTCATGTATGATGTTTCATTAGATCCAGGAAATGTATGTTTGCTAGGATGAGAAAGTTTGTTAATCTGAAGAAATCTATTTTCTGCTACAGTACTTATTCTGTAGCACTGAAGAACAAGATTCCTTACACAACACTAACCATGTGCTTATCAAGTTTGATGCATCAACAATTCAACCACAAATCTGAATGAAGTGACGCACAGGAGATGGAATCCCACAACAGTTGCTTCAGGTTTCAGTCTATTCTCGAAAGCTAATCGCAACAGATGGCCTATATATATATATATATATATATATATATATATATATATATATATATATATATATATATATATATATATATACACATACATATGCATATATAGAACTATCTCAAACAGGGCTCAGAATTGATATAATTCATTGAGATGTAATGTATATTACTGACTAATTTTAAAATATACATACATACATATTTATATATATACATACACATACATACATACATACATACATACATACATACATACATACATACATACATACATACATACATACATACATACATAAATACATAAATACACACACACACACACACATACACACATATATATATATATATATATATATATATATATATATATATATATATATATATATATATATATATATACATATATATATATATCAGAATGGATGCAGTAAAATCCAGTTAGACCATTACTCACCAGAGTACTCGATACTTGGGATAGTAGAATGGGTACTATGAAAGAATTTGCGACACCGCCGGTTGAGCTCCTGCCGTGTCAACAGGTAGGTCCGAACTGCTGTATTCTTTATATAACCCATGGTTTGTATATATTTGATTTAATCCATATTATATATATATTTTATTAAGAGCATACATCAGTGACCTCAAACGTCGCATACCTTCAATTTCAATTTTCTCTTATAAATACGTTGATAATTATAGAGATATTGTGCAACTATTCAATTAAGATAGTTGTCAGCACTGAGGTTATCTAGCGGTTGTCACTAGTCTCGCTATCGCTAAACTTCCACTTACAGAGAAAGATTAATGAGACATTTTTATGAATTGTTATTTTAATTACTCTCGTCATTAAGAAACTAAACAATAGAAGCTATTGTCTGTAACATCCTCAATAAATCAGTCTGAGTTATAATTTGCCTCATTCAATGCCATATTTTGTAATTCTAAACTAATATAGATTCCTTGCACTAAACATTAATACGAATACTGCAGGTATCGTATAGAATATCTCCTACAAGTAATTCGAGTTTGTGAAAGCAATATTTTAGGTAAAGCAATTTCACATCATTTTGTCCTCCAATGCATCTTTACGGAAGATATGAAAATCATAACAGCATTATTTTTTCTCATTAAAAGCCTCTATCTATTCAGGAAACATTAGTATGATTTGACGTTTTCGTATAAAGTTTTGAGAAAGCTGGTACAATACAAATTAATACTACAAACCTGAAAACTAAAGTAGAGTAAAGTAAAAAAAGAAAGAAAAAAAAGAAAACAAAACAAGATAGAAATAGTTCAAGATTTTACCATATATTTCAGCACCTTATATTTCAGTCTCTTTAGCAAAAGATGTTCTAACATTGAATTATCATGAATATATAAAGTAAAAGTGTAAGCTATTGTTTTGTTTTGTTTCTCTTGCTTTATTACTCCAGTTTTTATTCTTGTATTTCTAATTTGCATTTTACCAGCTTTTCCGAAATAATCATGACCACATAACTCACAATGCTTCACATATTTCACAATGCTTTACATAACTCACAATGCTTTACATAACTCACAATGCTTCACATAACTCACAATGCTTTACATAACTCACAATGCTTCACATAACTCACAATGCTTTATATAATCTATATTGCATTTTTTGTATAAAATCATTGAAGGTGATGTATCAGTGTCATTGATTTAATAAGACACTGGAGAGTTCGAGGCTTTTTGTAGAGAGTGAGTTTTACTAATTAATCAAATTCGTTTTGTTATGGATGTAGGAGTAATGTGTGAAGGCGCGTGTCCTAGTGGTTTGGGTGTTCGGCTACCACTACCACCACCACCAACACCACTACTACTACTACTATTTCTACTCGATTCTAGAAGACGCGCTCTGTCCTTGAGCAAGAACTTTAATTCACGTTGTTCCGGTCCACTGAGCTGTACAAAAAAAATGAATTTTACTTGTGATTGAAAGAGCCAACCTTGCGACGCCAAATCCTGTGTCAAGTTAAATCACCAGGAAACTATGTTAAGGGTATACATGAATACGAAACAACAACTTCACTGTTGATGTATGCGTAGTAGAAGCACTTTCACATATATCTCACTTCAAGCGACCCTTCAAGTCTGAACAAGCATCTGGATATGGAGAGGAAACCTAGCTTTGGGAAGCAGATTTTTGCAGTAATATGTGTGAGGCCATAATGTGTTAGCATTGTTAGTTACACGTGGAGTGAATCAAAAGGCTTTAATAGTGTAACGGGTGAACTAGATTGTTCTGCTAGAACTAAGAAATAAATTATCTTGTTTAAGGACACAAATCGCCACCGAGAATCGAACTCATGATCTTACGTAGGTGAGTCAAACACCCAAACCAATAAATAACATGCCAAACCAATAAACAGAAGGTAGGTTAAGGAGATAAAAAAAGCGTTACTCTCAATATTGGAAGTATCTCTATAAGAGTGGAGTTTGTATATTCAATCCTGTAACTCCTGAGAGAGTCGTAGGGACGGGATATTTCAATATGGCGTTTCTAAGGCATTTTAAACCTGGCGGAGACCATCTTTTCTCCAGGTCGGGATACATCAGATTTCTTCAAGAAAATGATAGAAAGAGTGACAGAAAGTAAGTAAGAAAGATATATAGAGGAAGAATTGACCGAGTACTTAAAACGGGTACTATTTTTATCGACATCATGGATGAAAGGCAAAGTTAACCTCAGTGGGATTTCAACTCTGAGAGCAGAAAGTCGAAAGGAATAATGCAAAGCATTATATATGACGATTCAGAGCGGTGGATTGGCAGTATCGGTAGAACGTTGGACATTTTTCAGCATATAGTTACGGCCCTTTACGATCTGAGCTCAAATCCCACCGTGGTTAACTTTGCCTCTCATCCTTACGGGGTCGATAAAATAAAGCACTAGTAACGTACTGGGGTCGATTTAATCGACTTTCTCCTCCCCCCAAATTGCTGGCTTTGTGCCTATACTAGAAATCATTATATCTGACGTTCTAACAACTCTGCCAATCCGCAGCCTAAGAATGGAGTTTATTAGATATGTAATAGTATCACAAGAAAAAGCAGTAATACTATTGTTATTAAACGTAGAATAATGAGTGTTTTTCTATGCCCCTATACACATATATACAAACATATATGTTTACAAGAATGGACTTCCGACGGTTGCGACTTTGAGTTCTCCAGTCGTTCGATTAAAACGCAAACAGAAATACAAACACGCACACGCACATGTATACATACACATACAAACACACACTTAGACACGTATATATATATATATATATATATAGTGGTGGAACACTGGAAGGTATAATATCCGTAGTGATAGAGCACTCAATCCATGGGACGAGTTAGGTAGAAGTGGTTACACAACAGTTAGTTCACCATACTGAGAACAATTGTTTCACCTTAGTGAATCCTCAGCTCGGAATGGGCATGGTTATATAACAGGAAGGACAACCGTACGAACGCGGCGCATGCGCAGAAACCCGGTCACTTCACACAGGCGATACTAGACTGTGTGCGGGAGGTGTAAGGGAGATAAATGCGAAAGTCCGAAAAGTTTTTAAGTTGAAAATAAAATTACAAAGAATCAGTCCGGAGCCTTGTAACTATACAACAGGTGTTTGGCAACGTGTGGACAACGTGTGAAAATTCATTTCTCGTGTTTAGGCAATCACTATTGCGTATTCTCTTTAGAATAGTTATTTGTTCGTCAATACATAAGCTACACGTCGGATTCCCCTTTCGTATGGCTTGGACTTAGTGATGGTTTTCCATTGAATGGAGTAGGCTATACTTGAGTCCTTGAGGGACCATACGTGGCTCGCGAGTTTCGTGGATGAACGTCTGTCCGGGTACCTGAAGGTAGACTGGTGGTTCAGGAAACGTTCCTTAAATCGGCCCTCCGCCATGCCCACATAGGATTTGACCTCCTGTCGTTCGTTTGGTCGGTTGGAAGTGACCACAGCTTCATAAATTACAGCTGGTGTGTTGCATTGCTGTTGAAGGGGGCAAGCTTCATGCTTACGGCAAGAGCACCCTGGTGGGGTGTTGCTTCTAGGGCTGCTGGTGATGTGCGCCTTCATGTTCTTGGCGCAGGAGTATCCTAGTTTAACTTTGTGTCGGTTAAAGATGGAGCGGTATTTATGACCTATGGGAAAGTTTCCATCCAACAGGGCTAGACATTTTTTCCTACATTGATTTTAACGTTGAGTGAGAAGAGGGGAGAGAACCAGATAGTTTGTCTATTGTTGCGCTTACTTTTCTTAATGGTGTTGTTGCTAGAAGGAGAGTAAGTGATAGGTTGTGAGAAGCCGCTGTTAGCCAACGCCATGTTATAGTAGGGTGCCGCCCTGTCAAAGATAGCCTTATTAGAGGAGACGTTTGAGATTCTAGTACTGATATTCTTAACGAAGTTTCTAAAAACAGTGGGAGGGTGGCATGAGTCCTTGTGAATGTAATTGAGTTTCTCGTTTAGCTTATGGAAGGGTCTGTGGGTGTGTGTGCGAATTCCTAAATTAATGTCTAAGAAATCTACGCTAGAGAGGTTGTGGCTACTGTTATCCTAAGTCATAACTCATTGAAGGTAGAATATATATATATATATGTGTGTGTGTGTGTGTGTGTGTGTGTGTGTGTGTGTGTGTGTGTGTGTGTGTGTGTGTGTGTAATAGGTTGAAGAGACTAGCATGGGTTTCTCTGTTAGTACCTGTTGCATCTCAGCGTGCTCAATAGGTAATGTTAAGTAAACTCCCAGAGTTGACACAGTTATTCGTTTTAACACAACATACGTAAATAGGTACCTTCCATGTATACCTGTACTCGAGTTTCGGCCCCACTCAATGCAGTAATCTACTGTCTGCATTTATTATGCAACAATGCACAATCAGCGCGTGTGGCTTCATCAGCGGCTTCATCAGCGGCTTTCGCCTAATCAATAACCAATCGATCGACAAAATTCGATTCAAGTCCGTATTGGCATGTGACTACCAACACAGTAAAACATTAGCAACTGAAATCTCTAAGCGTCATCACAATGCCGTCCACCGATTGGCTACCAATTCAGAAATTTATGTGAGGGCAGGAGACGAAAAAAAAAAATAGTTCCGCTCCCGCCATAAGACTCAGCCAACGTATCTCAAACAGAAATTAACATGCTAGTGAAAAAATGGTTATTAGAAAAATTATTCAGTCTCCAGTCGCTGTGCAATGGAATGGTAGCATTCGGCTCTAGTCTCCAAGTCCCATGGCGAGAAATAGTGCGACAGTAACAATGGTAGTGCCTAAAACTTTATATATATACTGGTACTTTTTTATCGACATCAAATGGATGAAAGGCAAAGTTAACCTCAATATCTACATGTGTGTGTGTGTGTGTGTGTGTGTGTGTGTGTGTGTGTGTGTGTGTGTGTGTGTGTGTGTGTGTGTGTGTGTGTGTGTGTGTGTCTGTGTGTGTGTGTGTGTGTGTATATGTGTGTTCCTATGTGTATGACAGCTAATATACACTGTTTCTTCATAACGTTTCCATATAACAATCGTACGTCTACCTCTGCCATGCCACTAATAATTGTTTCTACTTTAGGCACAGGGCCAGCAATTACCCAGTTCATTACTGGTACTTTATTTTGTCGACCCCGTAAGGGCCACTAATAATAATTTCTAGTATAGACACAAGGCCAATAAATTGTAGGGAGGGGAAAGTCGATTAAATCGACCCCAGTACTATACTGGTGCTTTATTTTATCGACCCAGTAAGGATGAAAGGCAAAGTTAATCTCGGCGGGATTTGAACTCAGACCGTAAAAGGCCGTAACTCTGTGCTGCAAAGCATGGTGTCCGACTCTCTACCGAGACTGCCAATCCACCGCCCTTGCCACGCCATTAATAATACCTGGGTGAAAATATCAGATCAGCATTGTTAATTGGTTATGTCAAAGCTGTTCCACTTTCGACCCCCAGCTCCCTCCGTCTGTCTACCACCCCACTCTCTGCTCCCACTCTCTCTCTCTCTCCCCCTCTCTCTCTCTCTCTCTCTCTCTCTCTCTCTCTCTCTCTCTCTCTCTCTCTCTCTCTCTCTCTCTCTCTCTCTCTCATTATCCACACTAGTTCAGTCTTTTGTTTAACAACGTCCATCCCATCATTAATCAAATCCGTGAAGTGAAAATAAAATAAATCTGTAAATTTCTTAACTCAAACGTTATTTAATTCAATTTAGAAATGTGAAAGGTTTCTTCGATATTAATTTAAATTGGAAAATCCTATATTGATATTTTAGCAGAACATTAAGAGACTCGTGAGACTGATTCATTTCATTGTGTGCGTGTGTGAGAGAGAGAGAGATAGGGGGAGGGTTTGAAAGAGAGAATGTGGTGAGAGAAAGAGAGAGAGAGAGAGAGTGGTGAGAGAAAGAGAGAAAGAGAGCGAGAGAGAAGAAAGAAAGAGAAAGAGAGAGTGGGGTGAGAGAGAGAAAGGGTGAGAGAGAGAGATAGAGAGAGAGAAAGAGAGAGAGACAAGTGAGAGAAGTACGAAGGAGAGAATGGGAGAGAGCAGTGATAGAAATAGGAGAGAGAGGCGGGATTGAAAGAAAGCGGAGAGATAGAGATAGACTGACAAAGAATGGTGAGAGAGAGAGAAAGAGAGGGGGACAGAAAGAGATAAAGATAGAGATAGATTGAGAGTGAGAAGGGAGAGATGGTGGTTAGATAGATTGCAACGAAAATGGGAGTGCGAGAATGAGGAGCGATAGAGATAAATAGAAAGAGAATGGTGAGAAAGATAGGTAGGAGAGAGGGGGATTGGGAGAAGGAGGAGAAAGATAGAGATAGATAGAGAGTGAGAGAAGAGAGAGGGTGTTTAGAGAGATAAGAGAGAGAGGAGGAGTGAGAAAAAGAAGGGAGAGAGGAGGAATGAGAGAAAGAGGAGATAGGAAGAGATCGTTTGAGAGTGACAGGAGCGAGAGGCTGATGAGAGAGATTTGAGCGAGAGTGGGAGTGAGAGAAAGAGGAGCGAAATAGAGATGGGCTGAGAGTGAATGGAGAGAGAGGGTGGTGAGAGAGATGAGAGATTGGAGGGAGAGTAGGAGTGAGAGCGAGAGTAGGAGTGGGAGGAAGAGGAGGGAATGGGAGATAGGAAAAAGAGAGAGGAGTGAGAGCGAGAGTAGGAGTGAGCGTGAGAGTAAGAGTGAGATGGAGAGGAGAGAATGAGAGATAGGAAAAAGAGAGAGGAGTGAGAGCGAGCGTAGGAGTGAGCGCGAGAGTAGGAGCGAGAGTAAGAGTGAGATGGAGAGGAGAGAATGAGAGAGAGGAAAAAGAGAGAGGAGTGAGAGAAAGAAGAGAGAATATAAATGGTCTAGTGATGGAAGAGCTGCCTAAGGGATGGAGGGGAGAACGAGCGAAAGATTTAATTAGCTAAAGAAATTGTATTAAATATTTTTTATTTCATATTTTATTGAATAGATTTATAATGGCAATGAGAGCGTAACGAGCCGTGGACGTCGTTACTACTACTAATACTACCACTAGCACTAGCACTACTACTACAAGTACTATTTTGATACCACAACAACCTACTACTACTACTACTACTACTACTACTACTACTACTACTACTACTACTACTACAGTTAGAAGTACTACTAGTACTTCTAATATTACTGCTACCACTATTGCTACTTCTACTACTAATACTACTACTACTACTACTACTACTACTACTACTACTACTACTACTACTACTACTACTACTACAATTAGAAGTACTACTAGTACTTCTAATATTACTGCTACCACTATTGCTACTTCTAATACTATTACTAACACCACTACTATTATTATTATTATTTTGGCAGAATCGGTAGAGCGTTGGACAACATACTTAGCGCCATAGAGTTACGTTCCTTTCCATTCTGAGTCCAAATCCCGCCGAGGTTAGCGTTGTCTTTCATCCTTACGGGGTCGATAAAATAAAGTACCAGTAATGAACTGGGGTCGATTTCAGCGACTTTCCCTTACACCAAAATTGCTGGCCTTGTGCCTAAATCAGAAATTATTATTATTAAGATTAAAAAGACTGAAGACAGACACTTTTCTCTTCGGCCAATCCCTCATCAACTTCTTCAAGTTTCACCTGGAAAGGAAGGTGAGGGTGGAGAGAGAAGTGCTGGCCCTCAGTACATTTGCTAAAAGGTGGATGAATGTGGCGAGAATAGCCCGTGTGAATGGGCCTACTCTGACCATGCGCCTATAGGCTAGCTAACTTGAGGAGAGGGGTGCTCTCCCTGGGTGCACTAGAAGCGCAGGGTCGTTCAGAATTGGTGGGGTGCCTGAGTCACCCCTAGGTCGTCCACCCCCTATAGGGGAATTTATTTTGTTATATTTATGCATAGTTTATTTTATTTTATTTTTTATATCTTCATTGTTAAATTAGTCTTGCCATTGTGCACTTTTACTCGACCTTATTGTAAACCCCCCCTGTCCCTGTCTTTGTATTGTCCCCTACATGTTGGCCCTTGTGGCTAATAAATGAAATCATTATTATTATTATTATTATTGGATTGGCAGTATTGGTAGAGGGTCGGACGCCATGCTTTGACGTATAGAGTTACGGCCGTTACCATTCTGAGTTCAAATCCCGCCAAGGTTAACTTTGCCTTTCATCCTTACGGGGTCGATAAAATAAAGTACCAGTAATGCACTGAGTAATTGTGCCTAACGTAGAAACAATTATTATTATTATTATTATTATTATACTTGCTATTGTTTAGTTCAGACGTGTATTACTTCAGCTCTTGTTAATTTATTTTTTTCATTGTTTAAAACTCATATATTATTAGTCTCTGTTACTTTCTTCTTAATAAGGCCCCCTATTTTACACTGCGAGGGAACCAATCCATATTTTATGCCCCTCAGGCTAGAAATATTTTTAAAAAGTGGTACTTGGTTGAAGAAGAATCCAACAATGTCATCCCAACCTTTTTGTTCAACAACAAGATATAACCGTTCCTCTACTGATTTGTCTTGATACAAGAAAAGAACAACAAAACATGTGAAGCCATAGCAGAATTTCACGTTTCTTTTCCTGCTTTGGAAATTGTTAATCACAGCACCGTCAATACAACCAATAAAGGCTAACACCAACAACATCAACAACAGCAGCACTATCAGCAGCAACAGCTCTAGCAGCAGCAACAACACTAGCAGCAGCAACAACACTAGCAGCTGCAACAACACTAGCAGATGCAACAACACTAGCAGCAGCAACAACACTAGCAGCTGCAACAATATTTGTACTTTGAGCCCCAAAGCAACATATTGTCATTGTGTAACAGTCAGAATTATACCTCCACCGACAACAAGGAATATCTTTGAAAGCAATAACAATATTAATAGCGACATATACAACACAACTAATGCTAACAGCATGAACTACAATAATTCCCAGAACACTATTGAGCAACAGTATGAATATTAATAACCATGAAAGCAAACACTGATACCTTGAACTATGGAATAAAAAGCCATTTTGAATAATACCAATAAAAACAACAATAATATCGACGAGATAAAGAACAACACTAACAACAGCTTCAGTGTCAACAACGTAAACAACAGTACCACCAACAACAGCTTCAACACCAAGAACAACATCAATAGAAACCAAACTTATACCACCACTGCAACAGAGAAACGTTGACACCAACAACAACCAAGAAAAACAAATGAAATAACAGCAGCTACACTACTGTAAAACACACAGCAGACGACGGGAATAGCAACAACAACATCAAGTTGCTTCCACATCTACAGCAACAACAAAAAAGGCAGAACGCTATAAAAAGCAAAATAGAGTGGAGCAGGACCCGATTAGCTACTCCACCTGAGGTGTCGGCAACAACTACCGAAATAAATGTTGCTTTACCACTGCGTGGCGATAAAAACAAAGGTAGCACCACAAACCCAAATTAAGAGAGAAAGTATGGCCGGTATTGAATTCGACGCCAGATTAAGGCAGTTTTGGGGCGAGGAAATGCTTTTTAGATGCTAGGCCCTCACCTAGAAATATTCTATGGTCACGTTTCGGAGCGTCGATTGCGTTGTTTTTCGTCCTATTTAGGAGAAAGAACAGTAGGGGTTAGGTTTTGGGTGTACTACTGGAGTTGGACAACAGCAGTGACACAGCACTAACAGATGCAACAGCAACTATAACAGCAACAGCAACAACAACAACAACAAGGCCAACAGAAGCAATAATACCAACAAGAAAAGCAACAGATGAAAATACCAACAATAAATACCCACCCAGACTATTTTTCTTCTTCGTCTTCTCGCAAGAAACAAAACAATGATGGAGAACTTCCCGCATGACGTTGAAAATCTAAAAGTGCGGGCCACTAGTTAGCTCCTAAAAGGTTTCCCGAAGGAAATCCAAGACATGGAGATCGAATTACCCGATCTCTAACATGTTAGCTATATAGGATGCATAAATGCACGGGATCTGGGTGTCGCCTTCGAAGCAAAGTCCTTTGCTTAGTGATATCAGGTCACTGCATATAGATGTGGCAGCGACCTAGATGATAAGCTGGAATTCCTGGATGTGAACGGTATTAAAGATGTTTTCAATCTCGTGACCGTTTATGTCCCGACTGGAAAAGGACGGTCAGATTTCTTCAGAATTCTAGAACCCTTTCCTGCCTTTTACTATTAGCGAGGGACTGGAACGACATGTTGGACAATAGAATGGAATTTGTGAAGGTAGCTGATAGATGATGTGGGGATTTGATAACAGATATGGTTGCAAAAGCTTCAGAAACCTGATCAGACAGTCCCATGGCTGGGATGCAGGCTGAGACGCACCGAGACCAGATTTCCTGAATGCGCCAGAGTGGACATGGAGTAATCGTAAAGTATCATCTAGATAGGAATTTTATTCGGCTAATGGATAGAGATAACATAGATAGTCCACAAGTACAAATGATTTCATACTCAAACCAAAAATTTGTGATGTACATATTCGATCTAGATAGAAATCATAGATAGAAGTCCGGTTGCTGGAAGCTTAATGCACCGTTCCCGGTGCGTAACGTCTACAGAAACTAGATGAGCTTATTATTTATGTACCAGTTGATAGAAACAATGGTAAAAATCTGGTGTGCTCTCAGAAGTGCGATTCGATTACGACCAAGAGCTCTTAGAAATGAAGTATGAAGTAAAAATAGAATGGAGGTAAATTTAGTTGGCAAATTAGAAGAGGGTATTAGGAGACTCATCAAAACTGACGTTCCAGCAGCAAGAATGGCCCTGGACCATTTCTACAATGCGACACACGACGATTGCATTGCAAGCGGTAATAAGAAGTGAAAAGCTTTTGATGGACCTGAGTAGTAGATGTGTATCATGCCCACAGAGCCACAATTTTCATTTTAACGAACCAAGGCGTGTTGCCTGATTCGAAGCAGGTGTGTTTGGCTTTCCTAGGACGGTTTTCAGAACTATTTGATGCGACGGCGATTACAGAGTCGGTACTGGGCTTGAGTTTCTATCTCACCGGCTTACCGTAACTCTCGACGAAAACTGCGGAGTAGTAGCAAAAGCCGTTTTCAGCAGGTGAAATATGAATGAGGTTGTTCAGCCTTACGAGCTTTACATAGATATATCAGACTTGTTTGCCGATTTCCTGGCAATAGTCAACTGCAATTAAGACTAGAAAAGGAAAAGTCCCAGGTACCTGAGACGGATAGCCTTTGCTCTAATAAAGGAAGATGAGAACAAGAAGGACAATTGAAATTTTCCGGACTAAGGTGCTAGCGAAATAGTAAATACATGTCGTCGAAAGCGCCGTCGGGAGGGCGTATGCGTACCAATCCTGACCAAGTTTTCACAATAACCTCAACCTCATGCGATATATCATAGAGAGGATAAGAATACACCTATTTTACTGGGGCTCTGATCAATTAGATGAAACGAAACATTTCGATAGAGTTGACATTGGTACTTGTAAGTTGTTGTCAAGGCAGCCAGTTTTGAACCTGACTTCATAGACTGGATCCCTTCAATACCCAGCGACAAATGCTCGGTGGTCAAAGTAAATGGCTATCTAATAGAATGATTTCATAACAACCTCTCGGTTCGTCAAGGGTATCTTCACTCATCCTTTCTGCATGAACTGTCACATGAGCCACTACTGCAGAGACTGCAGCTGTTAAAGGGCATCCTGCTCGAATCGGGACGTGAACCTGAAAATGTAAGTGCATGCCATCCGAAATCGTCGTAGTACTCTGAACGGACGGTCGGTTTAAGTTTCTCGGAGTCTACCTTGTGGATAGGAACTGGTATGATGCAATGAACAGGGAAGTCAGTCTCGCACAGAATGGACCGAGAGGAAGCTATTTCTGAAAGGTCGGGAAGAGGTGGCGAACGTTTACCTCCCTTCTATAATATATTACCGTCAGGCGGTCGTACCTGACCTCAGTTCTGGTCGCATTATATTGGGGCAGTATCGGTAGAGGATCGGACTCCATGCTTTGACGCATAGAGTTACGGCCCTTGCCATTCTGAGTTCAAATCCCGCCGAGGTTAACTTTGCCTTTCATCCTTACGGGGTCGATAAAATAAAGTACCAGTAATGTACTGGTGATTTGCTGGCCTTGTGCCAAAAGCAGAAACAATTATATTAGAGCGTCTCCTCATTCATTTCTTAGAAAAGGGATGTGTTAAACTGGTCATGTGGCCTATCTGCTGCCAGCAACCTTTCCTCTCCTGTCCGTTTTTGACAACAATATCTGGTCAATTAGAATTTATTTATCTCTCTGTATGTCCAACATATGGTTACTTTGTCATTCTCTGATACCTTTTAGAGTGTATGTCTATAAGAGCGCCCTTACGTTTGTATTTCAAGCTAGCATAAATTCCAGTATATCTATATCGCAACTGTGTAATGCCTGTCAAATTATTTTTCTTGGTTAAGCCTCGAATGCTAAAGACAGTGTGATTAATTGTTTCTTTTCCATCTCCACATAGTTGGCAGTTTAACCTACTTTATGTACCTTTGTTGATTTCTGTTGATCGTGTAACGCACTCAAGAATCCTTCGGTCACTAATTTCAGTCATGAGTTTCTCAGGCGCAATTGCTCTTTCCTTTGAAAGTTTATATCCTGTTCAGGTTTGTAATTTGATTAAAATTGTTTATGATTAATTGATAATAAAATGTAGGCATACATCTGCAGGAAAAGGTTATGTTTGGAACTACGACGAGACACTTACGCTTGGCGGTTATATTTAAATACTGTAGGTAGCCAATGATGTCTAATATGACTGAAATCTGGCAACAGTTATCTCCCTTTCTTTTCTTGACCAGTAATAATCACCAAGCTAATAATTCTTCTCCTACGCACCGATGTAATTTCAATTAATTATAAAGTCTTGGCTCACTACATTAAATATATTATCACCAATTTTGCTATTTTCCTTTTATGTAAATGGTGTCTCTCTGTATATCATTCTCTCAGTCCGGTATACAATATTACTACAGTAATGTATAGATAACCTGATATCGAAGAAAATGATAATCAAGAAAATTGAGTTATCTGGGGGAGCAGAGATATCGGACGTAACGAATGGTTGGTTAAAGGAAATGTAAAACAGAATAACAACACTACAACAACAGAAAAAACAACAATAGTAGCAACAATAATAAAAGTACAAACAACAGCAGCAAGGAAAATAAATAGCAACAACAACAGCAATTACAACAACCACAGGAACAACAACAATAACTATAGTGCTAATAACAACAACAATAGTAGCAACAACAATAACAATGACACCAATAGTGGTAACAATAACAACAATATCAATCTATTTGGACATAATGCTGTAAATATTATTGATGAAAAACCAATAAAAGCTATAAAAATGTTAAAAAATGTATCACGAAATCATTTCGGCAGAAAGTCTGGGAATTAATTGACATTTTCAGAAATCAAAAGACGTGAAATATAGAAATGGTTTTGCAAGATTGCAATTTAATTTCTACATGAAGAATGTTTATAAAATAAATCACTAAATAGATTGGAATAAATCTGACTGCAGAAGTGGCATCAACAGTATCATGGAGGTGAGTTGAGGTGGGGTAGAATAGCGGGGAGGGAGGTGGAGGGGATTGGAGTGATACCTCTCTCAGAACGGACACCATCATATTGGCTACCTCAAACAATGTATGTATATAATTATGGAAAGAAGCTTATTGAATAGAATGGACACAGCTTTGGTCGTTTCCTCAGTCACTCAATAATTTAATTAAGTCCGAATTATTAAAATTCGAACCCAACCAATTAGAGTGTATACATAAATGGTAATCAGTGAGGAGGATCACTTCGTGTGGGTAAGAGATTTGAGTTATATATACATACATGCAAATATATATATAACAAAGAACAAAGAAGGTGTGGTAAGATTCCGGGGCCACTAAACCCTACCGCTCTCTCTCTCTCTTTCTCTCTCTCTCTCTCTCTCTCTCTCTCTCTCTATATATATATATATATATATATATATATATATATATATATATATATATATATATATAAGTATTAAGTCGTTAAACAATATTCGATGATTATGTCAAAGAATGAGTTTTACAGTAGATTGGAAGCACTGAACTGAAAATAAATTTTCAGGAGTTATTAATATTAAAATATAAGTATTAATAAAATAGATGTTCTTTTGATCAATTACATTTTATTATACATATTTCGGATGTACAACTACGTCCTCATCAGACAAAATATAATGATACATAACATACCCTGAGAGGTTAAATGGTTAAGATTTAATCAAGGTACTACCTTGATTAAATCTTAACCATTTAACATCTCAGGGTATGTCATGTATCATTATATTTTGTCTGATGAGGACGTACTGTTGTACATCCGAAATATATATAATAAAATGTAATTGATCAAAAGAACATCTATTTTATTAATACTTATATTTTAATATATATGTATAGTTAAAGATTACCGCGCTGCATAACTATGGATGCATTTTGTTGAATCAAAAAAAGCCGTACGTTAAAACTATCCACGACGCAGAGCACTCACAACCTCTAACTGGATTACCTATAACGATAACTTGTTATTCCATATATATATATACATATATATATATATATATTTATATATATATATATATATATATATATATATATATATATATATATATATATATATATATATATATATATATATATATATATAGTGGTAGAACACTGGAAGGAGGTAATATCCGTAGTGGTAGACACTCTGTCCGTGGGACGAGTTAGGTAGAAGTGGTTACACAACAGTTAGTTCACCATACCGAGAACAATTGTTTCACCTTAGCGGATCCTCAGCTCGTAATCAATACGAGCTGAGGATCCGTTAAGGTGAAACGATTGTTATATATATGTATATATATATATATATATATATATATATATATATATATATATATATATATATATATATACACACACACACACACACAGTTCAAGAGTAACCAATCTTAAAGAGAGAGATGGAGATAAGAGAGGAGATAGGAGAGGAGAAGAGAGATTTGTGAATTAGTTAGAAGCCAAAGCGTAAAGACGTGTGCTCAATGCGCAATATGCAGTGGAAGGCAGCTAGGTGGCTGGGTTCATGCAGAGGTTAGGTGCACAGAGCTGGAAATATTCATTAGTTAAGCAAAACAAGACCACAAATTTCACAAGGAAGACATTATTAAAAGATTGTCAACATAGTTTTAGTTTAATGTAAGGAATAATAATAATAATAATAATAATAATAATAATAATAATAATGATTTCGTTATTAACCACAAGGGTTTACATAAAGTAGACATTAAGGACAGTAAAGGACAGTACAGGGCGGTACAAATGGGCATTTCTGCGTGTAAAAAAAGAAACAGAGGATGTAATAATAGAACAATGAAAAATTTCCCCAATAGGGGGGAGACTTCCGAGGGACTTTGGTGGAGAAAGCCCATTAAAAAGCCACAGTAACCCTGACCACCAGGGCAAGTGCCCTCTCCCAGTTTTCCACCTTTAATTTACAGACACGTACTCAGAGTAGGCCCATTCACTCGGGCCATTCTTGCCTCTCTCACCCATCTTTCAACAACATGCAGGGAAGAGAGCACTTCCCTTTCTACCCTGATTTTCCTTTTCAAATGAAATTTGAAAAAGTTAATCAGGGCATCACCGAAGAGGTAAGTGCTCGTCTTCAGCCCTTTCAAACGTGTCCACCATACTATCTCTTTCGCCATGGCCACCAGACAGATAAAAACTGCCTGCCCTTCCCGGCTAAAGGAGGGGAGCGGGGCAATCCTCACGAAGGACTCAGCTGATAGCTGGATCCGTCCTACACGCGACAGCAGGTGTTCGACATAAACCCACAAGTCAGCAATGTTCGGACACTGGACGAGTGCGTGCAGGACGGTTTCGTCGCCCTGCGCGCAGCTCGGACATTCCCGGCTGACGGCACCTCCATGCCTGTAGAGTTTATCTCGAACTGGCAAAGCTCCTCGGTAGCAATGCCAGGTTAGGGATTTCTGGAAGTTGTCCATAGGCCCCGGCCCGAAAGTTCTTCCGAAGAGATTGACTAGTTGATTTTCTTCGACGCCTAGAGTTTCCCCAAGTACGTCGTCGCTCTTCCCCTCCACTAATCCTCTATAGAACGCCAAGGTGGAGTTTCCACCGATCACATTGCCCGATTCTCCTTCTCGGTCTTCGCTTGACCCAGGACTGCAGCTCCTTCAAGGAGACGAGCTGGGGAAAGACGTGTCTAGCAAACGGAGACCACACCTGATCACCGTCGAGGAAGAGGTGGAGATGTCGTAGCCTGAGCGCGTGTCTGTGCATCATCAGCCACGGCATTCCCAGCCCTCCACGTAGCGGTTGTTGACAGCAGATGGACCGCCTGACCATCGGAGCGCGTCCCTTCCACAAAAAGCGAAAGAGCAAACGCTCCAGCGCAGTCAGGTGGGGCTTAGGACAAGGTACGACGGTCAGGCGGTAGTAGATGACAGACGCGATGTACGCGTTAGACACCTCCGCTTTCAGGGATAGCTTCCTCTTCGCCCGTTTCTAGGTGAGAGAAGCCACCCTGCTCGTCACCTCGTCCCAGTTTTTGTCCGTCTGGAGGTCCGGACCGAACCAGACCCCTAGTAATTTAACCGGTCAGTCCGTCCAGCGCCTGACGACGCTGTTGGACGGCATGGACCTGCCTCTCCAGGTGCCGAGCTGCAGGCCCACTGACTTTTCCTGGTTGATCATTGCTCCTGTCACCGCTTCGTATTCTCTTAGTGTAGTGTCGATCGCCTCGATGTGTTTGGCGTTCGACACCACTACGGTGACATCGTCCGCATATGCTGACACGGATCTTCCGCATCCTAGTTCGCGCGGGACGCCCCTCAACATCTCCAGTTTGTGGAGTAATGGCTCGAGAGTCAATACGTACAATAGGGACGAGAGGGGACATCCTTGGCGGACCGAGCGCACGATGTTAGACGGTTCTGAAAGGTTACCGTTTACTCTCACCACAGAGCAAATGTCGCTGTGTAAGGCAGCGATTCAGTCTCTGAAGACGGGCCCAAAGCCAGCCGCCTTCAGGACTGCCGCCAGGTAACGATGGTCGACCCTATCAAAAGATTTCGACTGATCTACCCGTGCCAGGTTCCCTAGCTACCCTCTCTACGATGTAACGCATGAGGTGGAGGTTGTCGTGGATGGATCTGTCGGGAATGGCGCATGTCTGCGCCTCTCCCACCAAACCACCAACGACAAGTGCCAACCTTTTGCTAGCACCTTGGCCAAAATCTTGAACTCTGTGTTTAGCAGAGTTATGGGCCTGAAATTATCTATGTTATCCCCTTGGTAGGTTCCACCGCTCCTCGGCTCACAGAGCTGGGAATTCTCCCGTTCTGTTGCCAGTTGCAGTAGACGTCCGCCAAGAGGCCTCCGAACAAGTCTGGCATCTGTACGTAAAGTTCATAGAGCAGACCATCCAAACCAAGGCGATTTACCCCTTGTGCAGCCACTCATTGCCTCCCGTACTTCAGCGGCTGTTATCGGCTTTTGGCAACCCTCCGCCTCTGTGGATAGAGAGCCGCGGCAGTCCGTCGAGGTAGACACTAAAGTCCATCATTCGAACCGGCCCGCCGCTGCCCCCAAACGGCTGTGCGAAGTGTCGCTGAAAAGCTTCACACATTTTCTCGGGGTCGAGTAGCATGCGCCCGTCGTGGTCCACCAAAGACCGGATCGTGGTTTTGTTGCCACGACGCGACTCCGCCACTCGGGCCCATTGAACGACTTTCGTCCCCTCGTGTCTGAGAGCACGTACCCTAGCTCTGACAACGCAGCCTTCGTGCTTTGCATTGAAGAATTGGTCAAGGGCCAATTTCGCCGCAAATACGTCGGTCGCGATGCCTTTGCTAAGCGCCTCGTCTAATTTTCTAACTAGTTCTCCTTCTGCTCTATTTTTCTCTATGGCTAAATCCTTACTAAACCTAATGGACTCTATTCTAATCGCTCTTTTCAGAGCAAACCACCACTTGTTGTTGACGATGACCCCCATCAACGCCTGCTTAACTAGTTCGCTAATCCGGTCTCTGTAGGCCTTGCGCGCTGGTAAGGACGTGTTTAGCTTCGAGTAGCCGGGTCCTCGTCTATGAAGCCTATCTAAGTCAAGCTCACAGATCACGAATTTGTGGTCTGTGTAGCTGACTATCTTGAATTGTGGACAGCCTATGCTAGACCTATCTATTTCCCTACAAAATACTCTATCTAGATATGATCTGGATGACCCTATACGATTTGTCCAAGTCCACATTGGCACATTCGGGAAATCCAATCGGTACCTGTCAGACAGTTCAAAACGCCTGAGTAGGTTGGTGAGTCTCCTGCACCCTCCTCCCCTATCTGCTAATCCCACACAGTCCCAGCGTGCATCTAAAATCCCGTTCCAGTCGCCCACTAACTCTCAAGAGCGGGACGTTCCAAGAAAGGTCTCCAGACGTCGGAAGAAATCAGGCCACCCTGCTCCTGTCGGGGCATAGACGGCCACTAGCCTGAAAGCTTGCCCGTCTCCGCTGGTCACGTCCAGCACCACCAACTTACCTTCTGGGTCCTGGAAGATAGCCCGTATGGCGAGATCCAAACCTCTCCGAAGAAGCACAGCAAATCCTCCCCCCGATCCAGGACGGCTGGGAGATGCGTACACATCGTAGCCGCCGAAGATCGGTGCGAAGGCCCGTGCTTCGGAGATTCTGGTCTCGCTGATGGCCACTACATCTAAGTTAGTGACATGAGTTCGTTGAGCAGGTGGCCCTGCTTCCATGACGACCCCAAGCCACGCGCATTTATGCTGCCTATTCTGAGTGAGGTCATGTTGAAATGGAGTGGAAAAGATGGGAAAGACCCCTTACCTTACTTCTCGTAGAGGAAGGATGGTTTCTCCATCCCTTTTCACTTGATCGTCTGGTGAAGGGACCGTTGAATCGTCCCTTCGGCTGGTCGTCGGCTCTTCTATGAGTATATCCGAATATACTCTCCGGTTGAGAGTCCCTCCTAGATCTCTGAAATCACCAACTGCGTTGGGGAATTTCGTTTTAATGTTTGTGTATTGTTTCTGTGCTATTCTTACCAGTCTTATGTTCGTTGGTGTTTTGATTGGTGCTGGTATTATGTAGTCGTGCTGTTAAATGTCTGTGTGTTCAATTATGCAAGTCATTAGTTTTTTGTTGTGTGTATTTATTGCTGTGCATTTGTTTTTCTGGGGTTGGGGTGTGGTTCTGCTATTTTTTTGTCGTTGTTGCTGGGTGTGTGTGTTTTGTTGTTGTGATTGCGATGTTGGTGCTTGTGGTGGTGGTGTTGAAGGTGTTGTTGTTGTTGGCGGTGGGGTTGCCGCCGGTAGTGATGGTGGTGTTAGTGTGGGTGGTGATGGTGTTGGGGGCGTTGCTACTGTAAGTCTCTTTGCAGTAGCCTTTACCCTTTTTTCATTTCTTTCCTCCCTTTTCGAAGGCAACGATGCGCTGCTTCTGCGTATGTGCCTTCTTGCGACCTTTTCCCATCCCTCTCCCACCTCACACTCCATGTCC
>OZ024743.1:57768982-57796482 GCA_964016885.1 Eledone cirrhosa | reverse complement strand
TATAACAACTGAGAAGAATATTAAAGAGTGTTGGATATTTATTTATGTTGAGTCCTTTTTTATATATGTCAAATGGTTCGTGATATATGTTGTAATAGAGAATGTACCTAGCAATGGAAATTGGAGTTGTTTCTATAGAACAGGGTAAAAGAAGGTGAATTGACAGAGTCGTTAGGGTGTTGAATTAATATTTTTTCTGGCTCTCTGCACCCTGACTTCAAATTCAGTCCATATCGTCTTTTCCCCTCCTCTTTTCGTGGTTTTTTAATTTCTGTACTGGGAACGATTATCCCCCCCCCCTCCCTCTTTCTCTTTCTTTCTCTCTTTCTCTCTCTCTCTTACTCTTTTTTTTCATTGTTTCTGCGGAAGACATTCGCTGTGTTCCGATCTGGAAAGACATGATTTTCGCCAGATTTACATTGGCGATGACGTGCCGTATGTCATGGCAGCATTCCTGCGACACCATCATGATTTAGGTGGAAAAACGGACAAGAACCAGTATAAACCAATCTAAATGAAACTATTTAAATGAATTTAGACAACTTTCTTTTTCTTTAACCTTAGTAAATTGTGGGATATATCACCGTCTATAGGGGGTTGTCTTCTATAAGTATCAATATAACCTCTCCCTGGGGACACAAATTGGCCGAATAGTTAAGAATGTTGCAATGCCTAGGTCCCGGGTTCTATCCCATTGTATGGCGTCTTGGACAAATGACATTTACCATAGCCTCCGGTCGAATAAAGAAAATTTTGGGGACTGTACTTGTAATTCAATGTTGTCGGGGTTGTCGCACAATGTCACACAGAATTTCATAGAGAATTATGTTAACAATATATGTGTCTGTGAAAAGCTCAATCAAATACACGTTAATTCAGGAGAAAGCTGTTCCGCTCATGAACAACTAGAACGCGCATAGTGTAAACCAACTGAAAGTCCATTTCAATGAAACACAGACACAAAACATGTCAAACATTAGCCAGTTCTCTCTCTCTATCATCCAATCAATAATGACCTTAATACTTATAAGCGCTGTCCCTTCATTCTTTAGACCGGCTCATACAACCAAATATTGCCAATTCTACTCTGTAGAAGAATGGAGATTATTCACAAATGCAAGTTGATGTATGATTTAGGTTATTAAAACCTGATCAGACTTACATAAACTGAGCCTGATGCTGCATATTGACGATGTTTTATTCAATGAAATTCTACTGGACAAATATTTATGGCATGAAGTAATTATTTCGGCAATCTTAGTAGAGTATCACATGTAATGTTCTTCATAGTTATTAGCTTTCCATTCCTATATTACTGAGAGAGAGAGATATTGCATGAAATATTGTTCGATATTATTTCAGAAAGAAATTATCGATAAGCTGCGAAGACTCTACTGAAATCAATAATAGTATTATGATTGTTGGGGAAAGCCTGTACGATACAAACATGAGGGAAAACGATGGTAAAGTAAGAAACGCAGAGAACCGCACACCATTTCTTTCCTTTTTGAAAAAGAGTCTCGATATCATGAAATATATGTTAAAGTGTAAACTATTGCTTAGTTTTGTTTTTCTTAATTTATTTTAGTCTAGTTTTCACCCATGTAATTCTCATTTGCATTGTACCAGCTTTCCTGAAACAAACATAAACACATATCTAACAACGCTTCATATGAACTATATTGCATTTTTCTGTATAAAATCATTAGGGGTGATGTGTCAGTGTCAATGACCTTTGTAGGCACTGGAGAGTTCAAGGCCTGTTGCGGAGTTAGTGGTTACTAATCAATCGAATTGCTTTTGTTTTCTTGTCTTACTATACTCTTCCCCAGTTTTTACGCTTGTATTTCAGATTTCCATTGTATTGGCTTCCCCTCAGCAATAATAACCACATATCTCACAATGCTGCATATGAAATATAACAATATTAGTATGTTTTATTTAAAAGATGATTTATTAGAAAAGTGTATAACACATAAAATTTTCAAGCTCCTCGAAAGTGACAGAGTTTGCAATCAGTTTGTAATCTATATGTTGATGGTAGAGGTTATACGGAGGAAGGATTGGATGCAGTAGTTAGTAGCTTGTGTGAGGAGCGTGATGTTTTATAAGTGACCAGAGGACGGTAGACGTATGTGTCGAGTTGAGATATTAAACTAGATTTTTCAAGAAACAAAAGACAAACGGCTAACGGAATTAGATCACCATTGCCCTATTTCCGGTAGTGAGTACTTCCCCTGCGTTCCTCTAAAACTAGTGATACCAAAGAGAGAATGATATTACATTTATTGAAACCGATAATTCATATCTTATAATTCACATTTTCACGTCGCCAATCCTCAGCCAAAATATCTCGTCGAAACTCGAAGTCACTACCACCTTTATCTTCGGAAAATATATGCCGCTATCAATCAGTCTTTCTATCTATCTATCTATCTATCTATCTATCTATCTATCTATCTATCTATCTATTTAAAGACAGGTATCTATCCATCTATTTGCCTCTGTAACGCACTGTTTAACTATCTATAAGGTTTGTGCATTTAAACCCCGTAACCAACAGCCACGTGTATATCTTGTAATAATATTTTGATATCTCATTTTGCTATAATATTTTCTTATATTGCCATAAACCACATATAAGCTGGTAAAGTGACAGAGCCGTTAGGCCGTCTAAGAGAATGCATTGCGGTATTGATATCCGGGTACCTGAGATACATATCCAAATCCCGTTGAGGTCAAACATTTGCTTTAACAATTTGAGATCGATAAAGTACCAGGCAAGTACTGGGGTCGTCGATTATTTTCCCTGAAAGAAATTGGACTCAACTGGACTCAACTGATGATAAAATGTCCTTACGACTCCATCAAAGTGTCACGGCCCATGGATGGATAGGTGGATAAACCACATATAACTGCAATGTCTATACCATACACAATGCTACTAATCAAATTTAAAAATCTGTTTTTAAATGACTAACATAATTCGTACACTATGTAACATAAACACACACATACACACACACACACGCGCGCGCGCGCACGCACACACATACACACACACACACACACACACATATATATATATAAATATGTATATTTATATATATATATAATATATATATATATATATATATACAATGATTTTAAATAAATGGAAACTATATTTATAAAACCATATTTATTCTATTATATATATTTTCAAGAGTACCAAAAAGTTTGGTACGCTATCATCAGATAAAATACAAAATGTTTTATAAATATTTGAAATGAGTAATAATGGGAATAAGGTGAAGTGATATTGAGAACCTGAGTGTGCTAATATATATTATAGTACATATTTATCTATCCATACATGTGTGTAAGTATACAGTGTTCATTCATATATATATATATATATATATATATATATATATATATATATATATATATATATATATATATATATATATATATATATATATATATATGAATACACACATACTCATACCCACATATATTTATGGTAGCATAGATAAACAGGCGTTAGATGATGATGATATGTAATAATATACCTTAACGGTTCAAGTTATCCCTGGAAAGTGAAGGGAAGAGAGAAGAAAAGTCAGATATTTAAAATTATTAATATGAGTATGCAAATGATGTGTATATTAAAGGGCTGAAAAAACGTTATTTTAGACGCTATGGAAAATTTAAATATTTATGATAAGGAAGGAAGAGAAAGAGAAAAGTATAACGTTAATTTTGGGGAAAAGATTTGTGTTACCTATATTATGAGTTATAAAATTATATGAAGAATTATGGTTGTAAGTATGTTTATCTTATTACATTAGGATAGGTTATATGTATATAAATATCTCTATATATATTAATAAGATGCGTATGCATTGATTGTTTATATAAACAAATATGAGTTGAAATATGATGTTGAAAATTTTATTTTCAAGTTGTGAGATTAGAATAATTTGTGGATTCAAAAATGTTCAACATTGAGAATGTTTTCAGAATATTGTTAATTTAACGAAGCTATATAAATTATCAAACTAAATTGTTAAAGAAGAAGGAAATGGAAGACCACTTGAACATTAATTTAGAGAAAATATATTCAGCCATTTGTCTATATTTATATGGAGAATTATTTATCTTATTATAATAATATATAAAATCTATATATATATTTTAATAATAGCATATGTGTTTTTTTTTTTATTAAAAGGATAGTTTGTTTATAATATGAGTTACGAGGGATGTTGATTTATAAATAAATAAAAAATAAATAGGTGTTTGTTCCTAATATAAGTTACTAGGGATGTTGATTTTATGTAAATAAATAGGTAGTGACAATTTATAACGTTAAATTAACGGAGTAATCTGTAAAAAGTTTTTATGTTTGAAAGAAGGAAAGATAACTCCAATTTTTTTCATTAATCGCTAGTGTGGGATTAATTATTTATTCTAAAGAAATATGTATATTTAAACATCATTCTGAATAGGATACATTTTACTAAAAACAGTTAATGGTTATTAATCTACATTTAAAAATTAGCTTTAGAGGGTGTCATTAGAAAAATAAAGCTTTAGAGGGCGTCATTAGAAAAATAAAGCTTTAGAGGGTGTCATTAGAAAAATAAAGCTTTAGAGGGTGTCATTAGAAAAATAAAACATTAAGAAAAAAGAATTAAAGAATTTAAAAGAATTAAAATTAAAATTAAAATTAAAATTAAAATTAGAATTATATAGAAGTACATAATGTAGAAGTACATAAATATATATAAATATAAATATCTATACATACACACATATATATATATATTATAAGAAATTTTAAAGATATTATTATTTAGTGATATTAATATATTAAGAGTATTAAAAATATAAACTGTTAGAGCAGATAAGATCATTTTGGAGATAAATATTATAAGTATATTATAAGTTACATATAGTTCTGAATGTAGAATGTTGGCGATGTCTGCAACAACTAAATATTTCTGTTCTAAGCTTAATAGAGTTTTTACAATTAATTATATAAAAAATTTCTTCAATACATAATTTACAGAATAGTCTATGTTCCTGCTTTTTAAGTTCCATATAAGATGTGAGAGGGTAGTAGAATATTTTTTGTCAGATCTTCTAAAAGAACAATTGTGGTTATTCCAGCGAAGTTTAAATTCTGAAGAAGTGGCACCGACATAGTTGAATTTATTATTACTAGTTTTAACTGTACATTTATAAACTATGTTTTTATCTAAACACTTATTTTGTACAGGGCAGTTTGATTTGATTCTACAGTTACATTTTACGGAGTTGTTGTTGCTCTGAACGGTACTATTATACTGGATATTGCTAGAAATATTATTATTACTATTATGGTTATTTTATTAAATATTATTATTACTATTATGGTTTATCTTCTACATATATATATATATTCATATGTGTGTGTCTGAGTGTATGTATGCATATATATGAATATATATATTTGTTGAGCATATGGTAATTGTGTATTATTAAGGTAACCATAATATTTACGACGAACAAAAAGTTTCATAAAAGGATTCTAATGTAAACGCTAACAATAGGCGCATTATGTTGTCGTAAAGAACAACTCTTTCTTTCAGTTAATAAACATCTAATTTACTTTCGTCTTCAGATCCCTTCATTAGTACAATACAGGTTATATGGTTTCAAAAATGAGTATTGTTGCATTACGTACTTAACCACGAAGCTAATTCCACTATGCATCAATTATTATTGTTGTTGATGTTGTTGTTGTTGTTATTATTAAGGGGGTGGGTTGGCACTATCGGTTGTGCTTTGGACAACATACTTTGCAGCATAGAGTTTATGGCCCTTTACGTTCTGAGTTCAAATCCCGCCGAGGATAGCTTTGCCTTTCATCCTTAGGGGATCGATAAAATAAAATACCAGTAAGTACCGGGGTCGAGTTAATCGACTTTCCCCTCCCCACAAAAATTGTTGCTCTTGTACCTAATTCGGAAATCATTATTATTACTACTAGTAGAAGGGCGGTGGATTGGCAGTATCGGTAGAGGGTCGGATACCATGCTTTGCAGCATAGAGTTACGGTCCTTTATGATCTGAGTTCAAATCCCGCCGAGGTTAACTTTGCCTTTCATCCTTACGGGGTCGATAACATAAAGTACCAGTAACGTACTGGGGTCAATTTAATCAATTTTCCCCCGCCCCCAAAATTGCTGGCCTTGTGCCTATATAAGAAACCATTATTATTACTAGTAGAAGGTCAGACGCCATGCTTTCCAGCATGGTATTACGTCCCTTTAAGGTCTGAGTTCAAATCCCGCCGAGGTTAACTTTGTCTTTCATCCTTACGGGGTCGATAAAATAAAGTACCAGTAATTCACTGGGATAATTGCTGGCCTTGTGCCAAAAGTAGAAACAATTATTATTACTAGTTTAACTTTGTTGTGTGTTGTCACTCCATTACCAGTCATAGCTCTGTGTCTCACGGCTATATACAGTGTTGTTTTTGGCGTTGTTATTTCTATTGAATTGCGAATCCCTGTCGTAATATGTATGCAGTGCCTAGTAGTAAAACCCAACTCTATCATGACGTTAACTTTGCCTTTCATCCTTACGAGGTCGATGAAATAAAGTACCAGTCACGCACTGGGGTGGATTTAATCGACGTTCCCCTCCCCCAAAAAAATTTGCTGGCATTGGGTCTAAATTAGAAACCATTATAATTATCAACATGAAAAAACACTCAGTTTTATTATGCTGGAAATGATAGAAAGTGTCATCTGTCCACAACCAGCAGACTAACGCAACACTTGTTTACTCTTCAAGCCTCAAGAATCCTGCACAGGACTCTTGTCGGTTCACGGAATGATGATTTTTGTAAGTGTTCTATCTTTACATTCGTTCTAATCTTTTCGAGTCATGTCGGTAGTACTGATGCCTCTAAGTGCACTAATGACAATTGGTTTCACATCTAATTTCTTCATTCTCCACAACCTATGTATTTTCCCATTTCAATTCGTCATAGTTGTTCACTTTTTCTTGTTCTTTCTCTTCTCTATTGTTGTCACCAGGACATGCAATGTCAATTATAAAGCATATTCTTTCTTTCCTGTTACTACAACAATGTCAGGTTTTCGATGTGTAATCTGATGATCACATTGAAGCATTGCATCTCTCAGAATTTTACAGTTCTCATTCTCAATAATTCCTTCTGAGGTTTGGCCATACCATGTCTTTGATCTTTCCAGGCCATAGTTTCCAAAAGGCTTCCAGCAAATTATTCTTGCCACATTGTCATGTAGTCTTCTATTCTTATTATATTCATGTTGTGCCAGTTTCAGGCACTCACAATCATCATCATCATCATTATTATTATCATTATTGTTATTTGAATTCTGCTTCTTTCCCAAATCATGCTAAGAGGCGTCCTACCAACTAAGGCAAAATATCATGATACACACATTTTATAATCAATCGTCATACAAATGATGCCACAAGGACACAAACAACAGTAAATATTTTTGCAAGGTTTTTAAATTGTTAATGCACTTCTCCGCATAAGGACAGTGCTAGTCAGCATTATTTTCTGTTTTTCATGCAGAGATGGCTTTCGAGGTATCTGGTCCATATATGTTTTAGTTCCTTTTTTTATCATTTCAAGTGCACCGACTTCAATTCATACATATTTATACTTACTGAGCTTTCCAACCTCTTTCGAGATGTTACGAGCTTATGTCAATTAAGAAACATGTTTTCTCTTTATGGTCCTACACGATTATGTCGGATCTGTTGGCATTGATTGTTTTATCAGTGATCACTGGAAAATCCCATAGGAATGTCACGTTCTCGCCTCCTAGGTGATGGTTGTACCATTTTCTTTCCGAGCGAGGCAACACTTACCCAGTGTAAGTGTTGCCTCACTCTATCATGCTTCGTTTTATATTCCTTGGTAGTTAATACTTTTCAGCCTGAAACCAAGTGGTCAATAGGCCCAATATGCTCTCACAGAATCGGCATTTGGGGTAAGTTCCATTTCTGATCACAAGCTGCAGGTTTAAGGATACTGGTCTTGTGCAGCTAAAATGAAACTCCCACTCTCTGTCTTTAGCTCAGAACTCCGCAGAGACTGGTGGGTGAATGTTTGATCTACATCGGGTTCCACGGAAAACATACTACCAATGCAGTGGTTTTTCGCTCCAATTTACTGCACCTTCTTGTTTTGCCTTTGCGGCTTTAATTGGAGAATCGCCATCATTTGCAAAATGTATTCCCAACTCTTCCGTAAACGGAATGTAACCTCTTCTTCCTTTCCTGATCTGCAACCATTTTCAACATCCAGTCATCAGTGGTTTTAAGGTACTAATCGAGTCCAAAGCTCGACATAATGTTGTTATTATTATCATTATCATCATCATCATCATCATCATTATCGTCGTCGTCGTCATCATTATTTTGGTGATAGGTTGTCAGAATTCGTAGAGCATCATATAAAATGCAATTGTGGTATTTGAACAAGCTCTTTACATTCTGAGTTCATATTCCGTCAAGGTTAACGTTGCCTTACATCCTTCTGGTGTCGATAAAATAGAGTACTGTTTAAGTAGTGGAGTCTATATAATCAACTTTCTTCTTCCCAAAATTGCTGGGCTTGTGCCAATGCTAGAAAGAAATTATTATTAGAAGTACTTTTACTCAGACATTTTTTTTATGTCAGAATTATCATATAGGAGCAGGTCATAACAAATGACAAAGATTATTGACATTAACCCTACTTACTATATTATTAATACCTTTCTCAAAATTCGGGAAGTTTCTGGGAGCAAGGATTTTTGCAGCAACTGAGTCCGAATTTCCAAACAAATCTTTGAAATCCAATTGTAGATTTTTTTCGTTACCACACCATACAAGTAAAATAACTACCGCATTATTTCTAATTTAAGTAGCTGATATGATTTTTTTTCTCATACTAATTGTTAAACAACACTATCATCTCCTGTCACTGCTATGTCAAGTAAGTGGTACTGCTTTCTTTCTTTATCTGCTAGTAACAAATCTGGTCTTCTTGGTGTGACGGTTTCGTTACATACTATATTTTCCAGTACTGATTCAGGTTTATGTTCGCACCATTTTTCATCCCACTCCAGCTCAAAGTTCCCATATAATTTCCAACTCCTATGATTGCATGCTTAACTGTGACCTAAATATATATGTATTTATATATATGTAAACGCAATGGAGGTCAGAATCGGAATATATTCATATCATATGTATGTATATATATATATATATATATATATATATATATATATATATATATATATATATATTGTTAGGTAGGATCATGCTGCCAATAAAAACACACTCAACTGTTGATTTTCACTTCGATTTATTATAAATTTCCGGTTCGTTGGTTCAATAACCAGATCGTTGTTTATATATTGCCAGAGCTCTTTTGTCACACATTCTGTGACATTCCCAGTGACTTATTTCTTATTTTGTGTCCCTCCTCTGTTCTGTTCTACAAATCTAACACACAAAAGCAAGATATTGTAGGACAAAACAAAGGAGAGAGACACAACATAAGAAATCTGTTACTGAGGAGGTCACAGAATGTGTGATGAAAGAGCTTTAACAATATATAAACAACCATTACACACACACACACACACCACACACACACACATATATATATATATATATATATATATATATATATATATATATATATATATATACATGTATATAGTAATAATAAATTTGAAATAATTGTTTCTACTTTTGGCACAAGGTCAGCAATTATCCAAGTGCATTACTGGTACTTTATTTTATCGACCCCGTAAGGATGAAAGGCAAAGTTAACCTCGGCAGGATTTGAACTCAGATCAGAAAGGGGCGTAACTGTGTGCTGCAAAGCATGTTGTCCAACCCTCTACCGAAACTGAAATAATACGAGTGAAAGCGATTCTTTCATCTGTTCCTATAATAAATATACATGTATATCTATATACATATATACATGTATATATATATATGTGTATATATATATATATGTGTATATATATATATATATATATATATATATATATATATATATATATATATATATATATATACATATACATATATATATATATATATATATATATACATATATATATACACACACACACATATATATTTATATATATATATATATATATATATGTGTGTGTGTGTGTGTGTGTGTGTGTGTGTGTGTGTGTGTTATACATATTCATTTGAGTGAGCGTATAATATGTGTGTGTATGTATGCTTTTGAGATTCTGTGAGTGGCACTGTAAATTTTTCATAGAAACACATCAGAAATAGGAATGTATGGACATCCATATGAATAAATGGAAAGTTCTATTTCAGTCAGTAATCGTATTGTCTGCAGACACTGCTATCTAATCAATATTAGTCAAGTTATTAAACCGAAACACATAAAGAACAGGGTTTCTCACCTGTATAACAGAACTAAATAAAACCTAAGGCAATATTTCTGTTGACGTGTTGAAAAACTAAGCCAGTTTCGTGTATTGAAGGAATAGGAGTGAAATATCTAATTGTAAGACACCACGTTTCACACTAAGACATTCTCTTCCTTTAACTGGTACGCATGGCTGGTTTCTTCATTATCCATAGAAGAACGTGATGTAAGAGCTTGTAACAAGATGTAAGGTGAAAGGATAATGTGAAATACCGATACAACTGTCACCTTTTATTTGACTCTGTAGTAGTTTTGCTGGAGTTTAATAGCGTTGTTCTGTAGACAGCAGAAATGTCTAGAAACTACATGAAATGGAGAAATGGAGAAATGGCACTGGTTTCTTTGGACTCTAACAGTCATGACATTCTGGAATGTAAGAAGTAGATGCAACGATGACGAATCTAGGCTATTCTCTTAAAAATAAAACCTTTTAAAGTGCAAGATTAGAGAATGGTCTGCAACTGAAGAAAGAATCATGGTGAGAAAACATCAGGAAATGAGAATGTTACTAAGAATCAGCCTCATCAATGAAGAAATTCCACCGAAATACTAATCCAATCGATTGATACCATAGACATAAAATACTTTAAAATATTTGACATACCGTACAAACAAAGGAATGAGTCATGTCACCAATATTTAACAGTGACCTCCACGTCTTCTCTTATTTAGTCAATAATTCTATGACTGACTGTGCATCTCTGCTGTGATAGACTTTAAATGATCTATAAAATGCTTGCATGAATCCGAAGGATTTAAATGTGATATTTCAATACTTCATTTGATATATTTTCATAAAATACTGTGCGTGATATAGTTAGAAAATAGCAATAGATTTCAACCATATTATATTTATTTATTTATTTATTTAGTTATTTATTTATCTATTTACAACTGTTTCATAATGGATTCTAATTTAGGTACAATGCCAGCAATTTCGAAGGAAGGTAAATCTCTTATTTTATCCACAGTACTTGACTGGTACTTTATTATATCAACTCCGGAAGAATGAAAAGCAAAGTTTAACTTGGTGAACACAGAACGTAAAGAAACGTAACAAAAACCACCGGTGTTTTTCTGGCTCTCTAGCACTTGTGTTACCCAGTCACCGCCCTATACAAGTCTTTAGTGTGATATGAGACATAGCTGTTTCTAATCAGATCAGCCATATACAAGCGAACGGGTTTATTTTTATTGAATGACACTAAAATATATTAATTTTAACCCAACTGAAATTGTTTCTGCTTGTATTTTAGTTTTGCTTCCTTTGTTTGTATTGATCAATTACACTCTTTTCTACGCAAATCCACATGTTTTATATATATACATATATATAATTCGTTTATCAATTTATTTTGCAAGATTTCGTATCTGTAAACGTGCGTTGAAACAGATTTTGTTATACTTTAGGAGAGTCATGCTGCCAATAAAAACACACACAAGTGTAACAATCTCCGATTCAACCCGGAATAACTTACCTATATATATATATATATATATATATATATATATATATACATACACATACACACACATATATATGTGTGTGTGTGTCTATACATATATATATATATATAGAGAGAGAGAGAGAGAGAGTGAGAGAGAGAGAGAGAGAGAGAAAGAGAAAAAGACAGATAGATAAATAGATATCTTTCTTTATTTGCCACAGGTGCGTATATAAATGGGACATTACAAGACGTGACGGCGGGGGTTTTACATAAAAATAACTTTAACATTAATAAATAACAATAAACTATATATAATAAAATAACAATTGAAATCCCCCAATAGGGGGGGAACGTTACTGCAGGGTTGTTTTACACCCCGTAGATAGAACAACCCTCAACACCAGGAACACGTTTAATAGGTGTTCCTGCCTTCCCCCTGTTTATCTTCCTCAACCTACAGGTTTATATACAGAGAAGGGCCATTCACTCGGGCCATTTTCGCCACTTTCACCCACCTTTCAGCGAATTTACTGGGGTGTAGCACCTCTCTCTCCACTCTCACCTTCCTTCTGAAGTGATACTTAAAGAAGGGGATAAGTTGTTGTCCGGAGAGAAAGGTGTTTGCCCTCAGTGCTTTTAACCTCGTCCACCATATTACCTCTTTCGCCATAGCCACCAGACAGAGGAAAACCGCCTCTCCTTCGTTCTTAAATGAAGACGGCGGGGTGATCCTCATGATGGACTCGGCTGTCAACTGGATTCGTCCCACACGTGACAGTAGCTGTTCGACATAATTCCACAGGTCGGTCACCCCTGGGCACTGAACAATTGAGTGCAGAACGGTTTCGATGTCCTGCTCGCATCTTGGACAGATCCTTTTGGCAGGATCTCTGCCAGGGCGTCCGTGTCTGTAGATTTTGTGTCGAATTGGTAGAGCTCCTCGGTAACACTGCCAAGCCAGAGACCTCTGGAAGTTATCCATAGGCTCTGGACGGAAAGTCCTCCCGAACAGACTGGTCAGTTCGTCCTCCTCGATGCCTAGTTTCCCCGAGAACCTCGTCGCACTTATCCTCCGCTAATCCTCTATAGAATGTCGAAGTAGAGTCTCCACTGATTGCCGTTTCCGCTCACCAATGGAGCCTATTTCTTTCAGAGGAACTTGAAGAGTAGGCGTTCTATTTTGGTAAGGTATTCGCGGGGGCAAGTCACGAATCTCAAGCGGTAGTAGATGACGGACGCTATGTAAGTGTTCGCCACCTCCGCTCGACCTTTCAAGGAGAGTTTGCACTCAGCCCACTTCTGGGTGAGTTCAAACACCTTCAACGTGCCCTCGTTCCAGTTCTTGTCCACCTGGAGGTCTGGACCAAACCAGACGCCGAGCAATTTCATCGGTCCTTCCATCCAGCGTCCAACTACACTGTCGGAACGCATGGGTTTGCCTCTCCATGTGCCGAGTTGCAAACCAACGGACTTGTTTGGGTTTAGTCTTGCTCCTGTCAACGTTTCATAGTCCTGTAATAGGCTGCCAATTACCCCGATTTCCGAGGTTTTCGACAGTCCTGGTTCGATCGGGGTGCCCTGCAACAGCTCCAACTTCCAGAGTCAGTACATACAGAATGGATGAGAGAGGGCATCCCTGACGGATGGAACGCATGATTTGAAATGGCTCTGATAGGTAGCCATTCACCTTGACTGCAGAGCAGATGCTGGTGTGCATGGCAGCGATCCAGCCTCTGAAGACCAGACCGAAGCCGGCCGCCTTGAAAACTGCTTCCAAGTATTGATGGTCTACCCTATCAAATGCCTTAGACTGATCTATTGATCACAGCCCCACCGAAGCCAGGTTTACACCCTACACTCACTATGATGTATCGCATGAGGTGGAGGTTGTCGTGTATGAACCTGGTCGGGATTGCACACGTTTGTGCTTCCTCTACCAGGTTCTCGACAAGCGCCAGCCTCGCTGCTAACACCTTGGCCAAAATCTTTAGCTCTGTGTTGAGCAGATTTATGGGCCTGAAATTGCTTATCTCATCCCCCTTGTTCTCATCTTTCCTGATCAGTGTTACTACGCCTCTGCCTACAGAACTGGGAATCCTCCCGTTCTGCTGCCAGTTGCAGTAGACCGCTTCGAGGACGACAGAGAACAAGTCTGGCATGCCTATATAAAACTCATAGGGTAGACCATCTAAACCGGGTGATTTGCATTTCTCGCAGCGACCTAGGGCATCTTCTATTTCGCCCGCTGTGATCGGCCTTTCGCAGCTCTCCGCATCCGTGATCGAGAGTCGTAGTACGCCGTCGAGGTAGGAGCTGAAGTCCATCATCTCGTTCGATGTACCTCTTTTCCCGAACAGTTGTGCAAAATGCTGCTGGAAGGCCGTGCACATCTGCTTGTGATTCAAGTAGAATGCGTCCATCTTTGTCTTGCAAAGACCGAATTGTGGATTTGTTGCCACTTTTCGCCATGCCACTCGGGCGCAGCTCACAGCTCTGGCTCCCTCGTTTCTTAGAGCACGTGTTCTACTTCTGACAATACAACCTTCGTGTTTCACGTTGAAGAACTGGTCTAGTGCCGTTCTCGCCGTTAGCACGTTAGCTGTACTGCCATTCCTAAGTGCCTCTTCTATTTTAGCTACCAGTTCCTTTTCAGTTTTGTTTTTTTTCTAAAGCTACTTCTTGGCTAAATGCTATCGAATTTATTCTAATTGCTCTCTTGAGAGAGTACTCCACCACCTGTTGTTGACGATCGCCCCCGTCAACAGGCACTTAACTAAGGTGCTAATCCGTTTACTGTAGGCCTTACGCGCCGGGAGCGACATGTTTAGCTTCCAGTATCCGGGTCCCTGTCTGTGTGTCCTATTAAGGTTGACTACTCAGGTGACTAATTTGTGGTCTGAATAGGCAACCATATGCATTTGTGGACAGCTTAATGTTTCCTTATCATTCTAATTAAAGATCTATCTAAATACGATCTAGAAGACCCAGTGCAGTTGCTCCACGTCCACAGTGGTGCACTTGGGAAGTCTAGTCGATATCTATCAGCCAGTTGGAATTGGGTGATGAGATTTTTTAGGCTATTACACCTCCCTCTATTATCACAAGCTCCTACATAGTCCCAACGTGCGTCTAAGATGCCATTCCAGTCCACTGTTAAAACTATGGAGTGAGACGTTCCCAGGAATGGCTCCAGACGCTTGAAGAACTCTGGCGCGATGTCCCAGTCGGGGCATATGCGGCTACCAGTCTGAAAGCTCCACCTTCACTACCATTCACGTCCAGGACCACCAGGCTGCCCTCCGAGTCCAAGTGAATCGTCTGTATTTTGAGATCCAAGATTTTTCGAAACAGAACAGCAACTCCCTCCTCCACCTCCTAACTGACAGAGAGATGCGTAGATCTCAAAATCATCGAACATGGGGGTTAGCTGCTGCTTGTCATGAATCCTGGACTCGGTGATGGCTATCACATCTATACAATGTGACCTGAGTTCATTTAAAAGCTGGCCCTGTTTCCAGGACATGCCCAGGCCACATAGATTCAAACATCCAGCTTGTATAGTCGCCATGTTGGCGAAGAAGAGTTAAGGAGAGAAAAGGCAGGAACACTTACCTTTTCGTTTCCTGGAGGTCGGGTTGTTCGATCTCCATGTCCAGAATGGTGGTGTTTGGGGAGTGAGGGAATTCTTTTAGCAGGATACGGTTAAGGGGCTTTTGGCAAGGGGGGGGGGGGGGCACATCATGTGGGAAGTTCTCTTTTAAAGTTTCACACTGTAGGGTCGTTACCCTGATAAGTTTGAGGTTTGGAAGTGGGTTGTTGGTGGGGAAGATGTTTCCTTCCGTTTGTATTGTGGGGTCCTTTCGGACAGTTTCCACCAGTTCTTTGTTTGTTGTTTTTATGTATGTGTAATGTGTTTTGTTTTTTATAAGTACCGTTTCTGTTTGTAGTTTTCTTTTTGTGGTTGAGGTTTGTGATTGTGGTGGTGTGGGTGTTTGTTTTGTTGGTGAAGTGTCTGGTTGTGTTGTTGGTGTAGTTGTCGTTTGTGGCGGTATGTTTATGTCAGTGTTGGTGGTGTGCGTGTTTTCAGTTGGTGTTTTTGTTGTATTTTTTCTGTATTTTTTGCTTCTTGGACTTTTGGGGTTCCTCTTCATCCTCACTTGGAGATGTTGAGGTTGCCGTGTCTGACGTGTTATCATTGTGGGTAGGTGGGAGGGGTATGTTGTGTGATGGTGGAGTGTTTGTGTGTGTGTTTGTGGGAGTGTTGGACTGAGGGGGAAGGGGTGGGACAGAGTCCTTCAGGAGAACTTTTGGTGTGGTGTCTTTTGTGGTTTGTGATAGTTGGGTGAATTTTGATGGTTTGGGGGTTGTGTCTTTTGTTTTCATATGTGTCTGTTGTAGTTTTGGGGTTGGCAACAACGCCTTCTTTTGTTTTTCCACATCCAGCATTGGGCAAAATGCTTTTAAATGTGTCTTTTTTCCACATTTGAAACATTGTGGTCTTTTGCCCTCCACTGCGATGTGGATAACATGGTTATCATCCACCGGCACCCCTTCCGGTATTTTGTCAATCCTCTCCGGTTTCATTTGAACTAAAAGCTCAATTGAGGTCCAACTCCAGTTCTGTCGGATTGATTTTTTTTACATAGAGGAGGTTGTCTTCATCCTCCTCCAAAAACCACCCAGGATCCACAAAATGTTGGTGTTTGGTGGGATCTGGGAGATCCTTATTTTATGGGTTCTTCTTCCCATGTATGTTGGGAAGATGTGTTGGCTCATTCTAATTGGAGCCACCGAATATTTCTGGGCGAGGGCCTCGCTTTTAAAGAGCACCGAGATGCTCCCGTACTGCTTGGCCCTCTGGAGGTAAGCCATGTCTGGCATTGCCTCCTTTAGCTCGGTTTCCACCGTGCTTTTGCTTAAAGCCATCGGTTTCTTGGTTTGTGAGCAGAACGTCCGGACGAAAATTGTTTATTCTTAAGGTCGCGGCTCTAATTTCCGGTGGGGTACTTATTCGAAAGCCGTTACCTTCGAAAGTTATATGTTGCGCAGCGTCCTTTAGGTGCTGCACTTGGTTTGACAGATCTATCTGTATAAACTCTGTCTCTTTGGTAAGGCTTTCTGCAAACGTTTTTTTCTTTTGTTCTTTTGGTGTGTGTGTGTGGTGTTTTCGTGTGTGCTGGAGTTGTTGTTTTTGTTGATCTTGTTATTGTTGTTGTCTTCGTTGTTGTTGGTGTTGTTTTCGTTCATACCATTGTTGTTGTTGTTGTTGCTGGTGCCGCCGGTTGTGTTGTTTTGTTCATTGTTTCACACTATTGGTTTTGGTTTGTTGCCATGGCAACGTCAAGTTGTTGGTCAGCAGGTGAACAAAATCCTTCCTCTGTCTGACCTTTGTCTGAGACATCTGCTACTATGGCAGTGGAAGGGGGAAGCTGTAAGCATATCTTCCTCTTTCCTCCTTCGAATGTTGGTGAAGAAGCTGTTGCTTCAGCCATTTTTTTTTTAAAACGTTAGTTTTCCAAAAGTTTTTTTTTATGAACTATTTCGCCTAAAGGCGTAGAATATTTTGAGAGACTGGCCAGATCAAAATCTGACCTGGCAGTCCCTCTACAAATTGGTATAAAAATGAGGTTCACAGTCAAGAATGTCTATAGAAATTTAAGCAGAACTTACCCACCAAGTTTCACGCGTGTGTCCATCCCAGATAGATAGATAGATATGTTTCTTTATTAGCCACACCGGCACAAAAGAAGGGGACAAATACAAATGGGGAAGTTTACATACAATAAAAACGTGTAAAATATTATCACAAATGCAATTTAAAAATTAGTCGATTTTCCCCCAATAGAGGGAGACATTACATATGGGTTACACATAACCCCGAAAAAAATGTGCAACCCTCATCTCCAGGAGTACGAAGAGTTTGTACTCCTTTCCTCTCCTCCTCTTTTTCCTCAACCTACAGGCTGATATAGAGAGAAGGCCCATTCACTCGGGCCATTCTCGCCACTTTCACCCACCTTTCATAAAACTTGCTGGGGTACAGCACCTCTCTCCCCATCCTGATTCTTCTTCCAAAGTGGTATTTGAAAAAAAGAATCAGTTGTTGGCCGGAGAGAAAGGTGTCTGACCTCAGCCCTTTCAACCTTGTCCACCATACAACCTCTTTCGCCATAGCTATCACACAAAGGAAAACCACCTCTCCTTCGTTTTTGAAGGAGGGTGGCGATAGATAGATAGATAGATAGATAGATAGATAGATAGATAGATAGATAGATAGATAGATAGATAGATAGATATGTTTCTTTTTATTTGCCACCAGGGCATCAAAAAGTGGGACAAGTACAATGGGGGTAGTTTACATAAAAAGGCGAGTAAAGAAAACAAATAACAAATATAAAATTAACAATAAAGTCCTCAATAGGGAGGGGGCGTTTGGGGGGTCGCACACACCCCCGAAAAAAGTGTGCAACCCCTTCTCCTCAGGAGCACAGAGAGAGGGTGCTCCCTCGTTCCTTCCTCTTTTCCACCTACAGGTTGATGTAAAGAGAAGGCCCATTCACACGGGTCATTCTCGCCACTTTCACCCACCTTTCATAAAAACGCCTGAGGTGGAGCACCTCTCTCTCCATCCTGATCCTTCTTCCGAAATGATATCGGAAGAAACGGACCTGTTGTTGGCCAGAGAGAAAGGTGCCTGACCTCAGTCCTTTCAGACGCGTCCACCATACAACCTCTTTCACCATGGCTATTACGCACAGAAACACCGCCTCTCCTTCGTTTTTGAAGGACTTGATCGTTACAATAGACTCGGTGGTCAACCGGATCGGTCCCACCCTTGACAGCAGGTGTTCGACATAGCCCCACAGATCGGCTACGCCCGAGCAGTGTACCAATGCGTGTGCAAGGGTTTCCTCGTCGCACACGCATCTGGGACAGATCTTTTTGGCGGTGTCACTACCCGGGCGCCCGTGTCTGTAGAGCTTTTCTCGAACGGGTAGAGCCCCTCGGTAGTACTGCTAGACCAGGGACTTCTGGAAGTTGTCCAGAGGTCCCGGGCTGAATGTCCTACCGAACAAACTGGCCAGTTCGTCTTCCTCCATGTCTAGGGCTTCTCCGAGGGCGTCGTCGCCCCTGCTGCGTATCAGCCCTGTATAGAATGTTGCGGTGGAGTCTCCACTGATAACCGGGTCCGCCTGCCAGAGGGCGGTGAGCGCCTGGGCACACTCAGTGTGCCAGACACCCAGATTTCTCGGTCTTTGCTTGACCCAGGATTGCAGCTGGGTGAGTGAGGCGAGTCTGGGAAAGGTTCGTCTCACAAACGAGGCCCACACCGGTTGACCGGTGAGGAATACATGGAGGTGCCGTAGCCTTAATGCGTGTTTACGCATCATTAGCCACGGCATCCCCTGCCCTCCTTTCGAAGGGTGTTGACTGCAGATGGATCTCCTCACCAAAGGAGCCCGCTTCTTCCATAGGAATTGGAAGAGTGCGCGCTCCATCTTGGCGAGGGTTTCCCTTGGGCAAGGCACGACGGTCAGGCGGTAGTAGATGACGGACGCTATATAGGTGTTCGCCACCTCCGCCCGACCTTTCAGGGATAGTTTGCAACTGGCCTACTTCTGGGTCAGTGCAAACAACCTGTTCGTAACCTCAGCCCAGTTCTTCTCCACCTGGAGGTCTGATCCGAACCAGACCCCGAGCAACTTCACCAGGCCCTTCGTCCAGCGTCCGAAGACGCCATCGGAGGGCATCGGTTTGCCCCTCCACGTGCCGAGTTGCAAACCAATCGACTTGTCCCGGTTCAGCTTAGCCACTGTGAACCTTTCGTACTCCTCCAGTAAGGTGCCGATCGCCCCAATTTCGGAGGCCGTCGTCACCATTACTGTCACGTCATCGGCGTAGGCCGACACCGCTTTCCACAATCCCGGTTCCAAAGGGATGCCCTGCAACAACTCCAACTTCCGCAGTAGTGGCTCGAGAGTCAACACATACAGAAGGGAGGAGAGAGGGCACCCTTGTCGGATGGACCGCACGATTTCGAACGGTTCCGAGAGGTAGCCGTTCACCTTGACCCTAGGGCAGATGCGGCTGCTATGCATAGCAGTGATCCAGCCCCTGAAAACGGCTCCGAAGCCTGCCGCCGCTAGCACCGCATCCAGGTAACCATGGTCGACCCTATCGAACGCCTTAGATTGATCCAAGTTGATCAGAGCCCCACAAAAGCCGGGTTCGTTCCCAACCCTCTCTATGATGTATCGCATGAGGTGGAGGTTGTCATGGATGGACCTGGACGGGCAGCACATGTCTGCGCATCTCCCACCAGGTTACCCACGACAAGCGCCAACCTCTTTGCTAGCACCTTGGCCAAAATTTGTAACTCTGTATTTAGCAGAGTTATGGGCCTGAAATTACTTATTTCGTCCCCCTTGCTCTCGTCCTTCCTCACTAGCGTGACTACGCCCTTGGTCACAGCACAATTCTCCCGTTCTGTTGCCAGTTGCAGTAGACCGCCTCGAGGAGATCGGGGAACAAGTCCGGCATAGCTAGATATAGTTCGTATGGAAGACCATCGAGATCCGGGGAATTGCGTTCGCCGCATTGGCTCAGCACGTCCTCTATCTCAGCGGCTGAAATCGGCTCCTCGCAAGACTTCGCCTCCCTGTCCGAGAGACGCGGCAGGCCGTCGAGGTATGGACCGAAGTCCACATCCCCAACCGGCTCCCCGCCCCTTCCGAACAGTCGGGCAAAGTGTCTTTGAAAGGCCTCACACATCTGCTTAGGCTCAAGGATCGCCCATCCATCCTGGTCTCGCAAAGACCGGATGGTAGATTTAGTTCCACTCATGGCCTCTGTCACGCGGGCCCAGCTAACAGCTTTAGTCCCATCGTTCCCTAGAGCATGTATTTTACTTCGGACAACGCAGCTTTCGTGCTTCGCGTCGAAAAGCTGGCTCAAAGCTGTTCTCGACGCTAGCACTCTGGCCACGTCGCCGCTTCTAATTGCCTCTTCTACTCTATCTATTAGCTCCCTTTCCTTCCTATTCCTATCCGCAGCTAGAACCTTACTAAATTCTATCGAGACTACTCTAATCTCTCTCTTTAGAGATACCCACCACCTGCTGTTGACAATCGCTCCAGTCAACCGCTCCTTAACTAACGTACTAATCCGGTCCCTGTAAGCTCCACTTGCCGGCAAGGACAAGTTGAGCTTCCAGTAACCGGGGCCCTGTCTATGCGTTCTATCAAGGTTGACCATGCAGGTCACCAACTTGTGGTCTGAATAGCCAACCATGAGCATTTCTGGACAACTTAAAAAGTCCCTGTCCTTATTTCTAACTAAGAACCTATCTAGGTACGATCTAGATTGACCGCTACGATTTGACCAAGACCAGGTTGGCACCGTCGGAAAATCTAGTCGAAATCTATCGGCCAGGTCAAATCGGCCGAGTAACCCCTTGAGGCTGTTGCACCCCTCTCTATCGGGACATGCCCCTGCATAGTCCCAACGTGCATCCAGGATACCATTCCAGTCCCCCACTAAAAGCAGGGAACGTCCCTAGAAAAGACTCCAGACGCTGGAAAAAGTCGGGCCGCTCTGTCCCAAAAGGGGCATATGCGGCTACCAGCCTAAAGGCTCCACCTTCACCACTGCCAAGGTCCAGCACCACCAGTCAACCCGCCGGGTCCAAGTGAACTATCTGTGTGGCGAGACCCAGATGTTTTTGCATCAGAACGACAACCCCACCCCCAACTCCGGACTGACAGAGAGATGCGTGCATCTCAAAGTCATCAAAGGTCGGGGCTAGCTGTCGCATGCTGCTGATCTGGGCCTCGCAGATAACCATCAGATTTATAGATCGTGCCCTGAGGTCATTTAGAATCATTGCTTGCTTCCAAGATGAGCCCAGGCCACGCGCATTTAGACACCCTACTCTTAGCACAGCCATGTTGGTGGTAAGGAGAAAAGGCACTTACCTCTCTGCGTCCCGGGGAGCGGGCCGCTCAATTTCCATGAGGGTTGGGGATGGGTTGTTGGGTGGGGTGGTGGTTTGTGGAAGTGTAGGGGCATGAGTGTGTTGAGGGGTTGTGGTGTTTGTGGTTGAGTGGGTGTCTGGGTGGGGGTTGGGAAAATTTTAGGAGGACGCGGTTGATTGGCTTGGAGCAGGGGGGGGGGGGGGGGCACGTCCTCCGTGAAATTTATTTTCAATGTTTTATATAAGTTCATTGGGACTTTAATCATTCGTAAATGAGGTAGTCCCACAGCAGTTAGAAAGTTAGGCCCTTCAGTTTGGACCGAAGGGTTTGCCGAAATTGTGTTCATTAGTTCTTTGTTGTCTGTGTTCATGTATGTATATTGTAAAGTCTTTTTTTGCGTAGCAGTTAGTGTTGTGTGACGGGGAGGGGTGGTTTGTATATTGTTTGTTTTCTCTTGGGGAGGGTTAATGTTAATAAGTGTGTCTGTGGTGCGCCTCCTCTTCTTTCTTTTTACTATTTGGAAGGGATCTTTTTCGGCTTGCGACGAAAGGGGTTCGTCTTCCTTGTTGGGTGGGAGGGGTATATTTTCTGGTAGTGTTTGCGGTGTGTGTATTTTTGTATTTGTTTTGGGTGGGGAGGAGTTGGGTGGGACAGTATTCTGTGTTGTTTTTTCACGTGTTTGTTGTTGTTGTTGTTGTGGTGGTGGTGGTGGTGGTGTTGGTGGTTTTTGTTGTTATTGTAGTTGTGGTTGTTTTTGTTGTTGTTGTTGGGGTGGTGTTGGTTGTTGGGGTGTTGGTAGCAGTGTTTTTTTTCGGTGTGAGCTGGGGACAGGCAGCCCTCAGGTGACCTCTATTGCCACAGAGGTAACAGGAGGGATGCCTACCCTCCACAATAATGTTGAGGTGAGTACGGTCATCCAGCATGACGCGCTCAGGGATTTGGGCGATACGTTCTGGCCTTATTTGGGTCAGAACTTCGATACTCGTTCCACTGAACGCGTCGCCGGATGCCTTCCCTATTGATATGAGGTTGTCCTCGTCTAAATTGAGGAAACCGGTTAGTAACCACCAGTAGTTTATGTTTGGGGTGATGGTGGTTATCCATATTCTTTGGGTTTTTTTACCCATGTAGGTGGGGAAGAAGGTGTAGTGTGTGGACCGAATTGGCGACACAGAGTATTTTTTCGCCGCCAATTCGTCTTTCATCAATATGGATAAACTCCCATAGAGTTTATCCTTTTGTATGAAAATAATGTCCTTCATAGCTTCTTTCAGTACTAACTGAATTTCAGCTTGAGATGGTTGTGCTGGTTTTTTTTGTTATGCTTGAAATTGTACGGAATATGACAGTTCGTAATTCCGTCTGTTTTTTTAGTTCTGGAGGTGAATTTATAGAAAAAGAACCATTTTCGCCAAAAGATACATATTTTTGGGCTTTTTCAAGCATTTCTTTGGCATTTGAAATATCCTCAAGCACATATGTGACTGATATTTTAGCCGTTTGTGCAAAAGATATTTTGTTTTCATTGTTGGTGTTTGAATTGTTTTGTTTCTCGTAATTTGAATTGTTTTCATTGTTGTTGTTGTTGTCTTTCTCGTTTGGTGTGTTGGTTTTGTCATTGTTTGTGTTGTAATAAATTGGGTTTGCACCCGTATTTAATTGTTTATCTGGCATATCGCCTTTTTCTAAGTCTTTTGCCACGTTGGCGCGAGAAAGCAAAACGCTTTCTACCGCTTGTTTCTTTCTTTCTTCTTCCTTAGTGAGCATGACGTTATCGTCAACACGTGCTGCAGACACGGCGTCAATTTTTACCATGTGAGTCAGCAAAAATTTTATGGAGTAGTTTTTACCCCCAAACGGGGTAAAAATACGATGACCACCCGTCTACAGACCTAGCCGGGTGGTTAAAAGGCACGAAGACAACACAATAAAGAGACAAACACTTACTGTCAATGGGTAAAATTTCAAAAAAGGCAGGAGCCGATGTTATACACGTCTATACTATACGAGATAGATAGATAGATAGATAGATAGATTCATTATTTAGAAAATATGAGAGAAACACAATCACAAGGATAATTCCCGCTCACGGGCTGTCTTCTGTGGATCACTAATGTTTTGAACGCATTAAAGAGAGTACATCTCACCACAGTGCGTTGATAGCTAAAAGGGATAGCTATCCGGGAAAAAAAGTAGACGATAACGAAGATATTCTTCGCAGTAATTTCAGGTAAATCGTTGAAAGTGTAGGGTGTCTGAAATCTGATAAGCGTATTTTAATGTTTGTGATCTCTTCTCATCTAGTATATTTCTTCCTTCCTATCATTTCTTTCAACCAACTCACATTGAGCCGCTGATTTCTGTCCTTCGCGGTAATGTTTTACACTACGCCGTTTTAACAGCTTCCTTATGCCGAGTTTTTCCATTTTCCTACGAATACACTCGCGTTTCAAAGCTTAATATTCTAGTTAATTTTGTTTATATATATACTTAGGAAAATTAACAAAGAAAAGACAACGAACGAGGACAAGGCAAAACGAAAAGAAAATATTTTGAAGGGGAAACCTTAAAAAACATTTTTATTAATAAAAATACAAACGAATGACACAGAACAGCTAGGGCTTCAGCCGTCGAAATGGACATTTGGCAGTTTCACCCCGTACCAACAGTACTGCTAGTCCACCTGGGGCCACAGCGTCTGACGCAAGCCAAAACATTGTATGTATAGTAGAAGACAAGACAAAACAATAACATATAGAATTTAAGCCATATCATGTACAAATAGAATTTTGTGTGACGCCTTTATAGCAGCGGTAGTCGCGTGAGCCGGAATCAAAGGAAGTTATAAAGGAAAAAGGAAAAGGCAGAAGGAAGTAAAATATCGTGTTAAAAAATGTAAACCATTGAAATTATTGGGGGAGAAGAGAGAACACGTTCGTTACAGATTAGTAATAATAAACTTACGAAAATTAACAAAAAGAAGACAACGGACAAAACAAGGCAAAACGAAAACAAATGTTTAAGAAGGAAAGCTTAGAAATGTTTATTTGTATACATACGCACACATATATGTGCGTGTGTGAGTGTCTATGTGTGTGTGTGTGTGTGTGTGAGTCTATGTGTGTCTGTGTTTATATATATACACACACACATAAATTGATATATATATATATATATATATGTGTGTGTGTGTGTGTGTGTGTGTGTGTGTGTATGTGTGTGTATGTGTGTGTAATACGGCATTACATAGAACTAAAACTTTAGATACCTTAACAAATCCTGGTGTATCTTTCAATATCTCTATGTCTCATGTGATACATAGCATATTCAATTCTTATTAAGTCAAATTAATTAAGCGATGACGATTTACTATTGTAGACATTTCAGTTGTGGTGGGCGGCAACAGTTCCCCCCTCCCCGATTCATGAATTTCAAGATTTGGCCTACCACATAAGACATTACCTTTTGATCATATTTTCTGGTCAATCAATTGACTCATAACGGTTCAGCGAATTGTGATCATAAACAATGTTGAGCCTTCGTCAGTTCCGCTGATGAGTAATCCCGTTTTTTTTTATCAACAGAACAACCTCATCACTGGCTGTGTATACCACAGACACTTTTGCCTTTAACGTAATTGTCGGAGATTTGCAGCATGACACCGTATGTGACAAAGCGTTCACATTTTTCCCCATTGAGTGAACTAGAGTAAAGTGAAACATCGTGTCTTCTTCAAGGATACAACGCATACGATCGCCAGTTGAACATCCTAACCACTAAACCATGCACCTTCACAATAAATCATAAACCATATGACTGTAGAATAACATATGTTAGTCATAAACGCTACGGCTATAGTTTCGCATACCATAATCTTAAATTATATGACTATAATTTGAAATATATTCTCAAACAGTACGACAATAGTTTAACGCACTGTATTCTAGTCGTAAACTATATGATTATAGTATATGACTGATAGGTTTCAAATAGCCGGTACAATGCGGTAGAAATATATAAAGGACAAAAGATGAAAAATAAAACAAAACAAAGTAAAGTTTTACCCAGTATATTTGAACATAATATTTCAGGGCTGACACCCTCTTTTCAAATGTAAAACAAAAACGGCTCAAAAGAAAACCGAACGATCGATGTGTTCTTCCCTAACTATACTACTTTATATGATTATAGTTTCATGCATAATAGTCATAAACAGTTGGACTATAGTTTGATCTTGTTAACCTCAAACTGTAGCTTTATACATTTTGAATTATAAACTATATGATAGTTTTTCTCAACTTCTTCATCAAACGCTGATTATTGCAGGCATTAATGAAATAGATTTTTTTTTAGCCAGGCTGGATTTTTAATATAACTATTCTGAAATTATAACTATTCTGAAATTATGGAGAACTTTCAGATTCAGAGAGATAGTCTGTCTCCATGTGTGCAATAAAATAAACAATTCATTGTGTTCTGTGTTTTTGTTTCAGTTATTCTATTTTTCTTTGTCTGAATTTTGAAACGTTTTCTGAAATTACAATTCCTAGAAGACCGATTTATATTAGTAGTATGATGAATAGAATACTGGCTTTTGATTGGTTTATTCAGCATGCGCAGAAGAGGACATGGTAGTATTACATATATCATCATAACAGTAAAGAGCAATAAAGTCTTGATTTCAATGAATTTCATTTAATTCTAAATCAATAATGTCATTTAATATAATTCACACAGTAGATATCGATATTTTACCATTCTTCTATCTGTTTTTCCTTTTATTTAGAAACTCACCAATTGAGTATCTAAGGAGAATTCTTCAAAAGATTGAGATTTAGATCTGAGAAATTCCACAAGGCGAAGAATTACATAGAGGAGAAGGGGACACACTAGCTTATATATATATATATATGTATGGCAACACTCATCTTTTTCCATTTCTCCGAGGGTTATAAACCCCACTATCAGGCTAGAAATTTCTTTAGTCTAAAATACGGTGAAAGCTTATAATTTCTAATTTCTAATTTCAAACTCGCGTACCGTTTCAAAAACATACTTACATGTTTACGTTTATAATTTGCTTGTTTATATATATATATATATATATATATATATATATATATATATATATATATTAGAAAGTGAGGTTTTTTTTACAAAATGAAAAATAACCGAGGTGTCCTACACGAGTGAAAGTATAAAGAAAAAGAGATGAAATCGAAAATGCAACTGAAGTCTTATTTTTTTTTTTTTTTTTTTAAATATATATATATTTATTTGGTTCCTTTACCGGTTTCGCAGTTCTTCTGCTTTTCAAAAGGTGAGTTGAGATGGAGGGTCTGTGGTTTTTACCACAGACCCTCCATCTCAACTCACCTTTTGAAAAGCAGAAGAACTGCAAAACCGGTAAAGGAACCAAATAAATATATATATATTTTTTTAAAAAAATAAGATTTCAGTTGCATTTTCGATTTCATCTCTTTTTCTTTATATATATATATATATATATATATATATATATATATAATTAAATTCATAGGGATATATTTATATATTTAGACATAGATA
>OZ024743.1:57716482-57758982 GCA_964016885.1 Eledone cirrhosa | reverse complement strand
CTGCTCTGTAAGAGCATAGAGTGCTCAACCGGTATACTGCCTATGGAAGCATCTTAGCTACCATCAGACACACACACAACACACACACAAGCGCCCACCTAAATATATTCTTACATGAATGTATATTAGGCTTCTACATAAACTGGAAATATTCTCCGAATTTGTAGAAAACTTATAATGAAACAATTGTTTGGAAAGAGAGATATATTTTAACTTTAATTATATCTCGTAAAATAATAGAACTGGCTTTTCCACATAATACATATTGTTAGCACCCCAAACACTTAAATTGGGTTTATATTAAAATATAACCTAATGTTTGTTGAGTGAGATGGTTACCAGTCAGAGATTAGCTTTAAACTATCTCTGTTATTGTATTAATTATTATATATATATATATATATATATATATATATATATATATATAAGCAAGTATTGCAAAAAGAAAAATATAGACTTCGTCGAGAAGGAAGTGTAAGAATTTATTGGCTTTAACATATGTTTCTGTGCCTATGATAATAGTCTACATATGCTGACTACAATATATATTGTTGAATCATATGCAATACTTAAATATTTTTCACACGTCTTCAGAAAAATATTTACAGAGAGAGAGAGAGAGAGGGGTGGACAGAGAAGCACGTACCAAGACCAGTACTGGACTGATAATTTACTTATTGACCTTCAAATTATTTAAAGCTAATTTGAGCCGAGCTGGATTTGAACTTAGAGCGCAATGAGTAGGAACAAGCACAAAAACCATCTCCCTTAAATGTGTTAATTCGCCGTCTTTGTGTCATTGAGTCGAGATCAGAATTGGGTATATGCTGTCTCTAGATGGTGAATTTGTAGTGTCGTTTGAACGTTGGATAGAACGGTCCGGCTTCCTGCACTCTGAGTTCAAATCCCGCTGAGCTCAACTTTGCCTTTCATTCTTTCAAGGTCGACAAAAAGTACTAGTCTAGTACTGTGGTGTATTCTTCCTCTACATCCCTTTGTCACTTCCTTTTTCTCACTCTGTCCTTTTCTAGAGGGAATAGGATGTGTTCAGACCTGGAAAGGAGATGGACTCCACCAGGTTTTAGAATGCTCAATGAAACACTGTATGTCGACATATCCTCCATACGACTTCCCAAGGAGTGCATACATACATTTCTATAAGATTATATGCGTTCACGACGCCGTAGATATCAGTGGTTTCATGTATTTGAAAAGAAGTCTTATTGATGTATGCTTGAAAGACCTGGCAGTCATGGATCATCGGATTATATGCCGCAGTATTTTACCTGACACATTTCCACTTATTTTTTATGTAAATAACCATTAAAAAAAAGAAAACATACAAAGTGTTGAAATGTATTGAATTTCTACATAATAATCTATATTTGTTAAATTTTATATCTGATATAAATTGTTCTTCTGAGTGTGCAGTGCAACAGCGGTATTGAACTCCATTGACGATGGTGTTGAATATTGTATTCAGAATTTCCACTTACTCCCTCACACACTCTACTTCTATTATTATTTTCACATACGCATTTACGTTTACTCCCAAGACACTCATTGTTGCGATGAAAACATTACATACAGACATGGTAATTATATGTGTAATAATTACTATTATTTGGGAACTTAACAGACATTTGTACGGTTTCTGCTTCGATATTTAACTGCATAAGGAATATAAAAGCAGTTATTTATTCACCAGTACTGTAAAGATATTTTCATTATCATTTTCACACATTCAATAATAGGCAGACTGGACATTACACTATATCTAAGTCAGTATCCCTCTACTAAGTTCAAAATATACTTGAGGAGTTTCTCAGCTTACAAATACACACATGGAAATGTTTCAATCGATTTGTCGAATTTTTATGTAATATTGAATATTGTGAATTTACGATTTCGAGAATGTCTTCAGGTTGTTTTACTCCAGGGTGCAATGAATACATTTATCCCAAAATAGATCTATAATAATAATAATACCCATAGTAGATGTCTGTAATGTCTCTCCTACTTTCTCTCTCTCTCTATATATATATAATATGATATATATATATATATATATATATATATATATATATATATATATATATATATATATGTCTGTGTGTGTGTGTGTGTGTGTGTGTGTGTGTGTGTGTGTGTGTGTGTGTGTGTGTATATATATATGTGTGTGTATATATATATATATATTTAACTATTACTCTCTGTATTGCAAAAAAGAGATTTTAATTTTATAGGGTAAGATGTATGGCTATACGTATGGTTGAACAAATAGAATAATATATACACACACTATAAATACAAACATACATACACAAAGGCGCATACATATATACACATACACACATGAAGGTATACATACATACACCACATTATGTTTGTATATATAGGGCGTTGGATTGGCAGTATCGGTAGAGTGTCGGGCGCCATGCTTTCTAACATAGTTACGTGCCTTTACGATCTGAGTTCAAATCCCGCCGAGGTTGACTTTGCCTTTCATCCTTACGGGGTCGATAAAATAAAGTACCAGTAATGCACTGAGTAATTGCTGGCCTTGTGCCTAAAGTAGAAACAATTATTTTTGTATATATAAGTTGTAGACTTTCTTAATAATATTTTTAATATTTTAGCATTAAACAGTTATATAAAAGAGAACATTAAAACACTTAAAGTCATATGGATCTTCATCAGTTTCAATGACGAGAATTCCACTTATTCGATCAACGGAACAGCTAGCTCAACACACACACACACACACAGAGACATATATATATATATATATAATATATATATATATATATATATATATATGAATAACATTAAGAAAAATGCTGATATTACATAAATCGTTTATTCATTATCATTATTTCAATGGTTCCTTTATGTAATACATGATGTAATGTATTCATTTGTTGTTGTTATGGGAACGGTATCTTTCTTCTCGTGTGCCCGGTTGGATCTCCATCGTAACTACACACTATGAATGTAGAGAGCCTTCTACTTACTCCTGCTTTTACCAAAACAACTTCTACTGAATTTATAGTTTATGGCGGATTTTAATTTAATTATTTCCGCCGCCTCAGCCAGGCATAATCTGCAGTGGTTTCTGTCACTGGGGAGTTATGCCACGTGTCTTTTCACTGACCACGAGATCTGGGGTTCAATATTCCTGTCCTTGAGGTCCCAGATCAAATCGGCCAGTCTGGTTTGGGGTCGTTTCAGTCTATGTTTAAAGGAGCTTCTGTGGTTATACCAGCGCTCCTTAAACGTAGTGGATGTCGCACCTATATATGAGTACTCCTTATTGCCGGCTGTGACATCACACCGGTAAACAATATTTTTAACGAGGCACTCCCCGTTTAGTGGGCATTCGGCCCGTTTTTTGCAGTTGCAGTTGGGTGTAACCGGTGTGGTGGCACGTTGGTGGTTGGTGTCATGCGGTGTGGGTCTGGTGTGTAGGTTGTTGTGTTGTGTTGTCTGTGTGGTTTCGTTCTGGGTTGTGGTGGTGGTTTGTTGTGAGGCAACCATGTGTTTTCATATTTTTGCCCTATTAGTGTGTGCTATTGTGTGGCCTAGATTTGGTGCTGTGGAGAAAGAGAATTTTACGGTGTGTCTATTGAAGAGCTTGTGGTATTTATGTGTGCGTGGAAAAGATTGTTCTAGAGCCCTGAAGAAGGTTCCCGGTATGTTAGTGGCGACGTGTATAGAATACGGGACGTTATACCATGTGACAGGTCTACTTCGGTTTCTGCGGTGTTTAGTGGGGTTTTTGTGGTTGGGTGGTAGTTTGTGTGTGTTTTGGTCAGGCGTATGTGTCATAGTGGTTCCAAGTAATCTATTGGCGTTATGTCTTTTGTCTCTATTGCTACGCAAACGTGTACGATAGTCGGAGTCGTTATTGGAGTTGGAGAGTATGGCTTTATCTCCTAGACAGTTGTGTGTGGCGCTGGCTGCCATGCCGGCTACGGAGGGTTTAGGTTATTGTTTGTCCTAGGTGTGGAGATTTCTTCTATGTTCGTTTCTAAGGGTCCGGTTATGTTTAGCGGCGTTACGGTTCTATTTGGGTTGATGTAAGAAATCTTCTCAGTGTAACCAGCGTTTACGAGTGCGGAGTTGTAGTATTCCGCATGCTGTTTGAAGATGTTTCCATTAGCCGACAGGGTGGACACTCTATTGGAGACGCTTTTAACTATTGAGTTAATTATACTCCTAGGGTGGTTGGAGTGTCTGTTGACGTATTTAAGATTTTCATTAGGTTTTTGGAATGGACGGTAGAGGCCTGAGTCTAATTCTAGGGTGACATCTAAAAAGTTTACTGTCCTATTGTTAGGTTCAATTGCTACTGCTAAAGATGTACCTAAGAGTCCTAAAGATGTACCCAAGTCGTTTGTGTAGTCTATCTAATTGGCTATTATTGAGTCCACGGGTCAATAGTAGAACATCGTCACGGTATAAGCCACCGCCCAAGGAGGAGATCTCGTCTGTTAATATATTTTGGAGGTATATGCCTACTATATATGTAACCTGTGCGGAGTCAGTCGATCCCATGGTGATGTCGAAGCTATCTGGTCTATTCTGTCGTTCCCACAATCTTCCGTCGAATTCTAGTAAAGTTTTCCTAGCTGTTTTTATTATGTCCACTTCCTTTCTAGTGAGGCTTGATCTGTTCATAGCTGAGATCAGTGCCTTGTTAAGGATGATTGTGGATATAGATGCGTAGTAGTTCGTAATGTCCATTTGGACTAATCGAACATTCGACTTAGTTTCACGTATTTTTGCAACGCCATTGCGTGGGATTGGCAGTATCGGTAGAGGGTCGGACGCTATGCTTTGCAGCACAGAGTTACGCCCCTTTATGATCTGAGTTCAAATCCCGCCAAGGTTAACTTTGCGTTTCATCCTTACGGGGTCGATAAAATAAAGTACCAGTAATGCACTGGGTAATTGCTGGCCTTGTGCCAAAAGTAGAAACAATTATTTTTGCAACGCCATGCTTTGACGCATAGTTACGGCCCTTGCCATTCTGAGGTCAAATCCCGACGAGGTCAACTTTGCCTTTCATCCTCACGGGGTCGATAAAATAAAGTACCAGTAATGCACTGGGTATTTGCTGGCCTTGTGCCAAAAGTAGAAACAATTATTTTTACTTAAGAAGGGATTTATTAGCAGTTGGATTTTTACGGTTTTCAGTAATGATCTGGAAAACAAATTGTTTCTCAGTTTCATCTTTTGAGAGAATGTTAATGTAATCCTGAAGGAGTTTGACACCTCTTTCTGTAACATCATTCACAACAACTGTCTTCTCCAGCTTTTCAATTCAACTTTTGTAACCAGGATCATCCTTCCATGTTGAAAGGTATTTATTGAGGAAATCGGTGCTGATAGAAAATCTCGTAAAGAAAGTTTTTGTACCAGGAGTTACAAAAGACGAAAACTTGATATTTGTAAAGGAAAAGTTATTTTGGTGCAGAATGTACATCTTCAGTTGATTTATTCACTTTTGTCTGCTTCCAGCATAACTCGAGCAATATTTGCCTTAACCTCTCCTTGCTCTCCTTTTATCCTTGCTCTCCTTTCATCCTTACTCTCCTTGCTCTCCTTTTCTCATTGCTCTTTTTGCTCTCGATTTCCCATTGTTCTCCTTGCTCTGCTTTTACCCCTGAACTCCTTGCTCTCCTTTTATCCTTGCTCCCCTTGCTCTCCTTTTCTTATTGTTCTCCTTGCTCTCCTTTTCTCATTGCTCTCCTTGCTCTCTTTTTATCCTTGTTCCTCACTCTGCTTTTCTAATTGCTCTCCTTGCTCTCCTTTTCTCATTGCTCTCCTTGCTCTCCTTTTCTCATTGCTCTCCTTGCTCTCCCTTTCTTATTGCTCTCCTTGCTCTCCTTTTACCCCTGTCTTTTTTTCTCATTGCTCTCCTTGCTCTCCCTTTATTTTTGCTCTCCTTGCTCTCATCTTCTGATTGCTCTTCTCGCTCTCCTTTCTCATTGCTCTCCTTGCTCACCTTTTATCCATACTCTCCTTTCATCCTTGCTCTCATTACTATCCTTTTCTCATTGCTCTTCTTGCTCTCGATTTCCCATTGTTCTCCTTGCTCTCCTTTTCGCATTGCTTTCGTTGCTCTCCTTTTATCCTTGCTCTTTACTCTCCTTTTCTCATTGCTCTTCTTGCTCTCCATTTCTGATTGCTCTCCTTGCTCTCCTTGCTCTCCATTTCTCATGGCGCTCCTTGCTCTCCTTTTCTCTTTGCTCTCCTTGCTCTCCTCGTCTCGATTTATTAGCAGTTGGTTTTTACGGTTTTCGGTAATGATCTGGAAAACAAATTGTTTCTCAGTTTCATCTTTTGAGAGAATGTTAATGTAATCCTGAAGGAGTTTGACACCTCTTTCTGTAACATCATTCACAACAACTGTCTTCTCCAGCTTTTCAATTCAACTTTTGTAACCAGGATCATCCTTCCATGTTGAAAGGTATTTATTGAGGAAATCGGTGCTGATAGAAAATCTCGTAAAGAAAGTTTTTGTACCAGGAGTTACAAAAGACGAAAACTTGATATTTGTAAAGGAAAAGTTATTTTGGTGCAGAATGTACATCTTCAGTTGATTTATTCACTTTTGTCTGCTTCCAGCATAACTCGAGCAATATTTGCCTTAACCTCTCCTTGCTCTCCTTTTATCCTTGCTCTCCTTTCATCCTTACTCTCCTTGCTCTCCTTTTCTCATTGCTCTTTTTGCTCTCGATTTCCCATTGTTCTCCTTGCTCTGCTTTTACCCCTGCACTCCTTGCTCTCCTTTTATCCTTGCTCCCCTTGCTCTCCTTTTCTTATTGTTCTCCTTGCTCTCCTTTTCTCATTGCTCTCCTTGCTCTCTTTTTATCCTTGTTCCTCACTCTGCTTTTCTAATTGCTCTCCTTGCTCTCCATTTATCATTGTCCCCTTGCTCTCCTTTTCTCATTGCTCTCCTGGCTCTCCCTCTCTTATTGCTCTCCTTGCTCTCCTTTTACCCCCGCTCTTCTTTTCTCATTGCTCTCCTTGCTCTCCCTTTATCTTTGCTCTCCTTGCTCTCATCTTCTGATTGCTCTTCTCGCTCTCCTTTCTCATTGCTCTCCTTGCTCTCCTTTTATCCTTACTCTCCTTTCATCCTTGCTCTCCTTACTATCCTTTTCTTATTGCTCTTCTTGCTCTCGATTTCCCATTGTTCTCCTTGCTCTCCTTTTCGCATTGCTTTCCTTGCTCTCCTTTTATCCTTGCTCTTTACTCCCCTTTTCTCATTGCTCTTCTTGCTCTCCATTTCTGATTGCTCTCCTTGCTCTTCTTGCTCTCCATTTCTCATGGCTCTCCTTGCTCTCCTTTTCTCTTTGCTCTGCTTGCTCTCCTCGTCTCGATTTATTAGCAGTTGGTTTTTACGGTTTTCGGTAATGATCTGGAAAACAAATTGTTTCTCAGTTTCGTCTTTTGAGAGAATGGTAATGTAATCCTGAAGGAATTTGACACCTCATAATTCACAACAACTGTCTTCTCCAGTTTTTCAAGTCCAGTTTTGTAACCAGGATCATCTTTCCATGTTGAAAGGTATTTATCGAGGAAATCGGTGCTGATAGAAAATCTCGTAAAGAAAGTTTTTATACCAGGGGTTACAAAAGACGAAAACTTGATGTTTGTAAAGGAAAAGTTATTTTGGTGCAGAATTGATTTGTTCACTTTTGTCTGCTTCCAGCATAACTCGAGCAATATTTGCTTTAACCTCTCCTTGCTCTCCTTTTATACTTGCTCTCCTTTCATCCTTACTCTCCTTGCTCTCCTTTTCTCATTGCTATTCTTGCTCTTGATTTCCCATTGTTCTCCTTGCTCTGCTTTTATCCCTACACTCCTTGCTCTCCTTTTATCCTTGCTCCCCTTGCTCTCGTTTTCTTATTGTTCTCCTTGCTCTCCTTTTCTCATTGCTCTCCTTTTCTCATTGCTCTCCTTGCTCTCTTTTTATCCTTGTTCCTCACTCACCTTTTCTAATTGCTCTCCTTGCTCTCCATTTATCATTGTCCCTTGCTCTCCTTTTCTCATTGCTCTCCTTGCTCTTTTTTCTCGTTGCTCTCCTTGCTCTCCTTTTCTCATTGCTCTCCTTGCTCTCCTTTTCTCATTGCTCTCCTTGCTCTCCCTTTCTTATTGCTCTCCTTGCTCTCCTTTTACCCCTGTCTTTTTTTCTCATTGCTCTCCTTGCTCTCCCTTTATTTTTGCTCTCCTTGCTCTCATCTTCTGATTGCTCTTCTCGCTCTCCTTTCTCATTGCTCTCCTTGCTCACCTTTTATCCATACTCTCCTTTCATCCTTGCTCTCATTACTATCCTTTTCTCATTGCTCTTCTTGCTCTCGATTTCCCATTGTTCTCCTTGCTCTCCTTTTCGCATTGCTTTCGTTGCTCTCCTTTTATCCTTGCTCTTTACTCTCCTTTTCTCATTGCTCTTCTTGCTCTCCATTTCTGATTGCTCTCCTTGCTCTCCTTGCTCTCCATTTCTCATGGCGCTCCTTGCTCTCCTTTTCTCTTTGCTCTCCTTGCTCTCCTCGTCTCGATTTATTAGCAGTTGGTTTTTACGGTTTTCGGTAATGATCTGGAAAACAAATTGTTTCTCAGTTTCATCTTTTGAGAGAATGTTAATGTAATCCTGAAGGAGTTTGACACCTCTTTCTGTAACATCATTCACAACAACTGTCTTCTCCAGCTTTTCAATTCAACTTTTGTAACCAGGATCATCCTTCCATGTTGAAAGGTATTTATTGAGGAAATCGGTGCTGATAGAAAATCTCGTAAAGAAAGTTTTTGTACCAGGAGTTACAAAAGACGAAAACTTGATATTTGTAAAGGAAAAGTTATTTTGGTGCAGAATGTACATCTTCAGTTGATTTATTCACTTTTGTCTGCTTCCAGCATAACTCGAGCAATATTTGCCTTAACCTCTCCTTGCTCTCCTTTTATCCTTGCTCTCCTTTCATCCTTACTCTCCTTGCTCTCCTTTTCTCATTGCTCTTTTTGCTCTCGATTTCCCATTGTTCTCCTTGCTCTGCTTTTACCCCTGCCCTCCTTGCTCTCCTTTTATCCTTGCTCCCCTTGCTCTCCTTTTCTTATTGTTCTCCTTGCTCTCCTTTTCTCATTGCTCTCCTTGCTCTCTTTTTATCCTTGTTCCTCACTCTGCTTTTCTAATTGCTCTCCTTGCTCTCCATTTATCATTGTCCCCTTGCTCTCCTTTTCTCATTGCTCTCCTGGCTCTCCCTTTCTTATTGCTCTCCTTGCTCTCCTTTTACCCCCGCTCTTCTTTTCTCATTGCTCTCCTTGCTCTCCCTTTATCTTTGCTCTCCTTGCTCTCATCTTCTGATTGCTCTTCTCGCTCTCCTTTCTCATTGCTCTCCTTGCTCTCATTTTATCCTTACTCTCCTTTCATCCTTGCTCTCCCTACTATCCTTTTCTTATTGCTCTTCTTGCTCTCGATTTCCCATTGTTCTCCTTGCTCTCCTTTTCGCATTGCTTTCCTTGCTCTCCTTTCATCCTTGCTCTTTACTCCCCTTTTCTCATTGCTCTTCTTGCTCTCCATTTCTGATTGCTCTCCTTGCTCTTCTTGCTCTCCATTTCTCATGGCTCTCCTTGCTCTCCTTTTCTCTTTGCTCTGCTTGCTCTCCTCGTCTCGATTTATTAGCAGTTGGTTTTTACGGTTTTCGGTAATGATCTGGAAAACAAATTGTTTCTCAGTTTCGTCTTTTGAGAGAATGGTAATGTAATCCTGAAGGAATTTGACACCTCATAATTCACAACAACTGTCTTCTCCAGTTTTTCAAGTCCAGTTTTGTAACCAGGATCATCTTTCCATGTTGAAAGGTATTTATCGAGGAAATCGGTGCTGATAGAAAATCTCGTAAAGAAAGTTTTTATACCAGGGGTTACAAAAGACGAAAACCTGATGTTTGTAAAGGAAAAGTTATTTTGGTGCAGAATTGATTTGTTCACTTTTGTCTGCTTCCAGCATAGCTCGAGCAAAATTTGCCTTAACCTCTCCTTGTTCTTCTTTTATCCTTGCTCTCCTTTCATCCTTGCTCTCCTTGCTCTCCATTTCTCATTGCTCTCCTTGTTCTCCTTTTTTCATTGCTCTCCTTGCTCTCCTTTTCCCGTTGCTTTCCTTGCACTCCTTTTCTCATTGCTTTCCTTGCTCTAATTTTCTCATTGCTCTCGTTGCTCTCCTTTTCTCGTTGCTCTCGTTGCTCAACTTTTCTCGCTGCTCTCCTTGCTCCCCTCCCTTTCTCGTTGCTCTTGTTGCTCTCCTTTCATCCTTACTCTCCTTGCTCCCCTTTTCTTATTGCTCTCCTTGCTCTCCTTTTCTCATTGCTCTCCTTGCTCTCCTTGAGAACGTAAGTCCTCTGTTCGATCTTCCAGAAACCTAACTTGTATACACCACAAGCGGATTTTGTTGATTTCGGATTTACAGAAACCTCACTTAGATATTCAATAATTTCGAAGTGATGGTCCAGGTTTGTTATATACACAGATATGTGTATATATATATATATATATATATATATATATATATATATATATATATATATATATATATAACTATGTACACGTACGTACATATATGTATACAGACGTCCAGTGGTATGTATGCATGTATGTATATATATATACATACTACTGTACGTCTGTATACATATATGTATGTACGTGTTCATACTTATATTTAAGTAACAGCCGTAATAAGAGTGAGAAATGAAATTTCGTTTCATTTTTTTCCCTTTATATATATATATATTTATATATATGTATATATGAGTATGTGTGTACGTATTTGTTTCTCACTTTCGTTGCTACAGATCACGCGACTGAATTAGCGGTCGCTACCTTCAATTTGCAAACTGTATGTTATTACTCTGAGGTTTATACCTTGTCGAGTGCTTGGCTGCGCTGCTGCTCGAACTTCGAATATGCTGTACTTTCAAGCGACCATTCCACATATTACAATGGAGCTCTTGCTCGCAGTGGATTTGTCGATAAGGTAGCTTATACAGAGTACGAGAATAGACCTAGGAAAAATAGATCCCGACGCATTATATGGTATAACCCACCATATAATATGGAGGTGGCCACACCTTTAACTAAGATCTTTCTCTCCCTTATTATGAAGCATTTCCCCCCAGCATATAGTAAAATTTTTAATAGAGATACCATTAAAATTTCTTACTCTCCGACTCCTAACCTTGCACATAACATCACAGCTTCAAATTTAGCTAAATTACCTAGCCGTAGGAACACGCGCAACCCTGTAGCTAGTACTAACTGTAATTGTAGGAATCGGGTTGACTGCCCTCTATCCGGGCAATGCCTCTCTAGTAACATTGTCTACAAATGTAAGGTTGAAACACCCATGTCCCGTAGGGCCTACATAGGGTTAACCGCCAATTAGATTCAAGCAGCGTCTTTTACATGCATACCCATTCTTTTCTTAACCCTTTAAGAAGGAATATGATGTCACTTTCAGCTTATATCAGGAGTCTAAAAGACAACCACACCCAATATAAGTTACACTGGGAGATCCTAGCTAAGGCTAGATTGTATAACGGAAATAAAAGACCATATGACCTCTGCGCCGCGGAGGCCCTGGAAATACTCTACGCCAAAGACCACATCTTAAACAAAAAATCTGAAGGAATTTCGGCTTGTAAACATAAATTGCCCAAAACTTTCCTGTATTACAGCCCCACATTATACCCTAACGGATAGTACGAACTATACGCGGATATTTTACGCCTTGATGCGGTAGCTAAGTATATGTTATGTTAATACCATTACTTATTCGTATAGGTAAGTATATATTACCTGTATGTTTTGTGAAGGTACGTATATTTTCTCGTACGTATATTTGCTTGTATATGTTATTGGCGTATATATTATATATACTGGTACATGTGCATTTGGTTATGTGATTACGGGAGTTTTGCGTCTTTGTCAGTATGCGGGTTCGTACGTATGTAGGGTGTGTGTATATGTGTACTTTGTGTTTTGGCTGACGTACGTCCGCGAACATATGTGTCTATACATGTGGGTGTATGTGTGCGCGCGTTGTATACGTATTTATGTGTGTATATTTATATACGTTTATTTAATTATGTATACACGCACACACACACATGTGTATATATATATGTTTTTAGTTATTTTTTATGTGTATTTGGTGTATACGTTCGTATGTGTGCGGTACAGGCGTTGCGTGGGTTCTGTATGTGCGTGTGTGTGGGGGGGAGGGGTGTTATGTATTTGCATACCCATGGGGAGTGGTTTCGCGTATGCGTGTGTATGTACGTATATGGATGTGTGTATGTATTTATTTAATTTCAATTACCTCTGTATTTTATTTACTTTATTTTTAACTCTGATGCCGAGAAACATTCAGTTTCCTAAATAGACTTACTGACCTTACAAGTTTATAGTTGTATATAGTGTATACATAACTATAAATAATATTATATATATATATATATATATATATATATATATATATATATATATATATATATGCAAAAGTTCTATTTAATGTTGTTGGGATACAACAAGTAAATATTTTTATAACTGATATAAAGCACTCGACAAGTTTTTGGAGTAGATATGCGATATTAATAAATGGAAACTATATTTATAAAACCATATTTATTTCATTATACATATTTCAGGGATACCACATTAAATTATGGTATGCCTTCATCAGACAAAATACAATATATAACAGTTTTACAAATAGCTTTGACGTACCCTTTTAAAATGCAACCATTACTTTTGGAGGCTGTCTGGATAGTGAATTGTTTATATTATTTTAATAAGTCATAGTGTTAAGCAAAATTAGAAAAAGACGGAGAGAAAGAAAAAAATAAAAAAGACGGAGAGAGAGAAAGAAAACCTGGAGAAATATCGGAGAGAGAGAGAAATGTATGGAGAAAAGAAAGAGATAAATAAAGATAGGAGGAAATAAAAAAGAAAGAAAAAAGGAAGAAATAAGAAAAACAAAGGAAAGCAACAGAGAGATATCAAGTCATCATACAGATAGAAAAACTCAAGAGAGAGAAATACTATATAGAGAGAGGGGGAGACAATGAAAACTTTACGTCATGTCATATTAAGTTGAGTTAACAATTTATATGAAATGAATAATAAAAATATAAATATCAATATTCATGAATGGGACATAGATATATAATATGAGAAATTAAACATTGTTCAATAATGACTATATGTTTAGTTTAAAAACTTGAGATCAATATACCAAAATCTGAGTTAAATCGTTCAAAATGTACCCTTGCTATAGAGATCAGTATCTTATGCAAAGACATACAAATATATATGTATATATATATATATACACACATACGCACGTCCTGAAAATAGAAATTATGTTTACTCAAGCCAACAATATAGCCATACAAAACGTAAATGATTTCTCTTAATCACTGCTATAATTGTGTTATAAAAAGTTCACAGTATATATACATAAATATATACGATTAATATTCATGTCCTCACATATACGATTACCATTCATGTATTTAATATTATGCATATCTGCAACATACCTCTCACCCACATAGATATGTATACATACATATATACACATACATATGTATAAATAAATATTTGCGTGCGTCCTCCCGCATCGTTCACGTATATATACAGACATATATACAAACACAAAAAACCTATAACACTTTATATGCATGTTAACACACACATATACATTTGTATAGAGATAATCAAATATCAATATATTACTAAAGGATTATAACTTGTAAATATAAGCATAACAATATAAATTTAAAATACCAAAGGAATATATTTTGGAAATGCAACTATATTAGTATAGTCAAAAGAAATCTAGAAATATCAAAGCATTAAATATCTTTAAAACAATATAGAGTATCTTAAGTTAAAATAATATGTTTTATATATTTAGTATAGAAATTTATCCTACGTATATCTCAATCAAGATATTGAAAGGGTAGACTTATGAAAGTTATGAGAAGCTATCAGAATCAAAACAAATAAATAAAAATAATTTAAAAGATTTAAAAAACCCAATGATTCTACAGATAACCTTATATTTAGTATAGAAATTTATCTTACGTATATTTTATTTAATACATTGGAAGTATAGACATTTTAGAGTAGTTTATTATATCCATGTTTATATTTAGGAAGAAAGTTTAAAAAGAAAAAGGTGAAGGAATCTAATGATTTATCGACAGGTTTCATATATTAACTAAATTACTTATTTAATTATACTACATTTTAAATTTATATTTATATTTAAACGTTGAGTTCAACCTATGTCTGCAGCAACTGAATAAATTGTTCCTTAGATTAAGGGAATTTTTGGACTTTAATATAAAGAATATTTCTACAATACAAAGATCACAATTTTCTGAAGAGGAATTAAAAGGAGTAGCTTTTTGAAATAATATTCCAATTCATCGAATATTTAATATTATCCCGTTTTAGGTCCCATAGTAGGCTAGATAGCGAAGTTGAAGATTTTTTGTTTGGATCTGTGAAAGAATTCTTATGATTATTGAAACGAAATTTAAATTCTGTAGAGGTGGAACCAACATAGTTAAATGAATTTAAATTAGTTTTAACATTACGATTGTACACTACATTTTTAGCTAAGCAGTTGTTATTTAACAGACAGTTAGATTTATTTCTACAGTTACAGTTATTTAATTGAATATTGTTTGGGTTATTATTGGTATTTTGGTTAGGTTTTAAATTCCTATTATTAATTCTATTAATATTTTGTGCTAAATTTTTGGTGGACGAGTAAGTTAATTTTATAGTGTGTCTATTAAAAATTGAGTAATATTTATGTGTTCTAGGGAAGCGTTTGTCAAGAGCTTTAAAGAATAGTTTAGCAATAGGGGTTTTAATATTTAGTGAGAAAGGGGGAGCAAACCATAATATATTTCTAGTTCTATTTCTTTTTCGGCTTTTGGAATTATTGTCATGTTTTCTATTATAGTTGTTAAAGTTGTTACCGTAATTGAAATTGTTATTATTTTGGTTAGTTTGCTTATTATTATTATTATTATTATTATCGATGTATTTAATTTTATTTCTATATCCAGCTCTACCTAACGCTTCGTTGTAATACTCCGCTTTTTCATCAAATATATTTTTATTAGATGAAATTCTTGAGATTTGTTCTTGAACAGAGTTCACTATAGTATTTTTAACAGATCTGGAGTGATTAGAGTTAAAGTTGACATAATTCAAGTTCTCATTTAGTTTGTGAAATGGATAATGAAGACATGTGTTGAGATTTAGTGTTACATCAAGAAAATTGACTATTCTATGGTTATTCTCTATTTCTATTTTTAGATTAAGGTAATTAAAAAATTGTATAATTTGTTTTATTTTTCTATTTAGTTCACAGCTATTATTTTCTATAAGTAAAAGCATGTCATCACGATATAATCCTCCGGTTACACCTGGTATTTTTCTATGTAGCGAATTAATTATAAATAGGCCCACAAGGCGTCTTTTTCTAATTGTGCTTAACACTATGACTTATTAAAATAATATAAACAATTCACTATCCAGACAGCCTCCAAAAGTAATGGTTGCATTTTAAAAGGGTACGTCAAAGCTATTTGTAAAACTGTTATATATTGTATTTTGTCTGATGAAGGCATACCATAATTTAATGTGGTATCGCTGAAATATGTATAATGAAATAAATATGGTTTTATAAATATAGTTTCCATGTATTAATATCGTATATATATATATATATATATATATATATATATATATATATATATATATATATATATATATATATATATATATATATATATATATATATATATATATATATATACATATATATATATATATATATATACGATATTAAACAAATTGAAACTATATTTATTATATATATTTCAGGGATATCATATTAAAAATATGGTATGCCTTCCTCAGACAAAATACAATATATAAACCGTTTTATAAATAAATTTGACATACCTTAAACATTACAACTTCCATTTAAAAAGTTGATTTGGTAGTGAAAATGTTAAGGACAGTTAGAAAGAAAGACGAAGAGAAAAAAGAAGGAAAGTGTATAGTGCTAAGGACGAAAAGAAGAAGAAAGAAAGTGTATAGTGCTAAGGACAGTTAGAGAGGAAGACGAAGAAGATGAAGAGATGTATGTAAAGAAAAAACAACAGAGCGAGATAGAGAACTCTTTTATAAGGAGAATCAGGTGGCGTGCATTCCACTTTGATAAATCTAATATGAATGAAAATGTATCTGACTTAGACAAAGTTTTCAAATCTAAAAAAAATCCACCCCCCAACAAACTTTTAATTGATTTTGAAAACGATATAATTTCTATCATACAAGGAGTCAAATTCAAGAGAAACTTCAAAGGCCAGGAATATCTGAAAAGCATTAGGGATAATATTGTGAGCTTAGAGAGAACAGAGAAGATCTTGGTGAAATCGGACAAAACCAACAACCTCTATGGAGTGGAAAAAGACATGTATAATGGCCTCATACTGAAAGAACTAAGGAAAAAGTACAAGGTAGCAGATAAGGCTGAACTTGAAGAAATGAATGTTGAGGCATCTTGTATAATGCATGAGTTGGAAATTGAGAACAAAACACAACCTTTCGTGCCCAGGAAACCCAAGATCAATATGAAAGATCACAAAAGAAATTTTGAAAATGACTTGCCAGTCAGATTGATTGCACCATCAAAATCTGACCTGGGTAAACTTAGCAAAAACATTCTAGACAGGGTGATACAGCAAATTAACAACTTGAATTGTTTACCTAACTTGAGCTTGTGGAAGGGAACTGGAGAGGTCATTGAGTGGTTTAAAGAAATTAAATATAACAATAATAATAAATTTATTCAACTAGATATTGCTAACTACTATTCATCTATTACCCCTAATCTACTAAATAAGGCACTAAATTACGCATTCAAACATACAGACCTAACTAGCAATGAAATGCACATTATATTATCGGCAAGGAAAACATTGATAGAATTTAATAACCAACTATGGACTAGGGCAGATAGAGATAATAATTTCGACATTACTATGGGATCATCAGACTCAGCTCAGGTAACGGACCTTGTGGGCCTATTTATAATTAATTCGCTGCATAGGAAAATACCCGGTGTTACCGGAGGATTATATAGAGATGACATGCTTTTACTTATTGAAAATAATAACTCTGAACTAAATAGAAAAAGAAAACAAATTATACAATTTTTTAATTACCTTAATCTAAAAATAGAAATTGGGAATAACCATAGAATAGTCAATTTCCTAGATGTAACATTAAATCTCAACACATGTCTTCAATATCCATTTCACAAGTTAAATGAAAACTTGAATTATGTCAGTTTTAGCTCTAATCACCCCAGATCTGTCAAAAATACTATAGTGAACTCTGTTCAAAAACGTATCTCTAGAATCTCATCTAATAAAAATATTTTCGACGAAAAAGCCCAGTATTACAATGAAGCGTTAGCTAGAGCAGGATATAGTGATAGAATTATGTACATCGATAATAGACAAACTAACCAAAATAACAACAATTTTAATTACGGTAACAACTTTAACAACTATAATAGAAAGCATTACAATAATTCAAAAACCAGAAAAGAAATAGAACTAGAAATATAATATGGTTTGCCCCCCTTCCCCCCTTTCTCACTAAACATTAAAACCCACATCGCTAAACTATTTTTTAATGCTCTTGACAAACGCTTCCCTAGAACACATAAGTATCACTCAATTTTCAATAGACATACTATAAAATTGACATACTCGTCCACCAAAAATTTAGCACAAAATATTAATAGAATAAATAATAGGAATCTAAAACCTAGCCAAAATACCGAAAATAGCCTAAACAATATTCAAGTAAACAACTGTAACTGTAGAGATAGATCTAAATGTCCGCTAAATAACAATTGCTTAGTTAAAAATATAATATACAACTGTAATGTTAAAACTGACTTAAATTTTTTTAATTATGTTGGTTCCACCTCGACAGAATTTAAACTTCGCTATAATAATCACAAGAATTGTTTCACGGATCCAAATAAAAAATCTTCAACATCACTATCAGGCTTACTCTGGCAACTTAAACATGATAACGTTGGATATTCGATGGTTTGGAATATAGTCTCAAAAGGGATTTCTTTTAATTCCTCTTCTGAGACATGTGACCTCTGCGCGGAGGAGATATTCTTTATACTAAAATCTAAAAATTCCCTTAATTTACGGACCAATTTATTCAGCTGCTGCAGACATAGATTGAACTCAACTTTTAAATATAAATATACATTTAAAATGTAGTATATTTACTTAAGATATTTAACTATTTATGAAACTTGGCGATAAATCTTTCGATTCCTTCAATTTTTTAAAACCTTCCTCATGAGTATATAATTAATGAGATTAATTAAACTACCCTAAAATGATGATGGTCCCAATCTATTGAATACATTTTTAAGCTAGATAAACTTCTATAATAAATATAAGAACATTTGTAGAACAACTGGGTATCCATAAATTTTTTTGAATGATTTCTGCTAGATGAGTTTTGTTGAATAATTTTGGTTCTGTTTGCTTTTGATTCTGATTGCTTCTAATGAACTTGACAATATATTGTCAAATAAATTGGAAGGGTGGTTTTCTGTGGTTGATATGCGTGGCATACTATGTTTTATTACGTCCCTAGATACTCTGGGGAGTGATGAAAATATTCTTGGCGTTTTTAATATATTGATATCTGTTGTCTATTCTATGCTTGAACGATAATCATATAAGTGAGGGCAAGAATATTATTATAAATATTAATGTATATTTTATGTCTATATATATATGTATGTACATATATGTATGGTGGAATTTTTTGTAACGCAATGAAGATTTTCATGAAAAATAAGAATTTACAGAGCCGATCACGTAAATTCGCATGTGTCTATAATTGTCAACTTGAATTTGAGATAACCTTCTCTTTTCTCTTTTTCTTTTTTCATGAAAATACATATATACTTATGTGTTTCAGTATTTTTTGAAGTTTTATCTCAGATTTTGATTATAAACCTAAGAATTTTTAAAACTAAACATAGGGTCATTATTTTTTCATTTTTTCACACATTATTGATATGTGTCTCATTCATGAATATTGATATTTACATTATAATACCTAATTCATATGAATTGATAATTCAAATGGATGAAACATAATATTTTAAATCTATCATCTTTCTTTATGAATATATCTATTTTCTTCTCCTCCTCCCTCTACACTTGACGGGATATATGTATCGGCTAATTTAACTGTATCTCTCCCACCTCGTATGATAGATATTACTCGATCTACCTCTTTTCTCCCACCACCTATATCTCTCTATACCTCTCTTTATTTATTTTTATTTTTATTTTTATTTCTCTCCGTATCCTTAACACTATAACTAAATAAATAAATAAATAAATAATTACAGTACCCCCTTCCCTCCTTAATCTCTCATTTGTACGTTGATCATCTGTGCCCAAGCTGCCTATCATTTTTCACTTCCTCAATATATTTCTCTCTCCCATATCTCTTTCTCTATCTCGCTCTGTTGTTTTTTCTTTACATACATCTCTTCATCTTCTTCGTCTTCCTCTCTAACTGTCCTTAGCACTATACACTTTCTTTCTTCTTCTCTTCGTCCTTAGCCCTATACACTTTCCTTCTCTTTTCTCTTCGTCTTTCTTTCTAACTGTCCTTAACATTTTCACTACCAAATCAACTTTTTAAATGGAAGTTGTAATGTTTAAGGTATGTCAAATTTATTTATAAAACGGTTTATATATTGTATTTTGTCTGAGGAAGGCATACCATATTTTTAATATGATATCCCTGAAATATATATAATGAAATAAATATGGTTTTATAAATATAGTTTCCATTTGTTTAATATCGTAAACCTACTCCAAAACTTGTTGAATGCTTTTATATCAGTTATAAAATATTTACTCGTTGTAACCCAACAATTATAAATAAAACTTTTGCATATATATATATGGAAAGTTATATTTAAATTGTTGGGTTACAACTAGTAAATATTTATAACTGATATAAAAGCACTCGACAAATATTTGGAGTATATTTACAATATTAAATAAATGGAAACTATATTTATAAAACCATATTTATTTCATTATATATATTTCAGGGATACCATATTAACAATATGCTATGCCTTCCTCAAACAAAATACAATATAAACAGTTTTATAGATAAATAGATTCGACATACCGTAACATCTACTTGCATTTGAGAAGGTTGATTTGGTAGTGACAAAATTGTACACAAAGAGAAAGAAAGAGAGAGAGAAAGAGAGAAAAAGAGAGAAAAAAGAAAAGAAAGACAGAAAACGAAGAAAAAGAAAAAGAAGAAATGCATGGAACAAAATAGAGAGATGGAAAGATAGATAAAGAGAAGAACTTCATGTAAAGAAACAGAAAGAGATATATATATAGAGAGAGAGAGGAAATAGAGATAGATAGATATATATAGAAAGCTAGGTAGTGGGACGACTGTTGAATAACGTATCAATGATACATTTATTTATTTATTTATTTATTTAGCTCTAGTATTAATGTAAGGGAGATATATATTTTTTTCTCTCCCTATATAACAGCTGGTTTTCCCTCCATATATCTCCCTTACATTAATACTAGAGCTAAATAAATAAATAAATAAATAAATGTATCATTGATACGTTATTCAACAGTCGTCCCACTACCTAGCTTTCTATATCTATCTATCTATCTCTATTTCCTCTCTCTCTCTATATATATATATCTCTTTCTGTTTCTTTACATGAAGTTCTTCTCTTTATCTATCTTTCCATCTCTCTATTTTGTTCCATGCACTTCTTCTTTTTCTTTTTCTTCGTTTTCTGTCTTTCTTTTCTTTTATCTCTCTTTTTCTCTCTTTCTCTCTCTCTTTCTTTCTCTTTGTGTACAATTTTGTCACTACCAAATCAACCTTCTCAAATGCAAGTAGATGTTACGGTGTGTCGAATCTATTTATCTATAAAACTGTTTATATTGTATTTTGTCTGAGGAAGGCATAGCATATTGTTAATATGATATCCCTGAAATATATATAATGAAATAAATATGGTTTTATAAATATAGTTTCCATTTATTTAATATTGTATATATATATATATATATATATATATATATATATATATATATATAAAACAAAGAGGAATTGTGGTAAGGAACCAGATAGATCATAACGCACCAAAGAACTCAATACTTTGGGTAGTAGAGTGGGAACTAGGAAAAAGTATGACCCCGACGGCAGAGCTCAAGCCGTTTCGACGGCTATTTCTGGACAGCAATAGCCGTCGAAACGGCTTGAGCTCTGCCATCGGGTTCATAACTTTTCCTGTTACCCACTCTTTTCCTATTACCCTAAGTATTGCGTATTGCGTTATGGTCCACCTGGTTCCTTACCACAATTCCTTCGTTATATATATATATATATATATATATATGTATATATATATATATATATATAAATATATATATATATATATATATATATATATATATATATATATATATATATATATATATATATATATATATATATATACATACATATGCCTCTTTAATGATTGGACTATTCCCTTGTTTTAACTGTTGCATGTATTCCACTCCATGCTTTTGATTTTAATTTAATTTGAATTTGAATTTCAATTTGAACTTGAATGTTCAGCCGTTAATTTTCATAAGGAAAGTATATACTTTCGAACGTTCAACCATCTGGCAGAAGGGTATACGGTGCTGACGATAGCTAACAAGCTTGAAACTAGTACATCGTTCCTGTGTCAGTGTTGAACAAAAAGGTGACGTGGTTGCCTTAACACCGTACGGCATAAATCAGGCTGTCCGTTTGTTTACAAACGAACAAAACGGCGTTATAATAAATATTCGCTAAACTGATACGTACATATATATATATGTGTGCCTGTATGTATATATATGTATATATATATATATATACATGCTACTGTACGTCTGTATACATATATGTATGTACGTATACATACATACTTACATATATATATATATATATATTTATATATATATATATATATATATATATATATATATATATATATATATATATATATATATATATATATATATATATATATATATATATATATATATAGAGAGAGAGATAGAGAGAGGAGAGAGAGACGGGGAGAATGATTGTCGAAACGCCGGAACAGCTTCCTCATGAAATTAACGTAAATGTGTCTCAAAGTTTCACAGACATAGTTGTTCTCAGGGTGATTCAGCGTTACACAGTATGTATCAAGGTTGGCTCTTGGAGTTACAAATACAACTCATTCTTTTTTTTTTTTTTTAACCAGTTAAGTGAACTTGAACAACGTGAAATAAAGTGTCTTGCTCAAGAATGCAGTGTGTAGCCATGAATCTAACTAACATCCTTACACTTTCAGGTAGATCCAGCGTGACATGATGTGTTATTAAGTTAACTCTTTGCATTAGCATTACAGGTACGACTCATATCTTTTGAAGTTGCGTTGACTGAAGCAATGTGAAGTGTCTTGCTGAAGAACGTATGCTTTTGCTCGTTGATCAAACAACTGAAATACTGATCGTCATAACTAACAAGGATCTATCACACTCACCCAGACACACACACACATACTTTCAAACACACATACCTACATTCACACTCACTACCAAAAACACACTCACACACACTCACACAAACAGTAACACATACACCTACATTCACACACACTGTCAAAATCTCAATCACACACACTCACCCACACATACTGTCTAAATCTGAATTGCACACACACCTACATTCACACATACTGTCAAAAACACAATCACACACACTCTACACACTCACTCACACACACACACACACACACACACACACACACACACACACACACACACACACACACACACACACACACACACATACACAAATGCTTCATTACTCTTACCTAGATACTACCAGAAATTTGCATTTTTCAAATCAAATTTAAACTGAAACAAAAAACATATCATAACTACAAAGAATCAATAATTTAAGACAATTCCGGCAGATTTCAATAATTAAATACAATTCAATCTTTCCTTTCCTATACTTTTTTCTTCCTTTTTCATATATCTTCTCTTCGGGTTGTTTAAACTAATGATGAAAGATAACCATTATAAGCTTCCTTATGAAGTCTCCTAATTTTTTTCTATTATATTGTTTTCTATTGATAATATTTTGGGGTATTTTTCTATTGGTATTATTATTGTCTTTCTGAAACATGCCTAAGACTTCTATCAAGTTTTAATCTGACGTGAGAAATGTCTTGCAGAGAATCAAACCTTTATCAATGACTTTTGTTACCATTAATCACAATATAATAAAGATATTTTTATTTTCTGTTTTATTTAAGGGGAGAAGAAAGAAAGAGGGTAGCAGAGAAGAAGAAGAAGAAGAAGAAGAAGAAGAAGAAGAAGAAGAAGAAGAAGAAGAAGAAGAAGAAGAAGAAGAAGTAGTAGTAGTAGTAGTAGTAGTAGTAGTAGTAGTAGTAGTAGTAGAAAAAGAGGAAGTGGAGGATGTTGGCAGAGAAGAGGGGGCAGAGGTGAAAAATGATGATGATGATGATAGTGAAGAGGATTAACAAGAAGAAGAAGAAGAAGAAGAAGAAGGAGAAGAAGAAGCGTGGAGAGGAAAAGAAAGCAGAATTAAGCAAATGATGTAGAGATGTTGTACAATGTTTGCTGTACTCAACAATAGTGACGGCTAAAGGCAAACTGTAATTTTCTTGGCTAATAATTACATTTATATTCCTGATTGAATATACAATGATTTGTTATCGTGTGGATATGGTTTGGAGATTTTATTGTAAGGAATATATATGCATATATATGCGTGTGTGTGCGTGTGTATGTACGTGTGCGTTTGTACGTATGTGTATACATATATATGTGTATATATGTTTATACATATATATATAAATATACATATATATAAATATATATAGAATCCATATATATATATATATATATATACAATACATATATATATATACATATATACAATATATATATATATATATATATATATATATATATATATATATATATATATATATACAATACACACACACACACACATATATATATATATATATATAGAAATTGGAATAAATGCTCTGAAATAGCGATATATATGTGAATATAGACATAGAATATTCGAAAATATTCTGTATGTTTATAATAAACATTTTGAAGACCTAATCGCTATAGAATAGAATACGTCACGTATTACAATTAGATTCTCGATAAAAGCAAGGGAAGTAATCTACGCGTTTCATTCTCGTTAGAAATCATCAGGACTACATATCCAGTGCTTTTATCGAGAATGACACAGCTAGAGACTTATAGAATACTTAGCTGTGTACAGGAACTGGTTTGAAAGAGCGGTTGCCGGTCCGGCAGAAATTAGAAATTGGAATAAATGCTCTGAAATAGCGATATATATGTGAATATGGACATAGAATATTCGAAAATATTCTGTATGTTTATAATAAACATTTTGAAGACCTAATCGCTATAGAATAGAATACGTCACGTATTACAATTAGATTCTCGATAAAAGCAAGGGAAGTAATCTACGCGTTTCATTCTCGTTAGAAATCATCAGGACTACATATCCAGTGCTTTTATCGAGAATGACACAGCTAGAGACTTATAGAATACTTAGCTGTGTACAGGAACTGGTTTGAAAGAGCGGTTGCCGGTCCGGCAGAAATTAGAAATTGGAATAAATGCTCTGAAATAGCGATATATATGTGAATATAGACATAGAATATTCGAAAATATTCTGTATGTTTATAATAAACATTTTGAAGACCTAATCGCTATAGAATAGAATACGTCACGTATTACAATTAGATTCTCGATAAAAGCAAGGGAAGTAATCTACGCGTTTCATTCTCGTTAGAAATCATCAGGACTACATATCCAGTGCTTTTATCGAGAATGACACAGCTAGAGACTTATAGAATACTTAGCTGTGTACAGGAACTGGTTTGAAAGAGCGGTTGCCGGTCCGGCAGAAATTAGAAATTGGAATAAATGCTCTGAAATAGCGATATATATGTGAATATAGACATAGAATATTCGAAAATATTCTGTATGTTTATAATAAACATTTTGAAGACCTAATCGCTATAGAATAGAATACGTCACGTATTACAATTAGATTCTCGATAAAAGCAAGGGAAGTAATCTACGCGTTTCATTCTCGTTAGAAATCATCAGGACTACATATCCAGTGCTTTTATCGAGAATGACACAGCTAGAGACTTATAGAATACTTAGCTGTGTACAGGAACTGGTTTGAAAGAGCGGTTGCCGGTCCGGCAGAAATTAGAAATTGGAATAAATGCTCTGAAATAGCGATATATATGTGAATATAGACATAGAATATTCGAAAATATTCTGTATGTTTATAATAAACATTTTGAAGACCTAATCGCTATAGAATAGAATACGTCACGTATTACAATTAGATTCTCGATAAAAGCAAGGGAAGTAATCTACGCGTTTCATTCTCGTTAGAAATCATCAGGACTACATATCCAGTGCTTTTATCGAGAATGACACAGCTAGAGACTTATAGAATACTTAGCTGTGTACAGGAACTGGTTTGAAAGAGCGGTTGCCGGTCCGGCAGAAATTAGAAATTGGAATAAATGCTCTGAAATAGCGATATATATGTGAATATAGACATAGAATATTCGAAAATATTCTGTATGTTTATAATAAACATTTTGAAGACCTAATCGCTATAGAATAGAATACGTCACGTATTACAATTAGATTCTCGATAAAAGCAAGGGAAGTAATCTACGCGTTTCATTCTCGTTAGAAATCATCAGGACTACATATCCAGTGCTTTTATCGAGAATGACACAGCTAGAGACTTATAGAATACTTAGCTGTGTACAGGAACTGGTTTGAAAGAGCGGTTGCCGGTCCGGCAGAAATTAGAAATTGGAATAAATGCTCTGAAATAGCGATATATATGTGAATATAGACATAGAATATTCGAAAATATTCTGTATGTTTATAATAAACATTTTGAAGACCTAATCGCTATAGAATAGAATACGTCACGTATTACAATTAGATTCTCGATAAAAGCAAGGGAAGTAATCTACGCGTTTCATTCTCGTTAGAAATCATCAGGACTACATATCCAGTGCTTTTATCGAGAATGACACAGCTAGAGACTTATAGAATACTTAGCTGTGTACAGGAACTGGTTTGAAAGAGCGGTTGCCGGTCCGGCAGAAATTAGAAATTGGAATAAATGCTCTGAAATAGCGATATATATGTGAATATAGACATAGAATATTCGAAAATATTCTGTATGTTTATAATAAACATTTTGAAGACCTAATCGCTATAGAATAGAATACGTCACGTATTACAATTAGATTCTCGATAAAAGCAAGGGAAGTAATCTACGCGTTTCATTCTCGTTAGAAATCATCAGGACTACATATCCAGTGCTTTTATCGAGAATGACACAGCTAGAGACTTATAGAGCATTTATTCCAATTTCTAATTTCTGCCGGACCGGCAACCGCTCTTTCAAACCAGTTCCTGTACACAGCTAAGTATTCTATAAGTCTCTAGCTGTGTCATTCTCGATAAAAGCACTGGATATGTAGTCCTGATGATTTCTAACGAGAATGAAACGCGTAGATTACTTCCCTTGCTTTTATCGAGAATCTAATTGTAATACGTGACGTATTCTATTCTATAGCGATTAGGTCTTCAAAATGTTTATTATAAACATACAGAATATTTTCGAATATTCTATGTCTATATTCACATATATATCGCTATTTCAGAGCATTTATTCCAATTTCTAATTTCTGCCGGACCGGCAACCGCTCTTTCAAACCAGTTCCTGTACACAGCTAAGTATTCTATAAGTCTCTAGCTGTGTCATTCTCGATAAAAGCACTGGATATGTAGTCCTGATGATTTCTAACGAGAATGAAACGCGTAGATTACTTCCCTTGCTTTTATCGAGAATCTAATTGTAATACGTGACGTATTCTATTCTATAGCGATTAGGTCTTCAAAATGTTTATTATAAACATACAGAATATTTTCGAATATTCTATGTCTATATTCACATATATATCGCTATTTCAGAGCATTTATTCCAATTTCTAATTTCTGCCGGACCGGCAACCGCTCTTTCAAACCAGTTCCTGTACACAGCTAAGTATTCTATAAGTCTCTAGCTGTGTCATTCTCGATAAAAGCACTGGATATGTAGTCCTGATGATTTCTAACGAGAATGAAACGCGTAGATTACTTCCCTTGCTTTTATCGAGAATCTAATTGTAATACGTGACGTATTCTATTCTATAGCGATTAGGTCTTCAAAATGTTTATTATAAACATACAGAATATTTTCGAATATTCTATGTCTATATTCATATATATATATATATATATATATGTAAGGAAAGTGATTAAAAATGGGTTTGAAAATCGCACCTGGCATATATATATATTATATATATATATATATATGTATGTATATATATATATGTATATATATTTTAAAATCTTTATAACATGTACAAAAGTTGATGTTAGCAAAGCCTGCTTTCAACGTTTTGGATTATCAAAACATTTGTTATTACATTAAATTCCTTTTTCGTTAAAACTCCTGCAATGCAGATTCTCTACCACATCATATATATATATACATGTGTGTGTGTGTGTGTATAACTCAAAACTTTGCATGTCTGGATAACTTTGTGTCAGTTATTGTAGAAGGTAAATGTGAAGGTGTGTAGCATTAGCAAGGATATTTGTCTCACGACCTTAAGGTGGTGATTTCGATTCCCGACAACTCGTTTTGTCCTCGACCTGGACACCTTATTTCAAGATGCTCCAAAATACCCAGATGGCAGAAACAAACTGTACCTGTAATTCAAAGGACACGCTTTGTCACACACTGCTCTACGAGAACTACATTAAGCTTGCATTCTCGGGTCTCAAATTATAGGGGATGGGTTGAAATAAGCGGGAGGGTTGTACGTTTGCTTCAATTCTTATAAGCGGGCGTAGAATAAACAGTGGAAGGCTGGAAAGTTATTTAGTTTACAAACCATATTTATTTTATAATGTATGGTATTTCTTATAATGTTCTTTTTTGTCACATATAATGTTTTTTAATGTAAAATAAAATTATCATTAGATTCTCCAGCTGCTTTTTAAATGTGAATCTCTTACAATAATATTTCGACAGAGATATATTAGAAAAATTTAATAGGCGGGAGTTGGCTGAAATAAAAACGGTGGAATTGGAAAAAATCCGAAAAATTAATAAGCGGGGGTGGGGGCATTATTCGAGACACATGAGTACATGTCTATAGAATGTCCAGTCATTTGCATGTTAATTTCACGGACATTGGAATTGATGCTCGGTAAATTTACGATTCTGATTTTCGAACAACTGGAATAGTCATCGCCAGAACCGACGAAGTTCCAAGACACAATATTAAGTCTTCATCGTTAACAGGATTCCTTGAACAAGCAAAAGAATAACAGGATTTCACTATAAGCTGTTAAATGAATGTCTTAATATTTACCATTATTAACTTCAATTAATTAAGGCGGTGGATTGGCAGTATCGGTAGAGGATCAGATGCCATGCTTTGAAGCATAGAGTTACCTCCCTGTATGATCTGAGTTCAAATCCCGCCGAGGTTAACTTTGCCTTTCATCCTTCCGGGATCGATAGAATAAAGTACCAGTAATGCATTGGGTAATTGCTGGCCTTGTGCCAAAAGTAGAAACAATTATTAACTTCAATTGGCAGTATCGGTAGAGGGTTGGACGCCATGCTTTCTAGCATAGTTACGTCTCTTTACAGTCTGAGTTCAAATCCCGCCGAGATTAACTTTGCCTTTCATCCTTACGGGGTCGATAAAATAAAGTACCAGTAATGTACTGGTTAATTGCTGGCCTTGTGCCAAAAGTAGAAACAATTATTAACTTCAGGAAAGCCGATCTTGTATGTGGTTTACTCGGTGTCAAATCTAACACGCACTGGAAACGTTTATAGTGATTTCCACACTAGAATCCTTTACCGTCAAAAACAAACGTATGTGAAGGTGACGAATTGGCAGTATCCTTGAAACGCCGGATAAAGTGCTCTATGATATTATTGTCCTCGATGATAGGCCTGGCCGCTATATCTAGCAGCTTTAATGATAGCATAGACTGGAGTCGTTGAATTCATTAAGGTTTAGTAAATATGTCTTTTTTTTTTTCAGCGATAGCCTAAGTCAAATATAATCTTCTGTATATTTATTTTTCTTTCTTTTCTGTATATTCTGGGGTAAAATCACTTTATATTCTGGGGTAAATTCTCACCATAGTCAACTTTGCCTTCCATTCAAGTATTAATGTTCATCTTGGTGGATTGGCTGAATTGTTAGAGCGTCGGGAAAAAGTGCTTTGTATCATTTACTTTTATGTTCTTAGTTCAAATTCAATGAAGTCGACTTTACATTTCCTCTTTTCGAGGTCGATGAATAAAGTAATAGTTCATTACTTAGGTCGATTCCGCTTCTAATGTGGAAATAAGAAAGAATCACTATACATTTGGTTTTGCAGAACTTAATAAGGTAAGGTGTCATTGTGGTGGCGCATGGCCTAGTGGTAAGAGAGTTGGACTTACGATCATAATATCGTGAGTTCGATTCCTGGGCTGAGTTGGGTGTAATGTTCTTGGACAAAACACTTCATTTCACATTTCTCCAGTAAACCCAGCTAAATAATGAGTACCAGCAATAGCTGGGGGTTTAAGCCGGCGATAGACTGGTGTCCTATCCAAGAGAGAGTCTCGTACTCTCAGTTGATTAACGCCAGGAAATCGGGATAAACACCAGCCTAACAAGCCTTCTGGCTTGAGACAGACATTAGCTAAGCCATATATTTAGCACCGTATAGTAAAATCCTTTTAACCTTCTCTCTCTCTCTCTCTATAAATCTCTCCCAAGGAAACTCTCTCTCGTGTTGTTATTTTTATTTTTATCCTTTACGCTCTATCCTTCATTCCTCTACACGTTTATACACGCCACGCATCTCAACGTACACCCACTTACATCTCTCTCTACCACCGGATCCTGTTACCCCCGGAGATTTACCTATCTGCATTGTCGAGGCTTCCAAACGTCTTAAAGAAATTTACCTTATTATTCCACAATGCTTCAAGAAAAATTTCAATACTCTCTTATATATAGATATATATCTGTCGCTCTCTCGAAGAAATCGGCTATATTCCGGCTTTGAGAGGGATTGCAACTATCCATGATGTCACGACGGCGCCATTTCAACTTCATCAGAAGCCCATGAGCTCGAGCATTTACAAGAAGTTCATAAGCAGACCAAGAAACTCTCATGGAACGACCAATTGAAGTTTATTTGTCCCTGGAAACTGTTTACCCCACCCCCACCCCCTCGTAAATAAGCAAATCTCAGCAAAGCTCCTGAATATATATAAAGGCACAAGGCCAGCAGTTTTGAGGGAAGAGATAGTCGATTAAATTGACCCCAGTGCGTGACTGGTACTTTATTTTATAGACCCCGTAAGGATGAAAGGCAAAGTTAACCTCGGCGGGATTTGAACTCAGACTGTAGAGGGCAGTAACTCTATGCAAGAAAGCATGGCATCCAAAGCTCTACCGACACTGCCAATCCACCGCCCTAAAGCTCCTGAATATAACAGAAGCTAAGCATTTGATGTGCCTAATTGATACAATAATTTCATAGGAAATAATGTTTTTTTCTATCGCGTCATTAGGTCAGCACAACCAGGTAGATAACTGAATATATGTGTCTTGTGTTTGTAGGTGTGCGTGTGTACGTGCGAGCGTGTGTGTTTGTATGTGTGCACGAGGGTATGAGTAGATTAGTATATTTCGTGTATATGTGTACACTTATTTACGCGTGTGTGTCTTACTGCAACATACATACATACATAGTTAGACACACACACACACACACATATATATATATATATATATAGAGAGAGAGAGAGAGCGGGGAGTCTGCGGTGCTGAGACTGTGAAAACCACTAATCATGGGCAGATGCAGAGTGGGTACAGAGATATGTAAACTAGTCTATATCCTTGAAAAAGCTTGTTGAACACACAAGCCGAAAACACTTGGCACCGTGGTTTGGATTTTACATCTCTCTCTCTCTCTCTCTATATATATATATATATATATAATCTGAGTTTTTCGAATATTAATAATAACATTCGATTCGTTTGCAATGATGCAAACAACCTCAATTTTATAGCCATGTCAGTAGAATGAACCCTTCATTCTTGCTCTTGTGTCGGCATGTGAACAGAACTGCAGACACTAATGTTTCTGGGTATCACCCTTCATCAGTACAGCTCACTGTTCACCTGCCAAACTGTCAGAGCTAGTGAAAATATATGCTATTTTCAAAAATACACAGTGACTGATCAGCCTGATCTGCATATCAGCAGACTGGCTGATCAGTCAGCTCTGCATATTAGCAGATCCACTGATCAGCCTGATTTGCATATCAGCAGACTGGCCAGTCAGATTCCTGTATACGAGCGATAAATGGCCGGCTTTGCCAAATTCAAAAATAAAAAATAAAATTTTCGCTATACATGGCTGAATACAATAAATGTAATCTGAGTTTTTCGAATATTAATAACTAGCACTTAGCCTGGCGCTGCTCGGGTTTGTTCATTTGCTATGAAAAGTTACATACAGGTAAACGTGGCTTGAAAGCGAATAAGCTTATCAATTAAGTGCATAAAGCAGTTGAACCGGTTATTAACAGTTACGAACCAATTATCATTTTGGACAATCAATCATGGGTTAATAGTCTTCCAATAGCGAATTTAGCAGACCAAAGTTGCAAGATGGTGGCCCTGATGCCATTGGGTGTCAGATCTGTCCGCCATGGGTGACCCTACCAGGAAATAGTTTTCCCGCCGGCATAGCTCCAACACCTCCAACACCTGCACCAACATCTATAGTACCTCTTTGTAGACGATATTGCGTGTCATCCCTTGACGAGTGTAAGCAGAAAGTCCATTCCTGCTCCCTACGCGGGAACAGGCAACATAAAGTTGGCCATGGGAGAAGCATGGCTCTTCCAAATGGTTGCCCGCCACCGACAATGTTTGCCCTTGTAACTTGTTAATGGACATGGCAAAACTTGGTCTCGCCGGGAATTGGGATCGCCGGAAATCGAACGGGATATCTGACGCCGAGGGGAAAAGGTTCATCACTGGCAGTGTATTCGGCAGAATTGCCAGAAGTACAACACTATGGGTGTTGTCATATTAATATTTAAACAATGAAAGTCGTAAAAAGTAAATAATTTAACCATTCCGATTCATATGTCTATAGCATTAATCTGTTATATGAAGTGTTATTTTGCGGGTTCTTATTTGCAATAAGCCGATTTAAAATACCCCAGAAAAGCCGTATGTCAATACGGAACTCCAATGACTCCCCCAGTAGTTAAATTATAGATAGGGGGAATAATCTATTATAGAGAGTGGGAAGAGCGATGGAGAGAGTAAAGCTAAGAAACTATAGGGAGGTGTGTTAAACAGTGTTGTCACATAGAGAGTGAAGAGCGACAGAGAAAGTAAAGCAGTTAAATTATAGAGAGGGGGAATAATCTATTATAGAGATAGGGAAGAGCGACGGCGAGAGTAAAGCTAAGAGACTATAGGGAGGTGTGTTAAACCTCAAAACATGAAGAGAGTAAAGCAGTTAAATTATAGAGAGGGCGAATGATCTATTATAGAGAGAGGGAATAAGCGTGTAAGAGAGAGGGTTACAGCATGTATTTAGTTTTATCGATTTTTTTCATAGAAGCAGGAAATTTTGGCAAAGTTTATTACGCGTCGACCATCGTTGGTAAATTTGGAGCACATTGGAAAAAATCATCAAAATCTGTAGAGAAATGTGGAAATGCATAAAAATCATAGGTTTGTTATTTTTATTGATTTATTATTTTAAATCGAGATAGGCAAACCATATTATGTTAAATTAGTATTTTTCAACCTAGCTAACTTGGTCATTTGCAATTCGAACACATGTATACTTGCATCGATGTTCATCGCGCATATATACACGGCTCGGAAATATTCCTTTCTTTGAGACTATTTCGAGTTTATAACTCAATATATGATATTCTCGGGTCCATACGTAGAGCTAATTTTAGTCCCATAAAACCGGCTGCTACGTTTAGCGGGACGAGTATGAGTCGAGTTAGGCGCTGTGACACATGTGCGTTCAACAACACATGTTTCTCAGTCTTCTTAAGTATTTTGAAGTGAAAGATACGAATGTTCCTGGATACCCGCAGAAAAGCATAGGAATAGTAACTTTCACTTGATAATTGTTGCGAAACAAATTTAGACTTTGTCCGGGTATCACGGCCGTTGGCAATATAGGTTTGTTATTTTTATTGATTTATTATTTTAAATCGAGAAAGGCAAACCATATTATGTTAAATTAGTATTGTTTAACCTAGCGAACTTGGTCATTTGCAATTCGAACACATGTATACTTGTATCGGCGTTCATCCCTCATATATTCATTTGTCTAAATATACATACATTTATATGTATAATATATATATATATAATATATATATATATATATATATATAGAAGGATATTAATGGATACAGTTTAGTTAAAAGGACTTTATTGACACGTGTTGTGGTTACACTGTTGTGTAACCACTTCTACCTAACTCGTCCCATGGACTGAGTGCTCTACCACTACGCATATTACCTTCCAGTGTTCCACCACTATATATATATATATTTATATATATATAAATGGAATAGAATGAAACGAAATTTCATTTCTCACTCTTAGTACGGCAGTTACTTAAATGTAAGTATGTATGTATACGTAGATACATATATGTATACAGACGTACAGTAGTATGTATATATATACATACATGCACACACATATATATGCACGTATCGGTTTACCGAACATTTACTAAAATGCTCGCTTTGTTTGTAAACAAACAAACAGCCCGAATTATGCCGTACAGTGTTTAGGCAACCACGTCACCTTTTTGTACTAGTTTCAAGCTTATTAGCTATCGTCAGCATCGTATACCTTCCTGCCAGATGGTTGAACGTCTGAAAGTATATACTTTCCTTATGCATATTAACAGCTGAGCAGCCCAATTTGCATATCGAGTGAGTTTAGTCGGCCGCGCGCATCGAAAACGATAAATGGAATAGAATGAAATGAAATTTCATTTCTGACTCTTAGTACGGCAGTTACTTAAATGTAAGTATGTATGTAAGTATACGTAGATACATATATGTATACAGACGTACAGTAGTATGTATATATATACATACATGTACACACATATATAATGCTCGGTTTGTTTGTAAACAAACAAACAGCCCGAATTACGGCGTACAGTGTTAAGGCAACCACGTCACCTTTTTGTTCAACACTGACACAGGAACGATGTATTAGTTTCAAGCTTATTAGCTATCGTCAGCATCGTATACATTCCTGCCAGATGGTTGAACGTCTGAAAGTATATACTTTCCTTATGCATATTAACGGCTGAGCAGCCCAATTTGCATATCGAGTGAGTTTAGTCGGCCGGGCGCACGGAAAACGATAAATGGAAAGTATATACTTTCAGACGTTCAATCATCTAGCAGGAAGGTATACGATGCTGACGATAGCTAATAAGCTTGAAACTAGTACATCGTTCCTGTGTCAGTGTTGAACAAAAAGGTGACGTGGTTGCCTCAACACTGTACGGCGTAATTCGGGCTGTTTGTTTGTTTACAAACAAACCGAGCATTATAATAAATGTTTGGTAAACCGATACGTGCATATATATGTGTGTGCATGTATGTATATATATACATACTACTGTACGTCTGTATACATATATGTATGTACGTATACATACATACATACTTATATATATATATATATATATATATATATATATATATATATATATATATATATATATATATACATATATATAAACATCTATATATATATATATATATATATATATATGCATATATATATATATATGTATATATATATATATAGCTTCTACAAGAAATTTTTTATGTAATTTTCTTTTTCTATATTTTGTCTATTTTTTCTATATTTTGTCTATTTTTTCATTTCATTTAAATTAAGTTTAAACACAATCTGGGAACTAGACTCACTCAACATTATGACAAAAGTAAGAACAATTAATTCTGAAGCAGTATAAAAGGCGTCTTCGCCGGAAATGTTCTAACACGTTTGACGCCATTAACATCTGTCCGTAATATTTCAGTTGTTGCAAATTTCCGCTGGTTTCTTTTATATATTTCAGTAATGAGATGTCTACGAATGACATCCTTTTACATTGTTATTTAACATGGGTATATATTCAATTTAATTAATGCTCCATCCATTTTTCATGTAAGAGAGGAAGACCTGCGAATTCGTTTTCAAATCACCAATAATAAGCAAGTGTCTAAAATGATATATTAGTGATAAATTTAATACCAAGTCCTGACTGATCGCTTCTCTTTCATTCCACTCGCTGTCGAGGCTATCAGTGTCTTCCGTCTCTGGACAGCCATTTTCCTCTTCAAAATAGTGAGGAGTGCATCTGAGAGGAATGGTTGATGCAGTGGTTGTCGCTGTGTGCCCTCTGCATGATTGCTTTCGCCATCTGGTTCGTAAGGAGCAGCTGAGATATACCGACTAGCAGTGAGTGTAGAGTTTACCTCTCCCTTCTCCCTTCTCCCTTCCCACTTTTCATTATGTAATTTTTTCTCCACCCACCTTCTTTGCGCTCATTTTCCTTTTCCTATTTATTTCAATTTAATGTATAATACTCTATGATTAAATATTAAATTGAAATATTATTATTAAAGACTGAGCTATCGTATTGTTTAACAGGAAGCCTGTGCAGTGCACTCTACACGTGAATGGAGTTCCGTGAAGCAGTGATGGAAGGCAGGAGATTGAATTTAGTACAAGAATTGCTGGAGCTGGGGCAATATTGCGCCAGCTTCAGCATTCAATAATCAGTAAAAGCGGGGTAGGAGTAAAAGCCATACTTGCTATCTTCAATTCAGTATTCATGCCAATCCTTACCTGTGGTCATGAATCTTGGGTAATAACCAAAAGAATACGATCGCCAATACAAGCGGCCGAAATGGGGTTCCTCCGAAGGGTCTTTGGAGTAAAGCTACTCAAAAGAGTGCGTAACTCGGAGATCAGCGAGTCGTTCCAAGTAGATCCACTGCTTCTCCGAATTGAGAGTTCATAGCTCCGACACTATGGGCATGTGGTTAGAATGTCTGAGGAAAAATCGCTGGACAGATTCTACGGGCAAAAGCAACCGGCATGAGACCCAGGAGTAGACCCCAAGCAAGATGAATGAATAACATTCAAGAGCTTTACTGGCCTCGCTTGGGAATTCATTCGGATTAGTTGGAAACGGTTGTTTCTGACAGGACCCTCTGGAAGGGGTGTGTGATGACTCTGTCCATGTATTGTGAATTAATGGGTGAAGAAGAAGAAGAAGAAGAAGAAGAAGAAGAAGAAGAAGAAGAAGAAGAAGAAGAAGAAGAAGAAGAAGAAGAAGAAGAAGAAGTAGTAGAAGAAGAAGAAGAATATTTTATTATTGCCCTACATCTGAATTACATACGTTTATAACAATAGACTAAGAGTTAGTTAATTGATCATATATTCAAACAATGTTGTGTTTCATTGTCTCTGTTTCATTAGACATCGAGGTGAGGAAGAGAGAAAGAGGAAAACCGATGAACTCATGCACCGATTTTTATTATAGATAGGAATAATTGTTTTTATGTACACAATACATGCTATCCTTTCCTGTGATAGGCAAACCATTCACTTGAAGTTCGAATTCAAGTGTTATGTGACATTTTGTTTAGTTTTAGCCATATTTCGCGCATGCGTCTGTATGTGTATTTGTGTGCGTGTGTGTATTTTTATTTTCTGTTTTATTTAAGGGGAGAAGAAAGAAAGAGGGTAGCAGAAGAGTTGGAGAAGAATGAGGGAGGAGAAGAAGAAGAAGAAGAAGAAGAAGAAGAAGAAGAAGAAGAAGAAGAAAACGTCTGTGTGTGTGGGGGGGGGGGGGGGCGTGTATGTATGTGTACGTGCGTGCATGTGCGTGTGTGTTTACGTCTTTAAAATGTCTGTTTAGCTGATATTAAGAACGCTGAAATATAGAATGGGAACCTTTCTGTTGATAACGTTAGAGTGTAATATTCTGATAGATCTGGCTCTATAAAAAACCAGACTTCCCGCTTTCTTGGCCCCAGGACCCCATCACTGCTATCGAGCGCGGTTGGCCACCCGCTGGTACGAGCCCCGCAATGTTGAGTGGTTATTCCAGTGTGTCTCCCTCACCGTCTTCCGGAGCGACGTTGTATTCTCCATCCTGTTGGCCAAGACCTGGAGGCGGAGGGTAAGTTATTTGGAAGTGGAGGATACTCGAAGTTAAACATGAACAATGGTAAAGAGGGTAGTCTGTCAAAATTGTCAGACTGGCGTCTTGTTCGCGGGAGAGATTTGTACTCCCAGTCACTACAGGCCAGAAAACCGGGGTAAGCACTGGCCCGATGAGTCTCTTTGCTTGAGACAGACTTTAGACTTTTTTTCGAGATAGTCTACATAGTAACAATATAGTCTTCCATAGTTTACGTAAACATTATATAGCATTCCACAGTCTACATAGAAATTATACCGCCTTCCATAGTCACATATTTTTTGCAGTCTACATAGGATCTATATAATCTTCCAGTCTGCATAGGAACCTTATAGTGGATAGTCTACATAGAAATTATATAGTTTTCCATAGTCATCCATAGTTTGTTATTTTTGATAATCTAGATAAGAACTGAAGGAATGTTGTTTAATGGTTAGAGTATTCGGCTCACGATCATTAGGTCACTAGTTCGACCGTCGATGGCACGATATAACCTTGGGCACCATACTTCATTCCACGTTATTCTTGTCTACTAAACTGGTAAAAGCTGTACCTATATCTAATAGAGTCAATCTTGCCACACACTGTGTTAGGCTGTATTTCCCTAAGAATTGTGTTAATGGTACACATGTCTATGAAATGTTCAAATCGTTGCACGGTAATTTCACGAACAGGCTATTCCATTGTTCGAACAATTACAACACTCGTCGTTGAAACTGACGGAGATCCACCACACAGACAACATATGATAACTATATAATCTTACATAATCTACAATTTCTGCATAGATAGTATTACAGTTTAAACAATTTCTATGAAAGTTGGTCATAATAATGATATCCTTCGAACAGTTGATTAATATAGCAATGTCATGAAATATATCACTTATTGATCTGTCACATTTGATTTACTATGGGTGTCCCTTAACGGTACCATTCACACAGATTATCTTAGAGACGGCTGCTTAATATTGAGCCAATAAGAAGCGATAGTCGTGTTGCCATAGAAACTCTAACTGATGAATAATCGATGAATAGTGATCATAAATTCCAATGCCAATATTATACCATATAGAGAGTATTTGAGGAGGAGGAAGGGAATGAGGGGATGTTAATGGCTACTGTGTCACCTTGTCTGCTCCCACTATGTACTAAACATGGTTAGTAGTCGTGTATTAGTGTTCACATATGAATGTACGTGGCTTAGTGGTTATGAGTATTCAGCTTACGATTGTATGTTTGTGAGTTCGATTCCTTGCAGCATGTTGTGTTTTTGAACAAGACAAAATATATCACTTCGCTCCAGTCCATAAGTGTTAGTTTTGTCGCACACCAATTAGCACACCAATTAGCATATATATATATATATATATATATATATATATATATATATATATATATATATATATATATATATATATATAATGAAGGAAATGTGGTAAGGAACCAGATGGACCATAACGCACCAAAGTACTCAATACTTAGGGTAGTAGAGTGGGTAATAGGAACGAGTAGGACCCCGACGGCTGAGCTCAAGCCGTTTCGACGGCTAATTCTGGACCTATTAGAAATGGCTATTAGGAATAATCCTATAAGATCTGTGACCTCAGCCGAATCCGTCGCGCCCATGCTGACGTCGAAGGGTGAGTCGGGAGCTCTCTTTATCCATTTGGAGTTGTCGAAGAGTAAGACTGTCTTCCTGGCGTGGAGGATGATGTTTCTCTCCTGGTCGGTGATGCGCACAAGTGTTTCGGCGAAGTCCAAGGCAGCCGTAAGTAGCGGTAATGTAATTGAAGCATAGTAACTCTCTATATCAAACTGGATGAATTTAGTGTCTCGTTTTTCCTCCATATTGCTGAACCATGAGATTACTTCCTGGGTATTGACCCATAGGCTATGTCTGGCGTGTTGCTTAACTTTTGGTATAACGCGGTCTAGAATTTTTTTGCTGATTCTCCCTATGTCAGACTTCGTTGGGTTTATAAGCCTGATAGAAGGTTTACGGTCGAAATCGGATTTGTGGTCCTTCAGTGTGAAGTAGGGTGTCCGTGGGTCTAGGGGTTCCGTGCGGTCGGCGACCCCGAGGTCCAGAATTAGCCGTCGAAACGGCTTGAGCTCAGCCGTCGGGGTCCTACTCGTTCCTATATATATATATTTACATTGTACAATTTACCATTCTGCTCTGAGGATACAGTGGTCACAGCATTGGATATTTGAGTTCTGCAAATACTTGTAAATTTGCACATAGCATAACTAGGCTGTAGTACCACCGTGGAAACATTTATAAGCACACGGAATAAATTACCTTTTTTTATGTCTACCTGTTATTATTCATTCTTTATATACACTCCGGAATACAGAAGGATCAGGAACTAAGTTTCTTCAACAATTCTTCCATAACTCGTAGAGTAACCTCTCACCGTACGTCAACCATATCCAGTGTAGTAATTAACCAGTACTACATCTTGGGTAATCCTATACCTAATATATATATATATATATATATATATATATATATATATATATATATATATATATATAGAGAGAGAGAGAGAGAGAGAGAGAGAGAGAGTTAAGGATATGTGTATAAATTCTTATCACGCAACCAACTTGCAATTAAATATATGTAAGAATACTTAAAATGTGAAATATCTTTGCTGCCTGAAAGATTTCCAAATGACATTTTTATTTTGTCGTTCGATGTAAACTATAAGATTTTTAATAAGCCAATTTTGAAGTTATAAACTTTTATTACATCTCATGTTGAAACGTTATATCAAATATTGAACGCAATAAATCCTGTTTCACTATTTTATGGTAGAACCCACATTACTAATGTCTTCTTCGGAACAACTGACACAGCGTCTACTATTAGGTACTCGACTCTGCAAAAGATAACGTAAATATTATTTCTCTCCTGTGGCATATAATCAGCTACTCTGCGATTCTACTTAATGTTGTATAAATCATATTTTACTAAGGTTAGATGTATGAAACAGGTGTGAGTCTTCCATCAAAAGTTGCATGCTAGATTTAGTTTAACACCATCACCACAGAACCTTTGGATACAATTAATAGAATCCACTCCCTTACAAAGCGTTTAGATCGGAGCTCTCCGTTAAAAGATACTTTTCTCCCTTTCTTTTTCTTCTCTCCTACATCTAATCTCGGCGGTCATGAAAATGATCAGTGATACGTTCATTCCATCATACAATAAACCATGAAAACCAAAACAAACACAACTTATCCATTATTTCGGACTTGAATTTTTACATAACTTCTCCAAGAAAAAGAAATGGTTGCTATATTTTTTTTTTCTTTTTAATTTTTGTAGTTATTATTATTATCATTATTATTGTTATTATTAGTAAATACAGTTGTTGCTTATGTTATTCAGAATAATTTCTACAAGAGATGCATATCAATATTTAGTTAACTTCTGCATATATCAAATATTGTATATAAATGTTTTTCTGCTTAAATTTCCTTGTAGCTATTCAGAATAAACCAGCTTAGATGAGGGTCTTTACACGAAAAAGACATCGCAGTTGCAAATTCAATTTTGGTTCAGCCGAGTAGAAATGTATTGTTTATGTCAACTGTTTTCTAATGCAAAACGTGGTATTCTGTGCATAAATAATTTAATTTGTTGAATTAATATCGAAATTAATTCTGTATTCCTAACAGCTATCAACAAATACAAATTATTCAAACACACACACACACACACACACACACACATATATATATATATATATATATATATATATATATATATATATATAGAGAGAGAGAGAGAGAGAGAGAGAGAGAGAGAGAAAGAGGAGAGACACATATGCCTATAGATATGCATGTTCACACACGCACATACATATACATATACAAATATGTGTGTGTCTGTGTGTATGTGTTTGTGTGTGTTTGAGTAGATGTAGCTGCATGAGTGTAATAATGTTGTGTGAAACTTCTTATGAGCCGAATTTATAGGAAATTAGTTCAGTTTTTTCAGTTCATTTCTTTTTCTATACTCAATGGCAGGTTGATTTAATTATTGAACTACTAGAAGAAGACAACGGATTCACTTCTGACCTTATTCAAACCCTACTTTAAATGAATTACACTCATGAACACACACGCATATACATAATATGTATGTATGTATGTATGTATGTATGTATGTATGTATGTATGTATGTATGTATGTATGTATGTATGTATGTGTGTGTGTGTATGTATGTATATATGTGTGTATGTGTTTGTATATCTGTATGTATGGATAGATGTATGTATGTATTTATGTATATTTGTATATATGTATGCATGTATGCGAGTATGTAGTGACCACTGAACCCATATATTACGGGCCATAAACACAGACACCGACTTAAAGAGGCAATGAAAAGGTGTGATTCGTTTTCTTTCGTTCATAAGTACTTTTGGCAACAGTGCCATGTTTTGTAGAACAGTATCTCCTTTCAGATATTTGGTGGGTGGGGGAAGCTGCTGGTATGGTACATTCAGCATTTTTCTAGACCCCCTTATTGATCTGGTATTCAGTAGATAACTAGTGTTCTTGGATAGCAAAGTTATAGCCTTCTGGGTGGGATATGATGTATCAATGAGAGACCCCTTCCTGTTAATATTATTGTTGTCTTTAACTTGTAGGATATGTATCCATGCATGATTTTTTGCTGGTATGATGAGTGCTTCTATTCCAGGTTTCTTTTTTAATTGGGTTAGTCCAGATACC
>OZ024743.1:57696482-57706482 GCA_964016885.1 Eledone cirrhosa | reverse complement strand
CAGCTAGGTCGATTAGTAAAGCCTAATTTATGATCTTTAAGGGTAATATATTCTTTACGTTTAGCTAGGCTTTCAATCCGGTTGTCTATTTTTAAAGAACTAGCTAGTTCTTTAGCTTCTTTATTAATAGTATTGTAGGTGTTATTATTAGTTAATTGATATTTGTTGGTGATACTATTAGTTAAAAGTTGGTTATACAAAATACTATTAACTTCAAAGAAAATTTTAGTTTTATCGGAAAGAACAAAAGTGTGTGTAGAATTTTTAAAATTAGAAATATCTTTAGACAGTTTAGTTTGAAAATTATTATTGTACTTAAGAAATTTGATATCACTAATTAAATTAACAAGGTCTAATTCGAAGTTGGCCATGTCTTTAATTCTAGGTGGGTATTTACGGGATTTTATGTGAAAACAATCATTTGTATCAGCACTGAATAGTCCATCGTAAACCATTGCCTTCCATCTCATTCTTTTAACGACTTGTTCGATTTTATCTATAAGCAGTTTGGTATAAGTTGTGTTGGAAGGAGTAGGTATATTTTTGATTGAATAATCCAATTCATAAAGGTCCATGGTGTATGTTGGTTAAATTCCTGAAAACTGTAGAGTGCTCAACTAATCGGGCTGGAAAGTGCCAATCATATATGTAATATAGAATAGGCTTCAATCAATCCCGGTTGGAGCTGTATAAATGAAGTAATTCCGTCGGAAAGGTCCAGGAAAAAAGAGTGCTCTATGTAGGTTACAGAGCTTAATAGTTATGTAATAAACAACATAAGATAATTATTTCATTTACCAGTGGTTTCTTGAAAGCAAACAAAATTTACTTTCAGTCATCAGAATGAAAAAATCCTGGTGTATTTATTGACAGTGGATTTTAAAAACAAATATATAATCTATATGAAAGTGAGGCTGGAAAAGGAAGAAGGAAAGGAAACAGAATAAATATAAAAGTAGATGAACACACATGTACACACACGCACGCACACATATACATACACACATTTATACATATATATATATACATATATATATATACATATATATACATACACACATATATACACATACACACAAACATACATATATACATATACATACATATATATATATACATATCCATACATACACATACACACAAATACACAAACACACACAGATGTATATATATATATATATACATATATATATATATATATACACACACACATATAATCATACATACATACATACACACGTACATACACACACATACATACACACATATATACACGCATATATATATATATATATATATATATATACACACATATAATCATACATACATACACACGTACATACACACACATACATACACACATATATACACGCATACATACGCACACACATATATAGATATATGTACACACACCTACATACGCACACACACAATTAATTATAATAAAAAATAATAATAAAAAATAATAATAAAAAAACAATGGACAACCATATGATGCAAAAGGCCGTCACATCAAAATAAAAATAAAAAATAAAAATATACGACTTAAGAAAATAAAAATAAAAATTATTATAAAGTTGATAGCGATACAGGAAAGGACACAAATAAATAAACAAACACACGTGGTAAGCAATACACACATTTACACATACACATACATATAAATATATACATACACACACACATACATATATGAAAATGGAATGAGGAGGTGTGAGGTGGGACACTCGGATTATCCCAGCCCCGGAGATTTCTTCATTGGGATATTTTTTCTTTTCTAGTTTTTATGGATTTGATGTCGATCGATATGACATCTGACTCACTTTCCACCGACTCCTTTTCTGATAATGAAGACGGGAAGGGAGGGCGACCCTCGAAGTTACAAATAAGCACATTCATGGAATGTGGGCGGGGCGAAAGGGAACCCATAAATATGTGTACAAATACGTCAACAATGATTCCGATACTGCCGTCTTTGCGTTACAAAAATGAAATGTGTCCGACGAGGCCCCCAACTTCCAATACGGCTAAAATATCAGCAGTAGAGTGGGGGTGAGAGGTTGACCCTCGGATTTTCCCAGCCTCGGAGATTTCTGCTGTGGGAATTTTTTTAACTTCTAGTCTATTTTTTCGTTTGTTTTCGATCGATCTGATATCCGAATCACTCGCCAACGACATATTTTCCCGAGAACGGAGGTAAGGAGTGCGGGGTCTCTCGGAGTTACATATAAGTACCTCTCAGCTGTTTACATTTATAGAAAAGCACCCACTGGTGATCGCGAAGAAATATTTTTACCTAATTTTTTTGTGTTTTTTCAACTAATCTGCTCTCCTAGATGCTAGCAATTGCCTTCTTTTCTGAAAAAGAAATTGGGGGAGAACACTCGGATTGTCCCAGCCTCTGAGATTTCTTTTATGGGAATAACAGAGGTGGGAAGAGATGGAGACCCTCAGAGTTACAGATAAGCACCACTCAGGCATTTACATTTATAGAATAGCAATCCCTTTATACTGATGGGTGTGTTGATCCTTCATCATTTTGTACTTTTGTGGACTTGTCAACTTAATCAAATCTTCCCCAATTTACAAATCCACCATTCCTACGAAGTGTGGCCGTGTGAAAGAGTAATCGTTGCCCTGAAAAACATGACAGTGAATGCCATCAACAGAAATCTCTCACAGATGATCCCTAGAGGTAGCCAGACCTATAAATATATCGACAAAGTTGTCGATGAAGAGGAAGCTGTTCATTATCCCGTTGAATTAATCAACAGTCTGGAACCGAACGGTTTGCGCCACACAACTTTGAACTGAAGAAGGTTACATTCTTCATGCTTCTCAAAAGCCCTGATCAGCTATGATTGTGCATTGGGTCGCATATAGATGTGACTGAACTACAGCCTCACATTATCGAAGCGAAAATGGATGTGGTAAGGGAGACATCGTATTTATACCTAGAATACCGTTAATACCAAAAGATGTCCGGTTTTGTTTCAAATTATTGTAATTCCCAGTAATAGTCAGTTACGCAATGACCATTAACAAGTCTCAAGGTCAAATACTGCAGGTTTTCAGTCTCCATCTAGAAGAAAACTGTTTCTCACGTGGTCAATAGTATGTACATTGTTACAGAGTAGGAAGCCCCTACAAACTCTTGTCAATGTTCGATAAACGATAAAAACATTGTATATACTAAAGTTCTGTAAATGTTATATAATTTATCTAGAATACATTTTTCTATTATTTTCTTTATTACTTTCCGTATTTAGATATTCCAATAAATTTTTGAAAATTATATTATGCAAGATTTGAATGCCTTTTAACATCTTTTATTTTAAGGAAAATGGGCATTACGATAGATGGCAATAGACAACTTTTGAATAGATTTGATCACAGTACACCCAAGACAAATGCCGGGAGGACATAAACATATATATTATATATATACATTTACTGTGAATTTAACAGAAACCATAATTGAAAGTCCAAACAACTTAATCAAAGCAGAGTCTCGGTATAGCCGCAGACCAATGACTATAACCAGTAATAGTAATAGGGTAACCTATATATATATATATATATATATATATATATATATATATATATATATATATATATATATATATATATATATATATATATATATTTACAATTAACATAACTAAAACTGTTATTGGAATTCTAAACGAAATACGAAGCAAACAACACACTTTCTCGTGAAGAAACTAATCTCATTATATTGACTCTGTCAATATAATCATATATATATATATATGATAAAGAACACAAGAGCGTCTACAACATCAAAAGATTTTTATTGGCTTACAATGTTTCTTCCTTACGTAACCGTAGGTTTCGTCAGAGCTATAAAAGGGGTTTGATTGGTGTTATGGACTCTACCAACCAAACATTCAAGAACAAAGAGTAAAGAGAGTAAAGAGCAAAAGCAGGGGACGATAAGTCTAATTTTGGTGCGGGAGAGTGGGGTGTGGGTCCTTGTTTACTAGCTGTGGTCATATTCATTCCCGGGAGTCGAGTGGTTAGCTGAACCATAGATGGGGTGGCGTCGATAGTATGGTGCAGAGGGTGTGCAGAGGCTACCTCACACACAAAGGGCATACAATATATATATAACGGAGGAGAAAGTACATGAGGTAATTAGAAATGGAAAAAGAGTAATAATAATAATCTATAATTAATAATGTATAATAAGGCATGGGGAAGATTACACTATAATAAGGTATAAAAGTAAGAATAAGGTAAAATATTAAGGAGGATAAAAGTGAAAATAAGAATAAAGATAAAAACATATATATATATAAAAAACATCTAGAGAATATATAATGATGACCTGAAGTTGTATGGGCCAAATATCAATGACATCATGAAACAATTGGACCTCATTACACAATTTTCAACCGACATCAAAATGAAATTTGGTGAGTCCAAGTGTGCATATTTGGCAGTAAAACGTGGAAGAGCTGTGCCCTCCTCTAGAAATCTAGAGATGAACGGCCTGACAATACAACCTCTGCAGTCAGGTGACAACTACAGATATCTTGGACAGGATGAGAATGTCAGATATGATGGATCCATAAATAAGGAGAGAACCAGAACTGAATACCTCAGAAGGGTAAAGAAAATATGGTCATCAGAACTGTCAGCATACAACAAATAGATTGCCCACAATACTTATGCTGTGCCAATTCTAACGCCAACATTTGGCCTGCTGAACTGGTCATTGCAAGAACTAAGTGAGATGGATGTTAGAACTAGAAAACTTCTCAGTGCTACTGGGAACTTTAACATCAATGGTGATGTGGATAGGCTATACTTCTCACGCAAGGAAGGTGGCCGGGGTCTAAAATCAATATTAACAACATATGAGACCCGGATTGTAACACTGAAGCAACACCTTCAACAGAGGAAAAAGGTTGGCAACCATCTTGCCCAGGTTTATGAGCATGAAAAAAAAAAGTATCATTAGAATAGCGACTGATCTGAAGGAGAGATATGGAATAAAGCCTGATATAAATCTCTCACCCAGAGAAATCGGAAGATCCTATTCAATGTTCAAACAAGAAAAAAAAATTGACCAATTTACAGAAAAAGTTGTGCATGGATACTTGAGGCGTAAAACACAGACCATAGAGGGGATAAACCACTCAAAAAGCCTGGCATGGAGTTCCGACAAGTTTATGACATCACACCTTGAGGGATATCTCTATGCAATACAGGAACAAGAACTACCTACCAAATATCTGCTGCACAAAAGAGGAGGGCCAGCAGCTGACAATAAATGTAGGCTATGTAAAACAAAGATCGGGGATGTAAGCCACATTGTTGCCAGCTGCGAAAGAATGTCATCTCGCTACTACCTCCCCATGAGACACGATGGGATAGCTAGAACCATCTGGAACGCACTTCGGAAAACAAAATTAACAACAAACGAGGAAGAATATATTGAGACAGATGGCACTAAGGAATACTGGTGGAACCTGAAAATAAAAACTGCCACCAAATTAAAGCACAACCGGCCTGATATTGTTGTTTGGGACCACACATTGAAAACGTGTTCTGTTGTGGAGATCAGCTGCCCACTTGATGTAAACGTTGTCAGAAAAATACAGGAGACGGAGGTCATCTACGGACCATTGATGAGGAGTTTACAAATCCAGTATCCAAGATACACCTTTAGCTTCATACACATCATTATTGGAGCTACGGGTTATATACCAACCCGCTTGGACCAAAGTATGACTGAACTTGGATTTGCGGACAAAAAGCGCAGCTCCCTAATTCATAGTCTACAAATGGCTGCGATAGCTGACACCTTCAAAATTTGCAAAACATTCTTGCGATTCAAGGGATGACAATTTCTTTTCTTTTACAACCTTGCCACCAGGAAGGTGGCCGGTCAAAAAAATATACTCGAAATTAAGAGAAAGAGATAACACATATACATGCATACATGCATACATACATACATACATACATACATACATACATACATACATACATACATACATACATACATACATACATACATACAAATATACATACATACATATGAAGACGAACTGAATGATAACTACCAAGCTATTGCTCTACTTTGTGTTAACCCTTTGCATCGCTTCAGTGAAGCGTGTCAAAGTTAAGATGTGAGAAACAAGTGCATGGCTGACTGGTTAGATTATCGGAGAAGATTCAAGAGAATAGTTCGTACAAGCAGCGTATCATCCCGTGAGAGGAGATTTATTTCAGTTAATATACTAATATATTTCAGCTACCTCTAATGCTTTCATAAAATTGATATTATTGTACTAGTATACATACAAATATATTTAGAAAGAGAAAGATAGAAAAGACAGAGTTCAGTATATATATATATAATTACATAATAAACAACATAATATAATTTTTCCATTACAAAAGGTTTCAGGAAACTAGATGATCCTTACAGAAACGCCCAGCTCGTTCATCAGATGAAATAGATATATATCTGATAAACGAGCTGGATGTTTCCGTAAAGATCGTCTAGTTTCCTGAAACCCCTGGTAATGGAATAATTATATTGTTTTGTTTATTGTGTAATCATATAACTCTGTACTATACATATAGCACTATTCTTTCCTTTACATTTCCTACGGAAATAATTCACACACACACACACACACACACACACACACACACACACACACACACACACACACATACACGCACACGCACACACACACACACACACACACACACACACACACACACACACACACACACACACACACACACTCACACACACACACACACATATATATATATATACATATATATATATATATATATATGTGTGTGTGTGTGTATTTTTCATATCTGAAAACGTGTTTTGAAACAGATATTGTTATACTTTGGGAGTGTCATGCAGGCAGCCAATACGAACATAAACACCAGTTGGTTTTTACTTCAATTTATTATATACTCTCACTCGGTTAGTGTAATAACAGCCCAAGTACAGAATTCACGAAAACACCTGGTGTAGGATAGAACAAAGAAATGACACAAAATAACAGCAAAGGTAGTCAATGAGGAGGCCACACAAAGTGTGACAAAAGAGGTTTGACGATCAACAAGTAAACAACCATCCACTTATAAAACTAACATAATGAGGTTTTATAATAAAGTACGTTTGTTTTTATTGGCAACATGGCCCTCCCAAATTATACCAATATATATATATATACATATATATAGAAAAACCACAGACCCTTCATCTCAACTCACCTTTTGAAAAGCAGAAGAACTGCGAAACCGGTAAAGGAACCAAATAAATATATATATTTTTTAAAAAAATAAGACTCCAGTTGCATTTTCGATTTCATCTCTTTTTCTTTATACTTTCACTCGTATAGGACACCTCGGTTATTTTTCATTTTGTAAAAAAAAACCTCACTTTCTAATACATATATATATATATATACATATATATATATACATATATATATATACATATATATATACATATATATACACACACACACACACATATATTTATTTATATATATATATATATATATATATATATATATATATACAAATATATATATATTATATATATATATATATATATGTTTCTATTGGCAACATGGTCCTCCCAAATTATAACAATCTCTCACTCTCTCTCTATATATATATATATATATATACACACACACATATATATATATATATACTTATATATATATGTATATATATATATATATATTAATTCAAAATATTAATAAATATAGACATTTGCGTAATCAAAATATATTTTATTATATATGTTTCGGAGGTACTGTGATGTCTTTTTCAGTACGTCCTCATCAGATAAAATATATAAATTGATGTATGACATACCTCAACTGTGCTGATGGTTCAATTCCAGTCTTGGCAGAGACTGGAATTGACTGCCAAGACTGGAATTGAACCATCAGCACAGTTGAGGTATGTCATACATCAATTTATATATTTTATCTGATGAGGACGTACTGAAAAACAGCACAGTACCTCCGAAATATATATGATAAAATATATTTTGATTACGCCAATGTCTGTATTTATTAATATTTGCAATTATTATTAATAACTCCAGAAAACTTTTATTGTTGAGTGCTTCTAATATATTCTAAAACTATATTCATTGATTAATCAATGAACCTTGTTTAACTTTTCGTTATATTTATATATATATTGGTTTGCGTAGCTGGTCGAAGAAAATCGGTACAACTTCAGTCATCTCTTACTCAATGATATAATAAAGTTTGTACATTATAATTACAATCTCATTTCTCAGAGTGCACTCATACGTAAATCAGTAAAATAAATGTCTACGTCTGGTAATGTTATTAGTATATCAAATATATCCGAACTGATCATCAATGTGTGTGGTCCAGTCTGTCAACAATAGTTCCATCAGGAATTACTAGTCCCAGTGGTTAAGTAACATCAGCAGGCATTACGTAATTTGACGCCGAATTTAATTCCACAGCGGGTGGACGCCACCCAAGAATGGAAAAATTTGTTTAAGGACTCATACACGTCCATTCCTTGTCACCACAAGTGTAGCAGTCTTAGATATGTTGTGCCTCGTAACCGCTCCGCAAAAAGGTAAATTTAAAAATTGAATATAAGCCATATATATATATATATATATATATATATGGCTTATATTCAATTTTTAAATTTATCTCTCTCTCTCTATATATATATATATATTTTATATATATATATATATATATATATATATATAGATAGATAAAAGAGAGAGAGAGAGAGAGAGAGAGAGAGAGAGAGAGAGAGAGAGAGAGAGAGAGAGAGAGAAAGTAAATTTAGCACATCATCTGATATCTTTTTTAGCCTTAACTCTCCCGTTCTGAGCCAGTGCTACACTAAAGCCTGAGTCCTGGTGTTTCTCCTGTGCAAGGTGCATAAAATAGTCCACTGCGATAATTAAAAGGTAGGGAGCCAATGCATCTCTCTGAAGCACTCCAACCAGTATCTCAAAGAACTCTGTCATCCCGTCAGGTGTAATGACTTGGGCTCTGGTGTTCGTGTACAACAGTGATATCAGGTGTACTATTTTCTTGGGGATCCCATAAGCCTGTAAGATCTTCATCAGGCAGTCCCGGTCCCCAGAATCAAAGGCCTTCCTGAATCAATGAAAGCCATGACAAACCTCAGAGCTTAACGGTGTCTCCCAAAAGTCAACTCGAAAGTAATACAGAGGAGACTGAGCTTAGCTGGACATGCTCACCGATATTCAGAGTTGACACTGCACTCAGTGGTCCTGTGGGAGCCTCTACACAGACTCACTAGAAGGGGGAGACCAAGGTTGACATATCTCATGCTCTAAGGACAAACACTGGTCTCTGCTAGACGCAGAACATGGAGGCAATGATGAAGGACAGAGACCGCTGGAGAGAACTCGTCCATGGATCTCGGGAATTTTACCCGCCGTAGTAATGGAGTGGAACCTCGGTTCACAGAGTTAATTCGTTCCTGATGCCGTTAGTCATCCGAAATGTTCGTAAACTGAAACTATTTTCATCACACGAAATGTTTAGAGAAATAGAGTGAGAGAGACTGCGTGAAAAAGACAGATAGATAACGCCATAGTAACTAACTACACTGCAAGTGATTTTTCTCGCTGATACTCCAAGCTTTTTGCCATCTGTTTTTGCCAGCCTGCGTGTTCCTTACTGAAGACACCGTTCATAAACCGAGATGTTTTATGTTCGGGGAAAATTGTTCTTGAACAGAACTCCAACTATATATATATATATATATATATATATATATATATATATATATATATATATATATATATATAGGAGAGAGTATGACCCCGACGGCAGAGCTCAACCCGTTTCGAGGGCTATTTCTGGACTTTAGTCCAGAAATACCCGTTATTAATGGTGCGTTATGGTCCATCTGGTTCCTTACCACAACTCCTCCGTTATATATA
>OZ024743.1:57688227-57696282 GCA_964016885.1 Eledone cirrhosa | reverse complement strand
AGAGAGAGATAGGCCGTTAGACAGATAGAGATACAATTAAAACAGAAAATAAAAGAGTGTTGTCATATAGAGAGTGAAGAGAGACAGACAGTAAAGCAGTTAAATTATAGAGAGAGAGAGAGAGGGAGGGAGAGAGAGAGAGAGAGACGACGATCAACTTTATAATATTTGGGAGTGAAGAGCGACAGAGAGAGTAAAACAGTTAAATTATAGAGAGGGGGAACTTTTATAGAGAGAGAGAGGGAAGAGCGACGGAGAAACAACGCTCAACTTTATAATATTTGAGAGTGAAGAGCGACTGAGAGAGTAAAGCAATTAAATTATAGAGAGGGGGAACTATTATAGAGAGAGGGAAGAGCGACGGAGAGAGTAAAGCTAACAAACTATAGAGAGGTGTGTAGGATACATACATACATACATACATAATACACACGACACTCAGCTTTATAAGGTTGACTTTGCCTTTCATCGATAAAACAAAGTACCAGTAATGCACTGGTAATTGCTGGCCTTGTGCCTAAAGTAGAAACAATATTATATATATATATATATATATATATATATATATATATATATACCTTTCATTTATATATATATATATATATATATATATATATATTTATTAAAATAACAGATTAAAGTTTAAGCAAAGAATCGCTGCTTTCATCCTTAACGGGATCTTCTGAAACTAACAAAGTCAATCTGTAGACGCAGAAGTGGATATGTATCGTCTTCCTGTATTCGTCCGGTTGCAACGTTTTTTGAAATATCCACTTCTGCGTTAACAGATTGACTTTGTTAGTTTCAGAAGATCCCGTTAAGGATGAAAGCAGCGATTCTTTGCTTAAACTTTAATCTGTTATTTTAATAAATATATATATATATATATATATATATATATATATGTGAATATAGACATAGAATATTCGAAAATATTCTGTATGTTTATAATAAACATTTTGAAGACCTAATCGCTATAGAATAGAATACGTCACGTATTACAATTAGATTCTCGATAAAAGCAAGGGAAGTAATCTACGCGTTTCATTCTCGTTAGAAATCATCAGGACTACATACGTGACGTATTCTATTCTATAGCGATTAGGTCTTCAAAATGTTTATTATAAATATACAGAATATTTTCGAATATTCTATGTCTATATTCACATATATATCGCTATTTCAGAGCATTTATTCCAATTTCTAATTTCTGCCGGACCGGCAACCGCTCTTTCAAACCAGTTCCTGTACACGGCTAAGTATTCTATAAGTCTCTAGCTGTGTCATTCTCGATAAAAGCACTGGATATGTAGTCCTGATGATTTCTAACGAGAATGAAACGCGTAGATTACTTCCCTTGCTTTTATCGAGAATCTAATTGTAATACGTGACGTATTCTATTCTATAGCGATTAGGTCTTCAAAATGTTTATTATAAACATACAGAATATTTTCGAATATTCTATGTCTATATTCACATATATATCGCTATTTCAGAGCATTTATTCCAATTTCTAATTTCTGCCGGACCGGCAACCGCTCTTTCAAACCAGTTCCTGTACACAGCTAAGTATTCTATAAGTCTCTAGCTGTGTCATTCTCGATAAAAGCACTGGATATGTAGTCCTGATGATTTCTAACGAGAATGAAACGCGTAGATTACTTCCCTTGCTTTTATCGAGAATCTAATTGTAATACGTGACGTATTCTATTCTATAGCGATTAGGTCTTCAAAATGTTTATTATAAACATACAGAATATTTTCGAATATTCTATGTCTATATTCACATATATATCGCTATTTCAGAGCATTTATTCCAATATATATATATATATATATATATATATATATATATATATATATATATATATATATATATACATATATATATATATCGACCCCACTACTAATTCTTTTCTTCAAGTGTGGCACTTTTTTATGTGAAACCGGTAATTTACGGGACGTGAGTAAACAGTAAACGGTTTGACAAGTAGGCTCGATAAACAATAAACTTAAACACAGACTGAGTCGCTCGATATATATATATATATATATATATATATATATATATATATATATATATATATGCGTGTGTATAAGTGTGTGTGTGTGTGTGTGTGTGTCATGATATTACTTATTTACCAAATTCACTGATTTTTTTTTATCAATCGATAATTATTGCATCGAATACATAGACTGATTTCAATCTTCGTCTCACTTGAATTTGTAATAAACAAAAGAATGTGTTGTGTGATTGAGTGTAATATAGTCACAAGTTTTGGGCTGTGCTATAGCCACAAATTTTGGGTCATAGTTTGGTCACTAACTGTTACTACTAAGAGAGGTCGTAAGCTCGTGAATATTTGGGGGCTGTAAAGTGTTTACTAGTTTTGGCTTGTAACAAAGATCGTCCGAGATTTATAAGATTTATAAGAGAGGTTTCCGGTTTTCCACCTCAAACTCATGACCAGAGTATTGGACTCGAGGAAGGAACCACGTCCATTCATAGTGGCTTTGAACAATACCTGAACAATAAAACAATTTCCCTTAAAACACTAAAAAAGATTTAATAGTTCAATATTAAATTACCCCCCAAAAAATTCTAAATCCAATGATGAATTTAAAATATACATCAGTAGATGTATGTATTGCAATAGCTGTGCAAATTTTATATAATATAATGACCAAAATGTGGGAGAATTTTAATTAAATTTGCTAAAATCAAGTATTGAATAGATACATTTTTTCCCCGGGTAACAAAGTCTGTTTTAAAGAGTAACACAAATAGAAATAAAAAATACATTTATTAAATACTTCGGAGAAATTAAAAAAATAAAAATAAAATTTAAATTGTTTAGAAATAAATGGTTTATCTGTGTAATAGAGCTGCAGAATCATTAAATTTGCATCGTATAAACTACTTTAATGAAAAACATGGGAAAATAAGTAGAAAAGTTGATTTATTAACACAATTAAAATTAGTAAAGACGTGCAAAACAATGAACGCCTAAAAAAAACTAATTTCTTTCTTCTTTCACTCATCGTATGTCTTATATAGCTTTCATCCTATACATTCCGTTTCTGTTTTATTATTTATATGGATTAATTAGGAGAGAAGGCGGCGAAACATAATATGTTCGAAAAATCAAAGCCAAAAAATTCTGGTATTGCAGATATCGCACTAACAAAACTGGTGGCTTATAATTCCTAATGATTTAACGAAGCAACTGTTTTTATATTAAGCATTGTGACACTAACATGATCGATATTTCCTATTTCACTAACACTTTAGTATTTGAAACGACCGTATCTGGCCGGATTCTCTCACCTCTTTCTGTTCAAACCGGCCATAACTGACCACTCATATGATGTTAAGGTGTTTCTCTCAAAATAAATAACATCAGAATCTCATAGCTTTGATATTATGTGAGAAAAGAATGTGAGATGAAGCCTTTACCATGAAAATATAATAGTAAATATAAAGTAATGTAAATGCTAAGGGGTTGAGCATTCCACAGAGACGAGTATCGTTAAGATAATTCGCAGGGAGATTCAATAACACTGGGTGTGACATGGCTGGTCTTTTGAATTACAAGTACAACTCATTTTTGCCAGTTCAGTGAACAGGAACAAGGCGCCATCAGAAATCGATCTCACGACTTCAAGATCGCGGGCTGAACACCCAATCCACTAACTTATGTGCCTTCTAATTACATTAAGCTTGGTGACATGACTGTGTGTGGAGGAGCTGCGTGGATTACGAATACACTCTCACACACACACACACACACACACACACACCCACACACACACACACACATATATATATATATATATATATATATATATATATATATATATATAAGTATATATTTACATGTATATATATATATATAATGGAAAAATTTGAACAGGGACAAAACAGAGAGGCAGTACAACGAATGTTTATTAATTTCACGCTCTGGAGAGTGGGGTGTTGGTGGGGGACGACGTTTCGGGCATAAGCCCTTCCTCAGGTGAGAAGTGTGTGGGAACAGAGTTCAAAGGGTGTGTAGGGGAGTGGTGGAGAGACATATAGCGAAAGGAAACGAATGAAAAAATAAAAAATAAAGATAAAAATAAAAATAAGCATGATCAAAATGCAAGGAATGAGATAAATTTAAAAATAAAGGCATGATCAAAATAAACTGAAATTAAAAGGGGGGAAAACAGGTGGTTGAAGGGTGTGGGGTGTGTAGGGGTGGTGGCGGGTGGAGTGGGGAGAGGGAGACGGGGTATCCGAGCGGGGAGGGCTGAAGGTGGTGTGTGTGTGTAGGTGTACGTGTGTGTGTGTGTGTGTGTATGTGAAAGTAAGGGTTGGGGGAAGAACGGGGTTGCATGTTCAGGAAGAGGTGTGTGTGGGGGGGTTTGTGGGTCGGAGTGTCTGTGCGTGTGTGGATAGAGGGGTGGGGGGAGAGGAATCAGGAGGCTGAGGGGGTAAATATGTGGTGGAAAGCACGTGTGTGTGGGGTTTAAGCGTGTTATGTGTGTGGGTGGCGTGTGGAGAAAAAAATGTTTGGGGGGTGTGTGTGTGGGTGAGTTATATAGGAGATTACGTAAGAGGATGGTTGAAAAGTTGGTAAATTCCGAAGTTGTTTAGTGGATTGGTTGTTGGTCAATTTCTGCGTGTGCGTATTCCATGAAGCGATGGTCGGAAGAGGAGAGATGTGGGGTGCGCGCGCAACAGGAAGTGGTCAGCAGTGGGAGTGCTGTGGTCTGTTTGTGCTGGAAGGTGGTCAGAGGGCATAGCAGCAGTCGGTGGAATGGTAAAGGGCGAGGAGGGGTAGGTGTGAAAGTTGGAGTGAGGAGGGTGTGTGTGTGTGTATTAGTAGGGGTGTTAGTGGGATGAGTGAGTGTGGAGCGAGGGTGTGGGTGGAGCGGGGAGAGAAGGGTGTGTGTGGTTCTATGGAGGGAGTGTGGTGTACTGGTGTGTGTGTAGTTTGATGAAGAGGTGTTAGTGGGTGTTAGTATACGGGAGGTGGGGAGGGGTTGAATGCAAGTGTGAGTGGGGGTTAGTGGTGGTAGGGTGTGTAGAGTTGGTGGTGTACGAGGGTGTGTGGGTACGTGTGCGTGGGGTTGGGGGGTGTTAGTGATGTTAGTTGCGTGTGGGGTGGGTGGTGTAAGTGGGTGCGTGTGTTCGTGTGCTTGGGGTTAGGGGGTGTTAGTGAGGTTAGTTGCGGGGTGGTGGGATGGAGGTGTGGGGGTGAGAGATGTGGGGGTGAGGGTTAGTGGTGGTAGTAGGGTGTGTGTTTAGTGTGAGCGCGTGTATATATGTGCCGGTGGGTGTGTGCGTGTGATAAGGAGGGGGAGGAGGAGAAGAGGGGAGGGAAGGGATGTTAGTATGTTAGTTGGCGAAGGGTGGTCAGATGAGGGGTGGAGTGGAGGTGTTAGTATTGTTAGTTGTGGGGTGGGCGGTGAAAAGGAGGGGTGTGTTAGTGGTGTTAGTGGGGGATAAGTGTGGGGGGAGGGGGCGGTCGAACGCTAAAGGAATAAGGGTGGGGAGTTCAAGCCGGGGGGAGTGTGGGTCTGTAAGATTAAGATAGTTCGTTGTTCGACCGTAAGGCGATTGGCGGGTGTTCCGTGGCACTGGAGTAGGCCACAGACTGTGAGATGGCGTGCGGAATGTCCAGGGCCACCAAAGTGGCGGGCGATGGGGGAACTGCCCCCGAGACAAATATCCCGGAGGTGCTCCGTGACTCGGTCCGCCAGGCGACGTCCTGTCTGTCCGACATAAGTCCGTAGACTAGGTTGGAGGAGGTGCAGTGGAAGGCATGCAGGACCGATAGAGAGTGGCCGTTGGGACCCTGGAAGGTGATGGTGTTGGTGATGTGGGGACAGGTGTTGCAGCGGGGCCTAGAACAGGGAAAGGAACCGGGGGGGGGAACAGAGCGTGGGTTGGGGGGTAGGGAGCTGTGGACGAGGTGGGTGCGGAGATTGCGTGCGCGTTTGAAGGAGGGGAGTGGTGGGGTTGGGAAGATGTGGGAGGTGGAGGGGTCGGACTGGAGGCGTCGGACGAGGCGGCGGATGGTGCGGTGGAGGGGTAAGGTGGAGGGTAGTAGGTGATGGGGAAGGGGAGACGGTCGGTGGGTGTGCGGTGGCGTGGGGTGAGGGTGGTGGAGCGGGGGACAGCACAGGCGCGGGTGAGAGCGGTGTGGACGAGGGAGGGGGGGGAACCTCTGCGGATGAAATGGCTGACTAGGGAAAGGCCCTGGGACTCAAAGTCAGCATCACGGCTACAGAGGCGGCGGATCCTGAGGAGTTGGGAGTAGGGAATGGAGTGTTTAGTGTAGGTGGGGTGGGAAGAATCCATATATATATATATTCATTATATATATATATGGATATATTTACATATATATATATATATATATATATATATATATATGTATATGTATATATATATATATATATATATATATATATATATATATATATATATATATAATTGAATAAACAAGAGAGATGAACACTAATTAAAAATTAGCTCTACATAATGGAGCCGACAAATATATATTTTTCAGCCGACCTTTTCAGACGAAATTTTCAGCCGACCCTCGTATATACATATGTATATATATATATATATATATATATATATATATATATATATATATATATATATATATATATATATATATATATATATATATATATATATATATATATATATATATATATATATATATATATATCTTATTTTGTTTGACCCGTTCAGCTTGTTCGCTTCTTTTGGCTGTGGTGGTTAATGTTCTTAACCATCGTCTCAGTTTGTATGACCTTTTCAACTTATGTTTATAGCTCTGGTATCTTCATATCCATGGAGCGCTTGTCTACACAATACGGAAGTTGCGTTTCGCTAATTTCTACCCGCCGAAATGCGATTCTCACTAAATTTATATTTATATACATATATATATATATATATATTTATATATATATATATATTTATATATATATATGTGTGTGTGTGTGTGTGTGTGTGTGTGTGTGTGTGTGTGTGTGTGTGTGTGTGTGTGTGTGTGTGTGTGTGTGTGTGTGTGTGTGTGTGTGTGTGTGTGTGTGTGTGAGTGTGTGTGTGTGTATATATATATTTGTCGGCTCCATCGTGTAGAGCTAATTTTTAATGTCCTGTAAAGCATGATGTCTGACGCTCTAACGATACAGCCAACAAAAGCCTTTTTTATTTGACGTGTTAACGTTCGAATGTTCTAATTTTCTAATAATACCGCCACAGACAAATAACAAACATGTCATAACGTTAAACAGGGTAATGTATTACCTTACGAGAATATATATATATAGTTTTTGTAAATAACTCCAATTCTTATAAACAAATCAAATATATGTATTTGCAGTGATTAACTTGTTTAAAATCTAAATATTGGTGAGTGATTGTATTGGAAAAATATCTATGAAATCATATGTTAACTATAAACAAAATACAATATATGATTTCAATAGTTATCTAGTTTGATACGATGTTATTCAATATTCTGGTAAACTGTTGTCACATGTATTTACGTATGTATTTGTGTGAGTGCAAGTGAATGTGTGCGAGTGTGCGACACACACACACACACACACATATATATATATATATATATAATGAAAAATTAAAATTAGAAGTTAGGATTATCCATCATCAGGCGTCATAGGCATTTCTTAGCGTTAAAGCGTTAGAGACAAGATACCTCAGCCTACGACGAAACAATAACTAAAGTAAGTTATATATATATATATATATATATATATATATATATATATATATATAATGTATGATAAACAATACAATATAATTACCACATTACCAGAGGTTTCCCGAATAAGACGAATACGAAAAACGTCCTCATTCGTTCGTCGCACAAGGCAATTTAAAACATAGTGAAATATTTGGAAAGTCTCCTAAAAAAATGCGAAAAATATATAAATAAAAGTAATGCGAGAGATATTAAAAAAATATATAAAAGAATATATAAAAAATATATAAAAAAATATAAGGAAATATAGTTAGGGTAT
>OZ024743.1:57645727-57683227 GCA_964016885.1 Eledone cirrhosa | reverse complement strand
TGGGGATGCTTTCGCTCCACAAAAAATTTTTTTAAAAAGTTGGATAACCGTTGACTCCTCCGCTTTTGGCGGGTTTTGCTTTTCCTCCCGTAGAATGTTCAAAAATCACCATCCTCATGACCCACAGGTTGTGCTGGATTATTTGTTACCAGTAGTGCTAAAGAGTGACATAACATAACATACATACATACATACATACATACATACATACATACATACATACATACATACATATACATATTGTTTCACTGAACATATATTGATATATAAGCGCTAGCCGTTGATGGTGCAATATTGAAACGACCGTACGGAACGACTATAATAAAGATATACGATAATTATACTCTGCTATTGTATTCGAAGCTCGTATCACTTACATAATACGCATAGATCTCTTTGGTTGAATATGCTTCACTTGTTCTGGGCATCAAGTCTACCAATTATATATACAATTCATATGAGCATATAGATAAGATAGATAAATATATGTATGTATTTATACGTATCTACATGTATTGGAAATCATCTATCGCTGAGCCATAATATACATATATATACAGGTTAATATGTATATGTATGCAACATTGGAGTATTGCAGCCCTGTTACCACTCATCCCCGTTAATGAAATCAAACGCTTTGTTTTATGTTCACTCTGTGACTGTTTGAACTAAAATTTAAAATGCGCTTACGTCAAAGCTATGGGTTTGCAATCCCTGAGGACTTTTGGCCACTTCAAAGCGAAATACCGTATAAAGGACGATTTGTCATTTTATATATATATATATATATATATATATATATATACATATATATATATATATAAAGAGAGGGAGATACATACGCAAACACACACACACGCATACATACATACACAGATAGACATTATATATATATATATATATATATATATATATATATATAGCGTCTCAATTAAAATAGATAGACAACGAAGAAATGTCAGAGCGACCTTAACATATTGTTACATACACTCTATGTGAGGTTTATTTTCACAATTTAATTGTTGGGAGATTATTTCGCATATTGTTATCAGAACATAAACTCGGTTATCGAAATATTTTATTGTATAATATATATAATATATATATTGTTTAATATGTATATTATACAAAAACGTTAGCGCTCTCTTTCTCAAGGCTGGTATTACCATTAAGGCCTCCTAGAGTAAAGTATGGCTTCAGAGAGATTTAGCTGTACGTATGCATGTCTGTATGATATAATGATTTATATATATTTGACATAAATGTATATATATATATATCCAAAGGATGTGTGCATATATATATATATACATATATATATATATATATGCATGTGTGTATTTCTTCATTGTACTGTTTTGTGTCTGGTGTATTTATATGTATGTATATATATATATATATATATATATATATATATACACCAGATATATATTTCAGTCAATTTTCCACCATATTAGTCAGTGAAACCGCTATATTTCTTTTCTTTTATTATTTTACTAGTTTTAATCCTGCAATTGCGACCATGCTATGGCACCACCTTGAAGTGTTTTAATTAAACGATTCGACCCCAGTACTTATTTCATCGATTTCCTTTTGACTAACCGCTATAGTTAATGGCCATAAAGAAAAACACAGACACAAACACTCAACACACATATAGATATATGTATACAAAAATAAACAACAGTACAATGAAATAATATACGCTCCCGTGGGTGTGTGTGTATATATATAGATATATACATATATATATATATATATATATATATATATATATATATATATATATATATATATATATATATATATATATATATATATATATATATATATATATATATATATATATGATATATATAACAAAGGTGTGGTAAGATACCAGGTGGACCATAACGCACCAGAGTACTCGATACTTATGGTAGTAGAGTGGGTAATAGGAACAGAGTCAGGACCCCAACGGCTGAGCTCCGAAACGACCGGATCTCAGCCGTCGGGGTCCTGACTCTTTTCCTATGAGATATATATATATATATATATATATAAATCATTTTATCATACATACTTACATATATATATATATATATATATATATATATATATATATATATATATATATATATATATATATATATATATATATATGTGTGTGTGTGTGTGTGTATATATATATATCAGCCAAATTTCCTTTAAATCATACTTCACCCCAGTTCGCTTTCATGGTATCGCCGACCCTGAGAAAGAGAGAGAAAGCTACATATTTTTATCGACCCCGAAAGGATGAAAAGCAAAATAGATCTCGACCGGATATGAATGCAGAACGCAAAGAGCCGGAACAAATATCACAGCGGATTCTATTCGACATTCGAACGATTCTGTCTAATCGACCGCTTCTGCAGTGGGGGTTGGGTTCAACCTTTCCTGTACAAAGCATATTGATTGAACTGTTGATATAAGAAAAGGATATTTCCAATTCTCTCTATATATATATTTCAACCACAATCAGTGCCCTAATATCTATCGCCATTGCATGGAAATTATTGAATTGTAGTTAACAAAACAATACCATAACAATAGATTCTCCGTCAATTTCGACGAGGAGTGTTATAGTTTATTCTATCAACTTATTTATGGCGGTGAATTGGCAGAGACGTTAAAGAGTCGGATTAAATGCCTTGATATTTGTTCCGGCCATCTTCCGGCGAGCTCCACTTTGCCTTTAATCAGTTCGGGGTCGATAAATACAATAGATTGAATGGACGGGATTGTTAAATGTCTGAGGTGATGCTTTGCGATATCACTTCCAACACTGAGTATTTCAGGTTCAAAACCCGCCTCCTCTCCTATCACAAGGAAAGCGGTGATGTTTCTGCTAGGAGTTGCGATCGGTTAGGGTGGTGGCTTGGCAGTATCGGTAGAGCGTCGGACAATATTCTTTACGGCATAGAGTTACAGCCCTTTACGTTCTAATTTCAAATCCAGCGGAGGTTAGCTTTGCTTTTCATCCTTATGGGGTCGATAAAATAAAGTACCATTAACGCAGTGGCGTCGATATAATTGACTCCCCTATCACCACCACCGAAAAAGGTTGTTGCCCTTGTGCCTAAATCAGAAACCATTGTTTCTAGTAGTAGTAGTGGTAACAGTAGTAATAGTGGTGGTGGTGGTGGTGGTGGTTGTGGTAGTGGTGGTAGTAGTAGTAGTAGTAGTAGTAGTAGTAGTAGTAGTAGTAGTAGTAGTAGTAGTAGTAAATATATGAATAAATAAAAAAACAATACAGATGAAATTGTTGGTGTCGTTGCTGCCATTATCGCCGCCAATGATCTCCATCTGCAGCCATTGATGTTATTACTGCCACTTACTCCAGTCGCTGTTGCTGCTACTTCCAACGATGACTAACAAATTGTATAAATATAAACAAAATGTCCGCCATTATATTCCAGCATTCATCATGGAGGTAGGCGAGGCACTAATTTAATTCACATTGTGCGCTATTTATGCTGTAATTTCATATAAAACTTGATTTACATATTGATCTAGTGTATAGTTGTTAAAATAATATATATACAATATATATATATGCATATATATATATATTTATATATATATATATATATATACATATATTTATATATATATGTGTGTGTGTGTGTGTGTGTGTGTGAATTCTAACAATTGTAGCTATTCATACAGAAATAGCTGTTTAACACATTACCACTTAATACAAAACTGATATGTATGTATATGTATGTGTGTGTATATATATATATATATATATATGTGTGTGTGTGTGTGTGTGTACGTGTGTGTGCACATATTCATGTATATATATGTGTGAGTATATATATATATATATATATATATATATATATATATATATATATGATGATGATGATGATGATAGCTGCAACTCGATATTTAGCATGAGCATCGCGGACGTGGCTTTTTAGTCCTGCTATGGACTTGCCTATGACCAGCCATACCAGGCATCGTACCAAATATCACATATCAAGCGATGCCTGTGCTTGAAACATTTTTAAGTGAGGAAAGGCTTGGCACGGTCAGATGGATTACAATATTCATTATTACAATGGATTTGCAGTATCGGTAGAGGGTCGGACGCCATGCTTTGACGCATTGAGTTACGGTACTTGCAATTCTGAGTTCAAATCCCACCGAAGTTAACTTTGCCTTTCATCCTTACGGGGTCGATAAAATAAAGTACCAGTAATACACTGGGTAATTGCTGACCTTGTGCCAAAAGTAGAAACAATTATTACAAATACTTTGACTGTTCCCTGACTACTAGTACCAGCTTCAACATAGAATTATTTTAACGAAGTATATTTGATTTGATTTTCGCCAACAAACCACGTGTGGACTTGGACGGGGAAAAAAACAAAACAAAAAAAAACAAATCACTACATCCCTTAGGAATCGCAGTAAGTACTTCACAAAATATATAAACAACAATATACACACATATTTATATACAGATACATACCACACGCATATACACACAAGTGAAAAGAAACCACACTATTTCGTGTGAGACACTATACCGGCCAATCTTACGTACATTTGTAAAATATTTCTGAACATTGACTTCGCTTCTAACCCACATACACATTTTTTAATTATATATATATAATTATATATTCGTGTGCCGATCTTGTTGCATACACACACACACACATAATACATAGGAAAATAGAAATAGAAATACAAAAACAAAACATAAACAAACATTTATCTCGTTAACTTACGCAGCATATTTATTTGTTTACATGCGCAGATCCTTTTGTACACACACACACAATATTTAGGAAAACGGAAACAAAAATACACAAAAAACAGGCATTTTATTTCTATCGTAATCAAGTGTGCTAAACCTATATTGTTTACATTCTGTGTTTTTCTACGGATGGGCAGAATCAACAAAATTGCCATGGATGAAGTATGCGACAAAACTGGTCGATGTTCCAAAATAGAACATTGCCCAGAAAATCACACCTGCCATATTTGTACATAACCCGAAAACTCATTCCGTAATCATTGGGTCGAATGTGGAACCTGTCGCACCTCTGTCTGCCTTCAATGCGCCACAGGCTTCCGGAGGATCCCAGGCCAAAAAAATGAGACATCATATGATGGATGGACTCTGGGAGATGGTCCAGCTAAAATCTTCGTCCTTTCAGTGCCTGGCGTGTGTGCCTGGCCTGTGTGCCTGCTTCCACCAATGTTATTGAAAAGCAACAACAACAACAACAAAAAACCATGACTGTATCTTCCTCTACGAATGTTACTGAGCAACGGAAAACACCTATGACACTGGCTTCTGCTGTTATTCCTGTGGAAGAACATCAGAAACAGCAACAACCCATGTCTTCCGCTCCCAGTACATCTCGACACCAACAACCGACGACTGTGTCTTGCCCTACCATTCCCGTGGAGGAACATCATCATCATCATCAGCAACAACAACTACAACAACAACAACAACATCAGCAGCAGAAACAGCAACAACAACAACAGCAGCAACAGCAACAACAACAACAACAACCGACCAGTACAAATTTTGCAGAATTGCAACAAATGATTTCTGCTTTGAGAAGGGAAGTAACAGGAATAAAAGCAAGCATTCGGGTAGGACCCCACAATGAGGGTTCTTATCGGAACGCCTTGCTAAAAAAATCTCCCTGTACCTCTTGCCGTATCTGGACACGCTGAGAAGACCGTGGAATCTGCTACCCATGAAGTAATTGCTATTGGGGTACCAGAAGACAAGGCTGATCTTCAAGCTTTTGCTGCCAGCTCAGCCAAAGGCCTAGGCTGTGTTCCCCCAAAGGGTGCTCTCCGCCTTGGTCGATCTGGTCGAAAACCCAGACTCACCAGGCTGTTTTTTTCCGGACCCCGCCGAGGCAATTTCATATCATCTGGCCTCTGTTAAAGCTGGGCGTGAAAATCGGATTACCTTCCGAACACGCCCAGGCCTACCACCTGATGCACGTCCAAAGCTACGTGCTGCAGCTTCCTTGAATCGGAGCTCAGCACAACATGAAAGTTTTAGTCTGCGTGATGATGGGCAGATCTGGAGGTTTGTTCAGGCTGGTGAAACGTGGAAGAGAGATACCAGCTGGTCTGAGTGCGCTCTACCCACAATAACTGGCAATGAAAAACTGCAACAACTCTGGGAAACTAAATCAGAACAACCTGCCATCCTCTACGCACCATCATAAACTACAAGCAGGGTACAAATTGTTGTCCTTAAATGCTAGCAGTTTATGCAACAAGATACATCTGTTTAACTCCTACGTCAGAAGCATCGACCCTGACTTCATCACAGTCACGGAAACTGAGCACATTCCTTACTCTGTGATGGGGTTTTCAGCATTTCTGGGTACAACCTGTTCCGGAAGGACTGCATTAACCGCCGTGGTGGTGGTGTGATGGTCTACGTTCGTTCAAACCTTTCGGTAATTCCTTGCATTGATTTGAACGAATCACAAGAAGAAGTTTTTTTCTGACATACGTATGACCACGTCAACACTTCTGCTTGGTGTTGCTTATGTCCCCCCCCCCCCCCACAAAAAAAAACTACCATCAGGACACACAGCTTTGTGATATCCGCAGAGCTGCTGCCAGGTAAACAGCCACTTATGTGTTTATTGCAGGTGACTTCAATCATCCTGAGATCGATTGGGAAACCTTTCGTTGGCCACAAAATGCAAACGATTTCCTTGAGCTAGTGCTGGACTCAAACTGGTCACAAGTAGTCACCTCTCCAACACGAGGTGACAACACTTTGGACCTGCTCTTCACCACTACTCCTGAAGTGGTTATCAGTTGTACTACTGAGGAACCTCTAGGCGACTCTTATCATGTTATGATCATTGCCAATCTGACTCTTGCGGGCAACAACAAAAACCAGAACCATCTCCAACCTGCTTGCTTTGATTGGAAGAAATCAGATTGGAACTTGTACTGCACTGTGCTACAGCGCCCAAACTGGCATGAGTTCTATAACTCTGGAGATGTGAACACTATACTCCAGAGCAGCCTGGACTCAATATGGATAGCGTGTGCAGCATCAGTGCCACGTAAGCAGAAAAAAAAACACCCCAAAAGTGCTATTTGGGAAACTTCAGCGGTCCGGCTTGCCAGGAAAGAACGTCGGAATGCTGAACAGGAATATAGACTGCATAAATCAGATGCCAACAGAAAAAAGCGGAATAAATCTTCCATCTCAAGCAAGTGACAAAAAAGGCAGTGCTTGAATTTGAACAGTGCATAGCAACCAATCTTGACAGTAAGATGTTCTGGAAATATGTACATTCAAAGCAGAGACATCACTCTCCAGTTGGTCCTCTTCGCAATCCCCACACAAGCCAGATCACTGACGATCCCAAAGAATGCGCAGAACTCATTGTTGAGTGTTATGCAAGCATTTTTACTGTTGAAAACCAGAATGCACCATCTCCACCATCTCTAACATCAAATTCCATAACAACTATGGAATTTACACCTGCAATGCTGCGACATCACCTTAAGAATAAGCGCAACTATGCTCCCCCCCCCCCTGGTCTTGATAGTGTTACATACCTGCTTCTCAAATGTTGCGGGGACTTCTTTTTGCACCAGCTTTCTTTCTTCTTTCAATACTGTCTCAAAAAATGGTGCTACTCCGGAGCAGTGGAAAACTGCCAGTGTCATTCCCCTGTTCAAAAAGGGCGACCGCACGTCACCTGTCAACTATCGTCCAGTCAGTCTTACTAGCTGTATTGCCAAGCTGATGGAATCCTGTGTCAGAGAAACACTTTGGAAGTTCTGGAGCTCTCACAGCCTCATCCGGCCCTCGCAATTTGGATTTATCCCTAACTCCAGCTGCTATGATCAGCTTATCCAGTTCCTTGAAGACATTACCCGGATCACTGACAGCGGCTCATGGGTGGATGTTGTTTACATTGACTTCGCTAAGGCTTTTAATTCTGTGCCACACAAAAAACTTATGGCGAAACCCTCTGCAATGAGTGTGAGGGAGGATGGGTCTTTTTAACTGGTTGAAATCCTTCATTCTCAGCCGAAAAGAGGTAGTCATGTTTCTAGGACAGCATTCTTCACCATATGAGATGTCATCTGGTGTACCACAGGGATCTGTTCTTGGTCCCCTTTTGTTTGTTGCATACATTAATGACATAGATGCCAACTTAAAGAATGCCACAGTACTGAAATATTTCAGATGACATCCAGCTATACCTTGAAATTAAAAGGACAGATCCTGAAATCTATAACTCTTTCCTACAATCAGACCTGGACACAATGCAACAATGGATCACAGACTGGCAACTGAAGTTGGCTGTGGACAAGTGTACTACCATGCATTTTGGGAGGAAAAATCCAGCATCCACATACTCCATCACAACACTGATATCAAGAAGTCCTCTTGTGAACGTGACCTGGGCATTACTGTCAGCAGCGATTTGCGTTGGACAAAGCACATCTCTAAAATTGTCAAGAAGGCCAAGGGTGTCTTAGCATCATTCAGCAAGACCTTTGTTAGCCGCTTTCCAGCCATCTATTTAAAGCTGTATACAGCTATGGTACGACGACACTTGGAATTCGCATCATCAGTCTGGAACCCATATCTTGCTCAGAACATTGACCTCCTGGAAACTGTTCAGAGACGTGCAACCAAACGCATACCCTCCATCAGACACCTACCATACTCGGAACGCCTTGCTTCCCTGGGCATGGATTCATTGAAGCTCCGACGTCTGGCAATGGAGCCACAAAATTATTAACCATCTCGCCAACCCTAGACACCTTCTGATTTCCATGTGTCTAACACACGTGGACATGCCTACAAAATCAGAAAACGGCACAGATCCCATGACTTTCGGAAACATTTTTTCACGCTTAAAGTTACTGAATCATGGAAAATACTGCCTGCGTCAGTTGTTAGCTGCCAAGACACTGCATCCTTTGAAACCCTCATGCTTCCCGAAATACGCAAAAACTACACCTGATGTCCCCCTTCCATACACATGCACACATGTGTATATCATGACTCATACACTGTTCATTTTCCTGACGTTTGTACATTACCCTATGTACTATACACACACGATCGCTACTTAACATAGCGTTGAGTCATTGAAGCGTGAAATGGAAAGATCATGTGTTTTAAAACATGGAAGTAATTCTTAACAAAAATACGTAGCAATTTATAGGATTAGGGTTTAAAACGATGAAAAAGGGGTTCAGCAGGAGACTTTATTATATGTATATACTTTATATCTTTCATTCTTTTGCCATTTACATTTTAGTAAGAGTTAGAGCTTGGGCTTTGGAAATGGGAAACTATATTTATTATTATCATCATCGTCTTTCATTATTATTATTATTATTATTATTATTATTATTATTATTATTATCCTTATTATCATTAATATTATTTCAATTTGGCATTGACTTCGTGCTTGTAACAGGTATTATCCCCTGTTGAATCAACAATAGAGTTGAGGGGAATACGTCATGGGAGTTTGCTCTCTATACTAAGAACACATATGGTAGTAGGCTCTGTTTGATTTATGTAAAATGTTGAGCTAAAATCTTCCATTAACTAAGATTAACTTATTCAGATAAGCGTTGTTATTTAACCAACTCACCTAATCCTTATATATATATATATATATATATATATATATATATATATATATATATATATATATATATATATATATATATATATATATATAGAGAGAGAGAGAGAGAGAGAGAGAGAGAGAGAGAGAGAGAGAGAGAGGGAGAGAGAGAGAGAAAGAAAGAGCGAGAAAGAGAGAGAAAGAAAGAAAGAGCGAGAGAGAGAAAGAGAAACAAAGAAACAAAATTCATATTTTACACGTTTTGTGTGTGCATTGCGTGTGTACTGCGTGTGTACTGCATGTGTACTGCGTGTGTACTGCGTGTGTACTGTGTGTGTACTGCGTGTGTACTGCGTGTGTACTGCGTGTGTACTGTGTGTGTACTGCGTGTGTACTGCGTGTGTACTGCGTGTGTACTGTGTGTGTACTGCGTGTGTACTGCGTGTGTACTGCGTGTGTACTGCGTGTGTACTGCGTGTGTACTGCGTGTGCATGTGTATGAGATGCTTCTTTATTAAAGATTATGCCCTTGTCAAAATATTGATTTCTAATTTAGACATAATTGTTTCTACTTTTGGCAAAAGGCCAGCAATTATCCCAGTGTATTACTGGTACTTTATTTTATCGACCCCGTAAGGATGAAAGGCGAAGTTAACCTTGGCGGGATTTTAACTCAGATCATAAAGGGCCGTAACTCTTTGCTGCAAAGCATGGCGTCCGACCCTCTATCGATACTGCCAATGACATAATGCCAGGAAATTTGAAGAATGGGCAAAGTTGATTAAATTAACCCTAGTACTTGATTGGTACTTTATTTTATCGTCTCCGGTATGTGGGTAGGAGTGAAAGTCAAAGTTGACATCGATAAGATTTGAACTCAGAATGTAAACAGCCAGAACAAATACCACAATGACATTTTATCCGCTGCTCTATCAATTATTAATATAATTCCAGCTTTGTTTGCTATATTATTTTTACTATCAACATGTCATACACTTTCGTATCCCAACGGTATCATGATAATTTTGATCATGAAACTCTATAAGATTTTATGTATTATGTGGTTAGAATGTCACAGGAAAGAATCGCTGACCAGATTTTTCAGGCAAAACCAACTGGGATCTTTGGAGTAACGTTACTTGATATAGTGCGTAGCTCGGGGATCAGAGAGTTGCGTCAGCTAGAATCGTTACATCTCCGAATTCAGATATCATAGCTCCGATACTATGGGCATGAGGCTAGAATGTCTCAGGAAAGAATCACTGGCCAGATTTTACAGGTAAAAACCAATTGAGGACTTCGGAGTAACGTTACACGGTAGAGTACGTAGCTCGGAAATCAGAGAGTCGCTCCATGTAGAGCCATTACTTCTCCGAATTCAGAGATCACATCTCCGACACTATGGGCATGTGGTTAGAAAGTCTCAGAAAAGAATCACTGGCCAGATTTTACAGACAAAACCTACTGGCAAGGGGCCCAGGTATAGATCCCAAGCAAGATGGTTGGATAACATCCATCAGCTTGGCTGATCTCGCTTGGGGATCCTGTCGGATCAATTGGAGATGGTTGCTTCTGACAGGACCTGGTGGAAGGAGTGTTTGAGGATTCAACCCCATGACCCACCAAAGAAGAAGAAGAAGAAGAAGAAGAAGAAGAAGAAGAAGAAGAAGGAGGAGGGGGAGGAGGGGGGAGGAGGAATAGGAGGAGGAGGAATATGTTACATAGTGTAAAAGTCGACAGGACGATCAGATGTCAAATATTTGCAGTTTTGTTTATCAATCTTGGTTTTTCAAGATAATTATTCTAGCAGATGTTTTTTTTGTTTTTTGTCCATATAAACAGATTCCTTCTCGCAAGAATCTTATAATCTAATATATTTTTATGTTTTCTTTGTATACAAGGCTGTCAATTCGCAGAGTCATTAGAGCGTAGAATATTTGTTCAGAATCTCTGCATTTTGAGTTCAAATTTCCCCGAAGTCCAGTTATCTTTTCATCCTTTTGGGGTTGGTAAAGACAGTAGCACTCGAGTAGCAGTAGAAGTAGTAGTAGTAGTAGTAGTAGTAGTAGTAGTAGTGGTGGTGGTGGCGGTGGTGGTGGTAGCAGCAGCAGCAACAGTAGTAGTAGTAGTAGTAGTAGTAGTAGTAGTAGTAGTAGTAGTAGTAGTAGTAGTATATAGAAAGCATAATATTCTCATTAATTCTCCGTAGAAAAAAAGCATGTCATATCTACATCCTCCATAACTGAGTTTTGTCTTCCTCAGTTAAGACTGTTATTGCAGTATTTTATTGATGTTTTCTCAAAATAATCTATGGAATTCCTCAGGTTTTTATAAGAATGTTTATTTGGCACATTCTTATCTTTTTATATACATTAATCTATGTTATCATCTTATTTAAATGGTTGGATATTCGATTTTGTTGTGTATTTTTTTATGTCACAATAAACTGGCTCAGAGACCATTAACGTCTTTCTGCCATTTTAGTCCAACGATAACAACAACAACAACAACATCAACATCTTGGAATACACATGTGGGTACATGACCTGACCAGCTAGAAACAGCAGCCAGATCTCTCAACCATACCGTTTTAAATAAGAAAGGAACACATTAGATAAAGTAGGCAGAAACACATCTATCTATATATTACTAAAAGTCTGTGATTGCTTGCTTGTTTACCTGTCTGTAATGTAATACAGTAAAAAGGGCGCATAATGGGAAAATTCTTTCAAAGGAAGTTGACCCTGAAATGGGAATACAAATCGAATAAAACAAGTTTCGCGTAAAACGGACCACGGGTTCCCGAGATTTGGGGTTTTTTCCCGGTAAACAGAGAGAGAGGAGAGAGAGAGAGAGAGAGAGAGAGAGAGAGAGAGAGAGAGAGAGAGAGAGAGAGGGAGAGAGAGAGAGAGAGAGAAGAGAGAGAAAGAAAGAGAGAGAAAGAGATAGTGGTTGTGAGAGAGTAGATTGAAAGAGAGACATAGAGAGAGGGAAAGGAGACAGAGAAGGAGAATGGAAGAGAGAGAGAGCGAGAGAGAGAGAGAGAGAGAGAGAGAGAGAGAGAGAGAGAGAGCTGGTGATGATGTTGTGTATATATATATGAGTGTGTGTGTATATATATATATGTGTGTGTGTGTGTCTATGACCAGTGTATATAGATCACAGACACCCACATATATATACACACACAATGCATATATATATACAAACACACATATTTATATATATACATACACACATGTATATATATGGGCCTTCCAGTTTCATTTCACATTATATACATGTCTGTGTATATTTTCCTTATTTAAAAATTATTTTTAAGCGAACATGATTTTTTTTTTAATATTTTGAAGTGAACGTGACCCAACGGGCCACGGGTGGTCTAGTCTGTTATATAAGCGCCACCATTCTACGAATAGAATGATGGCGCTTATAACAGATTCTTCTTACCATATTATTAACCACAATCTATACATAAACGTAAGAACGCCTATTTTTGTCTTTACGTTGGCAATGAATAAGATGGTACGTGTTTAGTGATTAGGTTTTGGGAGTCACTATTATAACATAGTGGGTTCAATTGGCGCACTGGGTACTGTGTTGTTTCCTTCAGTAAGATACATCATTTCACCTGACTCCAGTGCACTCAGCTGACAATAATGAGTACCAACATAAACTGAGGGCTTAACGTCGGCAATGGACAGGCATAGGACTAGGGAACCCTATCATTAACATACCCGATGAATTTCTTATGAGATATAACATCATAGGAGGCTGCTAAACCAAATAGATGTGCCCCACCACCATCAATAATTATATTTTCTCCCCAAATTACCAAAATACATCTATTTGTATATGCGCTACAAGTTATGTAGAGACAGATGGGAGAGATAGATATAGATATAGAGAGGGGGAGAGTATGGTGGTATTTGATATAGAGAGGAAGGTTGGGAGAGTGCGTTATATATTAGATATAGAGAGGGGGAGAGATTATGTTTATTGATAAAGAGAGAGGAATTTGAAGAAAGTTCCGTGTAGTAGATAAACGGAGAGGGATAGTGTGCGGTTAATTGATATATATTTCTATTTATTTACCACCAGGGCATCAAAGATTGGGACAAATACAAAGGGGGGAGTTTACATACATTTAAAAAGACGTGTAAAAAACATATAACAAATTAAATTTAACAATCGATGTCCTCAATAGGGAGGGGCGTTGACATGGGTCGCACACACCCCCGAAAAAATGTGCAACCCTCCTCTTCAGGAGCATAAAGAGCGGGTGCTTCCTTCCTCTTCTCATTCTTCTCCTCTCTCACCTAGAGGCTGATATAGAGAGAAGGCCCATTCACTCGGGCCATTCTCGCTACTTTCACCCATCTTTCATAAAACTTGCTGGGGTAGAGCACCTCTCTCTCCATTCTGATCTTTCTTCTAAAGTGGTACTTGAAAAAAAAGACCAGTTGTTGGCCGGAGAGAAAGGTGTCTGACCTCAGCCTTTTCAACCTTGTCCACCATACAACTTCTTTCGCCATGGCTATCACACAGAGGAAAACCGCCTCTCCTTCGTTTTTGAAAAGGGGAGGCGGTTTGATTGTGACAATGTTCTCGGTGATCAACCGGATTGGTCCCACCCTCGACAGTAGTCGTTCTACATAGCCCCACAGGTCAGCAACGCCCGGGCAGTGTACGAATGCGTGTGCGACGGTTTCCTCGTCACGCACGCATCTTGGACAGATCTTCTTCGAGGGGTCCCTACCCGGGCGCCCGTGTCTGTAGAGCTTATTCCGAACGGGTAGAGCTCCTCGGTAACATTGCCAAGCCAGGGACTTTTGGAAGTTGTCCATCGGTCCCGAGCCAAACGTCCTACCGAACAGACTGGCCAGCTCGTCTTCCTCCATGCCAAGAGCCTCTCCGAGAGCGTCGTCGCACTTACTGCGCACCAACCCTCTATAGAATGTTGAGGTTGAGTCTCCACTGATTGTCGGATCCGCTTGCCAGAGGGCCGTGAGCTCCTGGGCACATTCAATGTGCCAGTCGCCCACTTTTCTCGGTCTTTGCTTGACCCAGGATTGCAGCTCGGTGAGTGAGACGAGTCTCGGAAAGGCTCGCCTCACAAACAGGGCCCACACCGGCTGACCGGTGAGGAATACCTGGAGGTGCCGTAGCCTTAATGCGTGTCTACGCATCGTCAGCCACGGCTTCCCCAGCCCTCCGTTCGAAGGGTGTTGACAGCAGATGGATCCTCTCACCAAAGGAGCCCGCTTCTTCCAAAGAAATCGGAAGAGCGCGCGCTCCATTTTGGCGAGTGTTTTCTCTGAGCAAGGCACGACGGTCAAGCGGTAGTAGATGACGGACGCTATATAAGCGTTCGCCACCTCCGCTCGACATTTCAGGGATAGTTTGCACTCGGCCCACTTCTCGGCGAGTGCAAACACCTTGCCCGTTACCTCGTCCCAGTTTTTCTCCACCTGGAGGTCCGGTCCGAACCAGAACCCGAGCAGCTTCACCGATCCCTCCGTCCAGCGTCCGACGATGCCGTCGGAGGGCATCGTTTTGCCCCTCCACGTCCCGAGTTGCAAACCGACGGACTTGTCCCGGTTCAGCTTGGCTCCTGTGAACCTTTCATATTCCTCCAGTAAGGTGCCGATCTGCCCGATTTCCGAGGCGCACGACACCATTACTGTCACGTCATCGGGGTAGGCCGACACCGCTTTCCACAATCCCGGTTCCAAGGGGATGCCCTGCAACAGCTCCAGCCTCCTCAGTAGTGGCTCGAGAGCAAGCACATACAGGAGGGAGGGGAGGATCGTGTGATTTGGAACGGCTCCGAGAGGTAGCCGTTCACCTTGACCCTCGAGCAGGTGTTGCTGTTGTGCATTGCAGCAATCCAGCCCCTGAAAACGGGTCCGAAGCCTACCGCCGCGAGCACCGCATCCAGGTACCGATGGTCAATCCTATCGAACGCTTTAGATTGATCCAAGTTGATCAGGGCCCCACCAAAGCCGGGTTCGTTCCCTACCCTCTCTACGATGTATCGCATGAGGTGGAGGTTGTCGTGTATGGACCTGGACGGGATTGCGCATGTCTGCGCTTCTCCCACCAGGTTCCCGACGACAAGCGCCAACCTCTTCGCTAACACCTTGGCCAAAATCTTTAACTCTGTGTTTAGCAGAGTTATGGGCCTGAAGTTATCTATGTCATCCCCCTTGTTCTCGTCCTTCCTCACCAGCGTGACTACGCCCTTGGTCACAGAACTGGGAATTCTCCCGTTCTGTTGCCAGTTGCAGTAGACCGACTCGAGGAGACCGGAGAACAAGCCCGGCATCGCTACATAAAGTTCGTATGGTAGACCATCGAGACCCGGAGATTTGCGTTTGCCGCATTGGCTCAGCGCTTCCCCTATTTCAGCGGCTGAAATCGGCCTCTCGCAGGTCTTCGCCTCCCCGTCCGAGAGCTGCGCCAGACCGTCGAGGTATGGACCGAAATCCATGGCCCCACCCGGTCCGCCGCTCCTCCCGAACAGTCGTGCAAAGCGCCGTTGAAAGGCCGCGTTCATCCGCTCAGGTTCAAGGATCACGCGCCCATCCTGGTCCTTCAAAGACCGAATCGTGGACTTGTTTCCACTTTTTGCCTCTATCACTTGGGCCCAGCTAACAGCTTTGGCTCCCTCGTTACCCAGAGCACGTATTTTACTCCTGACAACGCAGCCCTCGTGCTTCGCATCAAAGAACTGGCCTAGGGCCGTTCTTGATGCCAGCACGCCGGCCACGTTGCCACTCCTAATCGCCTCTTCTACTCTATTTGTTAATTCCCTTTCAGTTCTATTCCTCTGATGCTAATTCCCGACTAAAACCTATCGATTCTATTCTAATTTCTCTCTTGAGAGAGCCCCACCACCTGTTGTTGACAATTGCCCCCGTCAAACGCTGCTTAACTAGTGTGCTAATCCGCTTACTGTAAGCTTTGTTTGTCGGTAACGACAAGTTTAGCTTCCAGTAACCGGGTCCCTCTCTATGAGTTCTATCAAGGTTGACCACTCCGGTCAACAACTTGTGATCCGAATAGTCAACCATGAACATTCGTGGACAGCTTAATATGTCCCTATCCTTATTTCTAACTAGGAACCTATCTAGGTACGACCTGGATGTTCCGCTGCGATTACTCCACGTCCACCGTGGCACAGTCGGAAAATCCAGTCGATATCTATCGGCCAGATCAAATCGGCCGATTAATCGTTTGAGGCTGTTACACCCCCCCCCTCTATCGGGACATGCCCCTACATAGTCCCAACGTGCATCCAGGATACCATTCCAGTCCCCCACTAAAAGCAAGGAGCGAGACGTTCCCAGGAAATTCTCCAGGCGTCGGAAGAAGTCCGGTCGCGGTGTCCCCGATGGGGCATACGCTGCCACCAGCCTGAAAGCTCCACCTTCACCACTGCCGACGTCTAAAACCACCAGTCGACCCTCCGGGTCCAGGTGTACCTTCTGTGTGGCAGGACCCAGGTATTTTCGCAGCAGAACGACAACCCCACGCCCACCCCTCGGCTGACAGAGAGATGCGTAGATCTCAAAGTCGTCGAAGATGGGGGCCAGTTGGCGCTCGCTGCTGATCCTGGACTCGCAAATAACCATTACATCCACTCTGTGCGACCTGAGGTCATTTAAGAGTTTGCCCTGTTTCCAGGACATCCCCAAGCCGCGTGCATTCACACATCCAACTCTTATATTGGCCATGTTGGTGCTGAAGAGGTAAAAAGGAAGAGGAAAGGAAATTACTTACCTCTTCGTCTCCTGGGGACCAGGCTGCACAATTTCCATGGGGGTGTTGGAAGGGTTGTTTGGTGGGGTGGTGGTTTGTGGTGGGGTGAGGACATCAGTGTGTGGTGGGATTAGGGTGTTTGGTGGGGTGTGGGTGTCTGGTGTGGGGGTGGGGAAACATCTCAATAGGACGCTGTTATGTGGTTTGGTGCAGTTGGTCCCCACATGCATTGGATGGTTCTTTTTCAAAGTTACATAGGTTTCCGTTGGGACCCTAATCATCATTAGGTGCGGTTTGTTCGCTGCGTAGGTGAAAGTGATCCCTTCGGTTTCCACCGAAGGGTTATTTTCTATCGCTTTCATCAACGTTTTATTGTTCTTGTTAATGTATGTATAGAGTTTTTGTTGTGTTGTGTTTGTTTTTGTTTGTTGTTCTTGCGGGGGTTTGCGTTTTATAGTACGTGTTATGTTTTGGGGAGGGGTGGGTTTTTTTATTTGTGATGTTTGTTCTGTTTGTGCTGGTGGTTGTGTGTTTGTGGCATTTTTGTTAATGTGGTGCCTTTTTTTTTTCCTTTTCACCTGTTGAAAGGGTTCTCCCTCGTCGTCACTGGGTGACGTTGATACGGAGTCCTCTTCCGTGTTGTTGGGGAGGGGTATATTTTGGGGTTTTGTTGTGGTTGCTTTTATATTTGTTTTAGGTGGGGAGGGGTTGGGTGGAACAGTGTTTTGTGTTGTTATTTTTCCGTGTTGTTGTGGTGGTGGTGGTGGTGGTGGTGGTGGTGGTGGTGGCTGTGCTGTTGTGTTCGGGGTTGGCAGAAGAGCCTTTTTTTTTTACTCGTTAATTGAGGACAGGCAGCCCTCAGGTGACCCCTGCTTAAGCAGTGGTAACATGACGGCCGCCTTCCCTCCACTGAAATGTTTATATAAGTTAGCCCGTCCAAAGGCACGCGTTGTGGGATATTCGCTATTCGTTCTGGGCTCATTTGCACCAGAACTTCTACGGTGGTCCCACCAAATACACCCCCGGAGGACTTTCCTATTGAAATTATCTTGTCTTCGTCAAAGTTTATTATTCCACATAGTATCCACCAAATGTTTACATTTGGTGTGATACTCATTATTTTTATTCTTTGTGTCCTTTTTCCCCTGTATGTGGGGTAAAAGGTGAAGTGGGGGGACACAATGGGTGCTATCGAGTACTTTTGAGCTGTTGACTGGTTGTTCATCAGCACCGAAATGCTACCAAACAGTTTACCTTTATGTATGAAGGTTAAGTCCTTCATTGCGTCTTTTAGAACCAGTACAATTTCATTTTGTGATAATTGAGCTGGTTTTCTTGTTACGTTCGATATTGTCCTGAAAACCACAGTTTTCAGGACAGCCTCTCTACGTAATTCCTGTGAAGAATTGATGCTAAAAGCACCGTTTTCGCCAAAAATCACGAATTGTTTTGCGTCTTGTAATAGTTGTTTAGCATTTGTTATGTCTATTGGCGTGTATAGTTCGTTTTTTTTACGGTCTGTGCAAATGTTGTTTTGGTGTTGTTGTCTTTCGTGTTACTGTCACTGTTGGTAATATTGGTGTTGCTATTGTTGCAGTTGTTGGTTGTGGTGTTGTTGTCATTGTTCTTGTTGTTGGTGCTGGTATTATTTACCGGGTTTGGTTTCGCGGTTTCGATATTTTCCACGTTTTTCGATGATACGAGGGGGGACGGCTGCAAGCTTTGTACTCCTACCTTCCCTCCACCACTTTTCTTAGTGGGCGTGGCACTCACGACAGTGTGCGAGGTGGAAATGGCATCCATTGCCACCAAGTCTACAGTTTTTAGATGAAAATTGAAAATTTCGCCCCAGAAAGGGGCGAAATTTGGTTGACTTAACGTCTGACGGCCAAGGCAAGGGGCTAAACCAAACAATGTTATTAAATTGATCAATAAACTCACAGTTTTTTTTTACAACAATCCGTAAAAATCCGGAGCAAAGTAAATCACGTCTATATCAAGTGGTAATTGATATAGAGAGGGATATTGAAAGAGAGTACCGTGTAGTCAATATAGAGAAGGGGAGAGTTTGGTGTTAATTCATATAGAGGGGGATGTTGTATGGTTGATGTACAGAGGGGAGAGTATGGTGATAATGAATAAAGTGAAAGGATTGATAGAGATAGGTATTGATAGATATAGAGAGGACAAGAGTGTAGTAGTGATGGATAGAGTGAGAGGGAATGATAGAGAGTGTTGTATGGTTGATACAGAGAGGTGGAGAGTTTGGTGTTAATTGATATAGAGGGTGGTATTAGGTGAGTATGTTGTATGGTTGATGCAGAGAGGGGGAGAGTTTGGTTTAAATTGATATAGAGAGGGGGGATTGGAAGAGAGTTCTGTGTATTAGATATAGAGAGGGGGAGAATTTGATGGTTGTAGATTTACAAAGAGGGATAATGGGAGAGTGCCGTGTAGTACATATAGAAAGTGTGAGGGGTTAGGGATGATTGATATACAGAGGCGGATTGGGAGAGATATTTATTGAGAGTGAGATAGTGTCTTAGATATATAGAGTGAGATAAGAGAGGTGGTGTATTGGTAGATATAGAGAGAGGTAAAGTTTGGTTTTAGTAAATACAGAGAGGGGGATTAAAAGAGAGTGTTGTGTAATAGACAGAGAGGAGGAGAGTTTGGTAGCACTCTCTGGTCCCAAATAATAGGGGGGATGACAATAATAGTGGAGGGCTTGGGAAATCAGTAATTGTATAGTGTACGTCGTAAATATGGAATTTCTTGTAAGGTTCTTCTTTTATCATATACTAGCAGTGGTACCCGGCGTTGCACGGGATAAGGTATTTTGGAACGCGGGCCGCCAACAGACCTAATCGTGGAAAAATTGCATGCCAGGACAATTTGTAAAGAAAATAAACCGAATACTCTGATAGCTGGATAATCTTTAAGATTTTCCTCGATGAAGCAGGAAAAATGCAGGTTTTCACCTAGGGAATCAAGAAAATTAATTCTTTTTTATGTGCATAATATGCCTTGAAATTTCGGGAAAATCGGCTAGACGAAACGCCTCCAAAAAAGCCCTAAGAAGCTGAAAAAAATGAAGCTTTTCACTTAATGTGGGCCCTAGGCCATAAAAAAATTTGGATTTTCTTTGCTCACGTTATGAAGAAGAGACTGACTGATACATAGTTACAATTCCAAGGAAATGGGTCTGGTGTAACGCCTCAAAAAACCCATAAAAAGCTGAAAAAACGCAGTTTTTCACCTAGGGGATCAAAGAGTTGAATTTTTATGTGCATAACACTCCCTGAAACATAAGTAATACACATGTAAAGTTTGAACAAAATCGGTTGGGTACTTCTCGAGTTTTAGGGATTCAAACTCACAGATACAGACACACACACAGACAGACATTCTCAGTTTTATATATATAGACGAGCAGAAAACCACCCGGTGGGCGGTTTTCTGCTAGCAGATCTAGTGTTTATACTGATATTGTTGAGATTTGGATGAGAAATGTTTTCGGCTCCACATGTTCACCGTCTCTCGGTGTGTCTTTTATGCATGTATAAATATATATGTTATCTATACGGTGAAATCTTTGAAATAAATATATGTTAAAACGAAAAAGGAGAAAAAGAGATTAGTGACGGAAATATAAACGTTATGATACATAAACGTTATGATATAACGATGGAAATATATAAACGTTTACGATAAAACGATGGAAATAGAAACGTTTATATATAATGATATGCCGAAACACTCGTAAGCCGAAACACTCGTAAGTCGAAACACTCGTAAAGCGAAACGTATAAATAAAGATTAATGTAATGAATTTGAAAAGCATAGTGATTTGAAACCGGGTCTATTTGTTTCCTTGGCATTTTTTACAGACGGACAGACAGACAAACAAACAGAGAAATGCCCATTATATATTATAAGTAGACTTGGCATGGTGTCAAGTCAGAACCGCCTCGAAGTGGTTACTTCTGGCTTGTGCAAGGTGTCTCTATAGCAACCAGCGATTCCCTCGGCCTCAGTGACCAAAGTCAGTGGAGAGGGGAAGGTAATGTTTCTATAGCGACAGTGTTTCTCTTGGTAGTACCAAAGTGGAGAAAGGAAGGGGAAGGTAATATTTATGTAGCACCTACATTTGAGTTTTAGGGAAGGACAGACAGACAGACAGACAGACAGACAAACAGAGAAATGCCCATATATTTCTGTGTGTGTATATATATATATATATATATATATATATATATATATATATTACACACACAGAAATATATATATATTTCTCTGTGTGTATATATATATATATATATATTACACACACAGAAATGTATATATATTTCTGTGTGTATATATATATATTTCTGTGTGTGTATATATATATTACACACACAGAAATGTGTATATATTTCTGTGTATGTGTATATATATATATATTACACACACAGAAATGATATATATTTCTTAGAACAAAATTATTATTAATGTTTTGCTGTTCATAACAATTGGAATTGAAAAATTACTTTTGAAATTATTAGTTATTTTACTAATGCTTAGATATGTAAAAATGAAGCAATGTTTCTAATAATTTTTTCTACTTTTGGCACAAGTCCAGCAAAAACCCAGTACATTACTGGTACTTTATTTTATCGACCCCGTGAGGATGAAAGACAAAGTTAACCTCGGCGGTATTTGAACTCAGACCGTAAAGGGACGTAACTCCATGTTATGAAGCATGGTGTCCGACTCTCTACAGATTCTGCCAATCCACCGCCCTAATGTCTGTACGTAATGAGGGAGTGAGAGGGGAGAGAAAGAAAGGCAGAGGTGAAGTGACGAAGTGACTCTCTCCTCCTCCTCCTCCTCCTCCTCCTCCTCCTCCATCTCCCCATTCGTCACAGCGATAGAGGGGAGGAATGTTAGTGTGTTACAAAGAGAAAGAGTGAGAGTGAGAGAAACAGACAGACTAAAAGAGATGGATAGCTGGAGAGATAGAGAGATAGCAACCACGCGCGCACGTGTTTCCACTGTCGGACAGACAGACAGAGAAATTGCTGGTTATATATTATAAGGAGATGATGTTTTTTTTAATTTAAAATAAAATTATTAGTTTCTCTGCTGCATTAATATGTATCACAATGAAATTTCGCAGGAGATAGATTAGCAAAATTTAATAAGCAGGTCGGAGTGGGGAATAAAAACTGGAGGGGCGTGGGAAAGATCTACCAAATTAATAAGGTGGGGGACGATTATTCAAGATCTGACTACATGAAATATTGACGGACGTAAGAATGAAAACTCAATACCAACGTAGACTTTAAATATTCATTTATTATGGCTAAGCCTTGTTACTCTGGAGTCTCACCTGCATAGTCACCAGACAAAACTGGTGATCCTGTGAGTGCGCAGGTGAAACTTTAGAGTATATATATACATTCATTTATTATGGCTGTTGGTGAACTTTGTTACTCTAAAGTTTATAGGAGTTGAATAAATTGGGTATAATATCAGTTTCTTACAAAATGCGAAGAAGATCGATATATTAACTCCCTAGGAAAGGACAAAGAATGTATATATTTTTTAATTATATATATATACAGTGGCGGTGGAACTAGGGAGCGGGCATGTCCCCCTCCCCCTCCAAAAATTATATTTTCTCCCAAAACTACCAAAACACACATCTATCTGTATATGCGTTACAATTTATGTACATGTTATGTTTATCGCATATTAAATATTACATTTTTTTTAGTGTTTCTTTCTGTGAGCAGTTCGAATATATATGAGTTTTTGTCAAACTTTCTTCTTATATATAGGTTCTTTATGAGAGTGTTGTGGTGAAGGTGGAAGTGGGGTTCAGCAGGTCAGGATTCAATACATATATTATATATATATATACATATACACAGTTAAAGAGTAACCAATCTTAAAGAGAGAGATGGAGATAGGAGAGGAGATAGGAGAGGAGAGATTGGTGAATTAGTTAGAAGCCAAAGCGTAAAGGCATGTGCTCAATGTGCAATATGCAGTAGAAAGCAGCTAGATGGCTGGGTTCATGCAGAAGTTAGGCGCGCAGAGCTGGAAATATTCATTAGTTAAGCAAAACAAGACCACAAATTTCAACAGGAAGACATTATTAAAAGATTGTCAACATATTTTAGTTTGATTGTCAACATATTTTAGTTTGATGTAAGTTTGGAGTAGCGAAACAATTGTAAACGGACAAAGTACCAGTAATACACTGGTGATTTGCTGGCCTTGTGCCAAAAGTAGAAACAATTATTATTAATATTATTATTATTATTCTCTACATTCCTTACATCAAACTAAAATATGTTGACAATCTTTTAATAATGTCTTCCTTGTGAAATTTGTGGTCTTATTTTGCTTAAATAATGAATATATATACACACATATATATATATATATATATATATGTTATGGAATACTGTTAGCTTATCGCTAAAACAATTTCTATACCTTTCATTTATATATATATATATATATGTGTGTGTGTATATATATAAACTGAGGATGTATGTCTGTGTGTGTCTGTGAGTTTGAATCCCTAAAGTTGAGAAGTACCCAACCGATTTTTTGCAAACTTTACATGTGTATTACTTATGTTTCAGGGAGTGTTATGCACATAAAAAATTCAACTCTTTGATCCCCTAGGTGAAAAACTGCGTTTCTTTTTCAGCTTTTTGTGGGTTTTTTTAGGCGTTACGTCAGACCGATTTCCTTGAAATTGTAACTATGTATTAGTCAGTCCCTTCTTCATACCATGAGCAAAGAAAATCCAACTTTTTTATGGCCTAGGGCCTGCATTAGGTGAAAAACTTCATTTTGTCAGCTTTTTAGGGTTTTTTGAGGCGTTACGTCTAGCCGATTTTCCCGTAATTTCAAGGCTTATTATGCACATCAAAAAAATTCACATTCTTGATCCTCTAGGGTACGCATTAGATGAAAACCTGCATTTTTCCTGCTTCGTCGAGGAAAATCTTAAAGATTATCCAACCATCAGAGTATTCGGTTTATTTTCTTTACATATTGTCCAGGCATGCAGTTTTTCCACGATTAGGTCTGTTGGCGGCCCGCGTTCCCAAATACCTATCCCATGCAACGCCGGGTACCACTGCTAGTATATATATAACGAAAGAAGTGTGTTAAGGAACCAAATGGACCATAACGCACCAGAGTACTCAATAGTTAGGGTAGTAGAGTGGGTAATAGGAAAATGTTTAACCCCGACAGCAGAGCTCAGAAATAGTCGTCGAAACGGCTTGAGCTCTGCCGTCGGGGTTAAACATTTTCCTATATATATATATATATATATATATATATATATATATATCACAATTCTGTTCTGTTCCTTTTGAATCAAACATATTCTATGAAACCTGTTTCAACATTTTCACATTTCCTGAGAGAAAAGATTTATTTTTATTTGATAGCTTTCATTTTAGCATCGAAATCCACGGCCGGTCAAGAATGTATTACATTTCCGATATCATGTCACTGAAAAAACGACTATCTCAAGATATATAAAGAAGTATTTGAATTGAAGCCAATTTATCAAAATCCTACGGCATATTTATTTTTCCTTAAGGAAAACTATAGATTCATTGACATCTTTGCATAAAATCATTCATATAATTATTCTATGAACGAATATAGCCCTGCATGAAAATATTTATATCATAAAAGTTTGTTGTCGAAAGTAGAACATGTTTACTTTCTTGAGAAGCTCCAACCGGAATATATAATTGGATATTCATTTATTCTTTCACTTGTTCAATGCATTAGGCTTCCGATATGCTGAGACACCGCCTTAAAGGGATTTAGTCGATCATATCTGCCTCTGTACTTATTGTCAAGCCAGAAGCTGATTTAATTATTCTTAGACAAAGATACAAACACACACATACCCACATAGACAACGATAACAAACACAATTCTCACGGAAACCCGCACACACACCACACACACACACACAGAAATACAGATACACACACCTTTTCTGTGACGATTATCACGTCACCAAAGCTGTCGATCACTGTACTAAGATGTTATGCGTGGTGCTGTCTCTGCGTTGTTGTGAACGGTAGAGGAGGCCCACTGATTACTTCCTTGTTATATGGCTGCTATAATTCAATTCACTTTTAATCATTTTTGTTGTTGTTTTAGTGATCCCCCTTCGATAGTGAGTACCCATGTTTTTGCTCCTGGAATGTTTCTTCCCTGGCTGCAAACCTGGACAAAGTGGTTTGTGGAAGGTCAGCAGTCACCAATGCCTGGTAATCCTTTTCCAAGCCATCGATGTTGTCCTCGGGAAATTCAAAGGTTGATACAGCTTGGCATAAATGTGGTCGCCACTCAATTTCTCCAACATTGTGAAATAAAGTGTCATGACTCCCGGTTCGGTTATCGAATTGACGACTTTATGATTGTGTGTCCAGCACTCTAACCACTAAGCTACGTAAATTCAACTAAAATGTAGCATAGTATATAATCATAAATGACAGTTTTATTGTTTTAGCAATGTTTTACAGTATATAAATCTATATGACCCCTAGATGATTATGTTATTAGATGTCTGACTGGTATATTCTCCATCTGGTATAGTTCACTTCAAGTTGTTGCGACAATTACTTGTCTAGAACTGTATATTATAATTCTTACAAATCCAAGCCACCATGAACTTTATTTTAAACAAAAAAACCTACGTGGCTCTGAGGTTATTTCCAAGAAACTATTATACTAACACGTTATATATTCCAATACTTCTAGCAATACTCTTACAATTCTAATACTTACCACATATTGATTCTGTTTGTTACAGTTCAGCTGATAAGTTATTTACCAATGACCTCACAGAACATTTTACTTAAAATCATCTCACATTTACACACACAGCCTTTTTAGTAATTCTATTTTCTCTTGATATCTATCTTGTAAAGTTTCGTTTTTTCTTATTACTTTTTTTAGCTTTTATTTCATGATTTATTCAATACATTTGAAATGTCTTCTATAATCCGCCATCAGTTCCTTGGTGGCGTTCTCTGATAATTCTGCGGAAAATATTATTTAGAAATCGATAGAAAGGCTTACATAATTCACCCTTTCCATCATTGTTCAATTTTTCTCGCTAGATTATCAATTACAGATCTTTGCTACAGTCCAGTTTGATTTCAATATAGCACTGTTAAATATTTATGTGTCACTATCAATTCTTCTAACTGCCTTACTTTTATTTGATATGTTCGAATAAACGCTAGATGCACGAACATACACAATTCTCATCTAAATTGAAAATCCATGCTTAAGTACAGTTTACAGCATAATGCATTTAGTGGTGTAGCAAAGTAGAATCTACTATCCAATTACTATGGTGGAATATACACATTTATACATGAATATAGGGGCATATGCACAAACAAATACAGTGACATATAAACACTGTATCGCATGTAGATAGACGTAGATAACGGCATACATTATTCACAGACACTGGTGTGTGCAAGGTTTATATGCAAATGTAACATACACATACACACACAACTGTGCGTGCAAGTTTTTCTACACGTTATATTCTTATGTATTCGACAGTTGAAACTTATAAATGAATATAAATAAATTTGTTATTAGACTCTGACGAAAGAAGTCAATGGTTATAAGTGAAACCACAATAGAAACACAAACCCTCCAACTCAATTTTACTTTTGAAAATCATAAGAACTGTGAAACTAGTAAAGTAAATAGATAAATATTCTTAAAAGACTCCAGTTGCATTTTCAACTTCTATTACTTATATATATATATATATATATAGAGAGAGAGAGAGAAAGAGAGAGAGAAAGAGAGAGAGGGGAGAGAGAGAGACAAAGAGAGAGAGAGAGAGAGAGAGAGAGAGAGAGAGAGAGAGAGAGAGAGAGAGAGAGAGAGAGATGAAATCGAAAATGCAACTGGAATCTTTTTAAGAATATTTATTTGTTTCCTTTACCTGTTTTACAGTTCTTATGCTTTTCAAAAGTAGAATTGAGATGGAGGGTTTGTGGTTTTTCTATATATATGTGAAAATATCAATACGTATTTAGTATGTTTGACGGACATGTTTCTCAATAAATAAGCTCTGCGAGAAAAACCACAAACCCTCCATCTCAATTCTACATTTGAAAAGCACAAGAACTGCGAAACCGGTAAAGGAACTAAATAAATATTCTTAAAAAGACTCCAGTTGCATATTCGATTTCATCTTTTTTCTTTCTACTTTCACTCGTGTAGGACATCTCGTTGTTTTTTTCATTTTGTAAAAAAACCTCATTTTCTAATATATATATATATATATTGTCACCCTCTCACTCTTTGTTCTTACCTCTCTCTCTTATTACTGTATTGACCCCACTACTTGTTGTCCTACAAACTTCCAATCAGATCTTTGTCACACACCTAACCCTAACCTAACTGTTAAAGTGATCAAAGCACTTCGTTTCATATCTTCTTTGTGTCTTGTTATTGTTAGTTCCCAGGTTACTGCTCAAATTTGTTCGTAACAATCCTATGCTTCCCTTCGTATATATCGTTTCTTGCGTTTTAATTTAGAAAATCTCCTGCCCCGTTTCGCAATATGAATGTTCCCCCTTGTCTCCGTTCAATAAGTCCTAGTACCTCGACCTGTACGATTGTAAATATATCCCGAATAAATCTATTTTCTTTAGGGTTTGTTATTGTACTTGGAATGGTAGTACTGTGATCAGCTACTATCCATGAAACTCGGATTATCAATAGAGAGTAATCTAATAGATATATAATAGATATATAATATATATGATATATAATATTCTCTACTTTGGTACTGAACATTTTTGTCGTGTTTGCAAACCGAAATGCATGTCTGTACACACACACACGCACACATGTATATATATATATATATATATATATATATATATATATATATATATATATATATATATATAGTATTACCCACTCTACTACCTCAAGTATTGAGTACTTTGGTGCGTTATGGTCTACCTGGTTCCTTACCACATTTCCTTCGTTATATATATATATATATATATATATATATATATATATATATATATATATATATATATATATACGAGGTGTGTAAGAAAAGTTCTGGGACTGATGTCACAAAAGATTTATTTCAAACCCAAACTTCACACTAAGAGTTTTCTCCTTCAAAGTAATCCCCCTGGAGTATGTAACTGTAATCTTAGCTCTCTGCAGCGATCAAACTTTTTTTTTTCATAATTTGATATACATGTCCTCTGTTTCAGGTCGTCAAACAATGAGCACAGAGCAACGAACAAACTTGAAGTTTCTGGTACGGTTGGGGAAAACTCTGTCAGAAGCACTGGGATTGCTGCAGCAAGTGTATGGAAATGAGTCGATGTCACGTTCACGTGTTTTTGAGTGGTGCAAGAAGTTTAAAGAAGGACGCGCGGACGTGGAAGATGACCCCAGGAGCGGAAGGCCCTCAACAACCAGGACTGGGGTCAACGTTGAGCGCGTCAGGCAGATGGTGCGTAGCGATCGTTGGCTGACTGTTCGACTGATGACAAATGAGCTGGGCATGAATCGGGACAGCGTCTGGAAGAATTTCACTGAAGATTTGGACATGCGGAAAGTCTGCGCGAAGATGTTGCCAAAACTGCTGAACGATGACCAGAAGGGTCGACGCATGCAAGTGTGCCAGAACATCCTCGAGTGTCTTGAAACCGAACCAGACTTGCTAGGGACAGTCATCACCGGTGATGAGTCATGGATCTTCGAGTACGACCCGGAAACCAAACGCCAGAGCCTTCAGTGGAAGAGTCCGTCGTCGCCAAGGCCGAATGAAGCACGACAGTCGAAGTCCAAAGTCAAGGTCATGTTGATCACGTTCTTCGATGTGAGGGGAATCGTCCACTGCGAGTTCTTGCTACAGGGCCAGACGATCAACCAACATGTCTACAAAGAGATACTGCAGCGTTTGCTTTGTTCAGTGCGCGAGAAGAGGCGAGAGTTGTGGCAGGACAACTCGTGGCTGCTTCACCATGAGCATCCGACAGTTCCTGGCCGAGAAGAACATGCCGTGTGGGAGCAACCTCCCTACTCCCCCGACCTGGCTCCGTGTGACTTTTTCCCATTCCCCAAGCTCAAGGGGGTCATCATTGCAGTTTTTAAATATTCGGTATACAGTATTTCAATTTTCTTTCTCCATTAAACTTAGATCAATATTGGCTTTACCTATTTTTATTGATATTTTTAGTAATTAGAAGAATATTTCATGAAAGTATTAATGAAAGCTATTGTTTGTTTGTTGTTTGCTTGTTTGTTTTCCTTTGTTGTTTTGAAGACGTGGACGACATCAAAAAGGCCGTGACGACGGAACTGCGGAGGATCCCGGAAGAATCCTTCCAGGAGTGCATGCAAGCATGGCAGAAAAGGGTGGAAAAGTGCATTAGACTCCAGGGGGATTACTTTCAAGGAGAAAACTCCTAGTGTGAAGTTTGGGTTTGAAATAAATCTTTTGTGACATCAGTCCTGGAACTGTTGACACACCTCGTATATATACGTATGTATGTATGTTTTATATATATATTCATTTTTATTAAGCCTGAATAATGAGTCTTGTTACTCCGAAATTCCAGCGTTAATAAAATGAATATTAAAACTCAACTTCGGTAATGAGTAATCCTTTCTCCCAGCCGTCAACCACATATGGATATATATGTGTGTATATATATATATATATATATATATATATATATATATATATATATATATATATATATATATATATATATATATATATCAGAAATTGATTGATATATATATATATATTTAAAATAAACACATGAAACAATCACAGAGGATAATTTGTAAAGTGTTTAATCACACACAGTTAGGTAGGTAACTAATTAAAGTTTAACTAGATCTTCAAATCTTCTAGTTAATATAAAATGCTCGGATCTATTCATTGGAATCTTTGAGCTTATTCTACAATGGATATGGCGCATGTCTCGGACATGACTCCTTTAATTTAATTTAATTAAATCTATTTCGGATATATATATATACTTCGTTTTTGAATTTGTTTTGCAAGATTTCTTATCTGAAAATGTGTGTTGAAATAGATTATGTTATACTTTGAGAGTGTCGTGCTGCCAATAAAAACACACGCACCTCTTGGCTTTCACTTCAATTTATTATACATTTCTGATTGGTTGGTTCGATAACCGGATGGTTCCTTATATTATCAAAGCTCTTTCGTCACACATTCTGTGACCTCCTCAGTGACTAGGTTCTTATTGTGTGTCTCTCCTTTGTTCTGTCCTACACCATCTTGTTTTTGTGTGTTGTGTGCTGTGTGCTTAGTTTGCGCAAACAAAGCACACAACGCACAGAAACAAGATGATGTACGACAGAACATACTGCCAACCCACTGCTCATAAAAATTGTTTCTACTTTTGGCACAAGGCCAGCAATTACCCCAGTGTATTACTGGTACATTATTTTATCGACCCGTAAGGGTGAAAGGCAAAGTTAACCTCGGCGGGATTTGAAATCAGATCATAAAGGGCCGTAACTCTATGCTACAAAGTATGGCGTCCGACCCTCTACCGATACTGCCAACCCACTGCCCATAATATTAATAGTAAATATAAACAAACGAAAGGTCTCTAGGATTCTCTTGTCAAAAAAGCTAAAAGAACTCCATAGCATCACGTGACCCTATATTTGACGTCAAAACATAAAATTTCCATTTTCTCATCGCCAAAAGATAAATGTCAAAGATAATTTTGTTATCTTCCGGCTATTTATCTCCCCCTTTCCTTCCTTCTCCGTCATTTCCTCTTCTACTACCGCCGCTGCTGCTGCTGCCGCTAGCTTGTCTTTCACCTCTATCGATCTCCTAGAAATCGAAGTAGAATGTTATATTTGCAGTTTTTAAATATTCGGTTTACAGTATCTCTGTTTTCTTTCTCCATTAAACTTAGATCAATATTGGCTTTACCTATTTTTATTGATTTTTTGAGTAATTAGAAGAATATTTCATGAAAGTATTAATGAAAGCTATTGTTTGTTTGTTGTTTGCTCGTTTGTTTTCCTTTGTTGTTGTCGTCATTGTTGTTGTTGTTGTTGTTGTTTGTTATCGTCGGCGTCGTTGTTGTTCTTCTTTGTGATAGTGGTGGTGGTTGTGGTGGAGGTGAAGGTGGTGGTGGTTGTTGTGGAGGTGATTGCGGTGGTGGTTGTGGTGGAGGTGATGGCGGTGGCGGTTGTGATGTTCGTGCTTGTGATGGTGGTAGTTGTGGTGGTGGTGATGGTGGTGGTGGTGGTTGTGTTTGTGGTGGAAGCGATGGTGGAAGTTATGGCGGTGGCGGTTGTGATGTGCGTGTTTGTGATGGTGGTAGTGGTGGTGGTGGTGGTGGTGGTGGTGGTAGTTGTGGTGGTGGTGGTGGTGGTGGTTGTGGTGTTAGTTGTGTGTTTTTCTTCGTGACTTTCGTCGTTGTCTTCCCTTCTGAAAACATCACAGTTAACTGCTGTAGGCTATCTAAGCAGCGCAGGCAATCAGCCATCCTCCATCTATTTACATCTAATGATCTGCTCATCAAAACGATATGTATTAAAGTAACTACCGTTGTCAGTCGGTTAAAACTAGTTAGGATTGCATTGATCTTACGTCTTATTCTAATTTATAAATATTTAAATTTGGAATTTATTCATGTTTAATATTAGAAGCTGCCACGGGCTGTTGGATTGACAAGGTCGTTGGAGCGTACTACAAAACATTGCGTGGTATTTTTTAAAGAATGAAAATACTAACGAAAGATACAGAACTCCAGGGTCATCGGCCGTTGAGACGGACTTTGGAAGTTTCCACCCCTGGGGTCACAGCTTCTGATACAAGCCAATACGCTGTCCAGTGGATTAAGAGACGAGAAATAAAACATTCATTTATAGCAATTAAGCTATAACATGTCCACCTAGCCTTGTATGTGACATCATGGGAAAAGTTTGGTGCTTTGTACACTAATATATGTTATATTACAGTGATATAAATTTTCTTCTTAAGTACTACCGGGTAGTTAATTAGATAGTAATTCTCATGTATTAGGAGTCAGTGATATAGATTTTCCTTGTCGAGATTTAAGTAATAGCCGAAAGAATACGATCGCGAATACAAGCAGCCGAAATGGGGTTCCCTCCGAATGTTCTTTACAGTAACGTTACTCGCTAGAGTGTGTAGCTTGGATACCAGAGAGTCACTCCAGGCAGAGCCGCTACTTCTCCTAATTGAAAGATCGGAGCTCCGATATTAACGGCATGTGGTTAGAAGGTCTGAGGAAAAAGTTGCTGGCCAGATTTTACGGGCAAAACCAAAGTGCGGGAGACCCAGGAGTAGACCCCAAGCAAGATGGTTGGATAACATCCATGACCTTGGCTGGTCTCACCTGGGGATCCAGCCGTATTAGTTGGAGATGGTTGCTTCTGACGTGAGCCGCTAGGAGTTTTGAGGAGTCTGTGCCCACCACCTACTCAAGAAGAAGAAGAAGAAGAAGAAGAAGTATTAACTAATGTTTTAAGGATTATTAAGCAAGGCTAAATTTTTGACAATCTGTTGTAATCTGAGATATATAGTTGCTATAGAAACTATATGTCAGATTAACTCTAAATACTTCTGTTAATTAACATGTCCTGTGAATTCTTCTAATTACATATATATATCTATATATATAACAGCAAAGAATCTATCATTGCACAGTTAGATGAACAAAGAGATAAGTTATAGAGAATTTCTCGCTAGCACAATATTTTAGTGAAACTGGTTTATGCTGGGTGCATTTCGCGTAAAGATTCTTTATTAGAAGGGGTTTATATGATTCCATCGATTTTCCCATAAAGCTTTTGGGAATCAGTTCTATATATTGATTTACAATACATAAATTAATACCCAATACCATATTGCTGTTCGATATTCCTGTTGATATTGTGTTTGTTGTCCTTCACATATTTATAATCTGTTTTCATTTTCCTGGAATTATATGCTGTGTGTTTTCATCCTGAATAAAATGTATTTATTCTTTGACTTAATGTACCAACATTGGTTTTGGGGGAAGCAATCTGTGACAGAGCGAAGATTACACAGTTGGCTGCATATGTAAGAGAGATTTCTCCCAATGAGAGATTTAGTGAAGAAATTCTTCAAAACGTGGAACAATGAATAAATACAAAAGAGAAATGATTTTCCATCAGTTTGCATCTACAGCTTTTATGTGTTGTTACCATCAGGTGTGATGGCTATTCTAATATACAGCTCACTTCAATATTTAACATGCAGCTTAGATGTAAATATTTTATGTGCTGTCACCATCAAATACGATGGCTACTCCAGTATGACGCTGTCGTGGACTCTCAGTCGGCTCCAACGGTGTGTTCTAGTTGTTCGAAAAACAGAACTGCTTGCTCGTGAAATTAACATGTAAGTGGCTGAGCATTTCATAAATAGTTGTAGTTCTCAGGAAAATTCAGCGTAGCACACACATATATAAATGGTATCACAAGCTTTAAAAATTCGGAGTGGCACTTCCTTTGTCAAGTTACGTGATATTAGACAATGATTTGAAATTGATGCAATTTCATCGTATAATCGCCATTATAGCCGTACAAAATACACACAAAATCTGTTATATTCTCAGTTCCATTATAAACGGTATAACAACTTTTGAATAGTCTTATTTTCATTACAACTTCAACCCAAGATTAATCTCAAAATCCAACAGTTGGCAATACACCAATTCAGTGTGCAGATAAACATAGAAGACAGATTGTTGCTAGTTAGAAAAGCAAGCAATATTCATTAAACAGTAATGCACGCAGTTTATTATGTATGGCTAGATAATTCTTGGAAAGGTTTCGGAACACTTTAAGATACTACTTTGTTAATTTGCGCTCCGTTTGTTCTGCAAGTTGTACAAACTGGATTAATCCAATATTCCTGTGAGTAGATCAAAAGTTGAATGAACATTAAGATGGCATGTTCTTCAATATTCAATAATAATTTGATTGATTACATATAATTTGCCTCGTTTTGAGAATTGCTGGGATATAGAAGAATGAAACCCCTTGCAAAGTAGCTGGAAATTCAACAAAGTTAAATGCATTAAAAAAATACCCAAATAAGAACAGAACTAATCTTTCCTGTAAACATTGCAATATTATGTAATATCTGGCATGAATGTATAGGATATCAACAAATACAACAAATATTGGAAAACGTAAAGACAGAAAGAAAAACTACAACGGGTAGTAAATAAATTTCAATTATATATATATATATATATATATATATATATATATATATATATATATATATATATATATATATATATATATATATACATACATACAGTATATATGGCGTGTGTTTCTGTGTGTATGTTTACGTCTGTGTGTTTGTATGTATGGAGACACAACATGGCCGAACAAATATTGGAAAACGTAACGACAGAAAGAAAAACTACAACTGAAAGTACATGAATTTCAATAATATATATATATATATATATATATATATATATATATATATATATCCAGGGGGTGTAACTAGGAGTTACTGCAGGTTCACCCGTGAGAGCACTCGATGTTTAGGTTCACTTCTGTGATGAGGTGTAGAGCTATACAGAGTTTAATATATTGAAAGGGTAATAAGGACGATTGATTATTCCTTCATTGCATTTATTGATAGGTGACGCGCGTTTCGCCACTGATCAGCTCAAGGTTCGATCTATATCGATCCTACCCGACTCAATAATCGGCAGCTCGACGGACCCTTTTAAAATGCATTTATTGATAGGTGACGCGCGTCACCTATCAATAAATGCAATGAAGGAATAATCAATCGTCCTTATTACCCTTTCAATATATACATATATATATATATATATATATATATATACATATATAATACATATATATGGCTTTTGTTTCTGTATGTATGTATATGTTTGTGTGTTTGTATGTTTGGAGACACAATACGGCTAAATGAGATCGTTTCGTGATCATTAGATCCCTGAATCGATCCCACAACGTCTATAAAACAAAATGAGAAACTGTTTGGATGCCATTGCATGGACCATCACTGTAGTTCAAATGGCCAGCCTTGTCACATACTATGTTACGTTGAATCTCCCTGAGAATTATATCAGGAGTACGACCAGGCCGTTCTCTCTCTCTCTCTCTCTCTCTCTCTCTCTCTCTCTTTCTCTTTCTCTCTCTCTCTTTCTCTCTCTCTCTCTCTATATATATATATATATATATATATATATCTGTATATGTAATATATATATATATATATATATACATATATATATATTACTAAAATGATAAAGATGTCGTGTCTGAGAAAATTACAGATACGTACCATATCGCCTACAAAGGAAGCTCAAAGAAAAATTTCCGAGCGTTTAATATAAATTCAAAAGTGAATGACATATATAGAAATATATTAAACATTAAAAAAAGAGATAATTTGCAAAGAATTTAAGAACATATAATTACAAATGAGCAGTATAGTGAGTGTAACAAAAATATCAAACAGAACACATCTTACATTAAATTATTAACTATTTTACTCTCTCGTACATAATTCCTTAATTGCTACAGAACTATGTTTCACCTTTGAAATAGTGAAGTTCAATATTTAATTAGGATCATCAGTGAGATGTTGAACTTGAAGTGCCTCAACGATATAAAATTAGTTTTACTTTAGAAGAACCTGATTAGAAAAATAAAAGGTAACTATATATATATATACATACATATATATATATATATATATATATATATATATATATATATATATATATATATATATATATATATATATATATATAGAGAGAGAGAGAGAGAGAGAGAGACATATAAGTGTGTGTGTGTGTGTGTGTGTGAAAATATTCCATATATAGCATTTTCTTCTATACCTGCATCTGACGTTGCGTAACGAAAAATCTCCTGAATATTTCCAAATCTTTCTATTACAAATAATTCAACGTACTGCCCTAAAATTTTAGGGACATTTTTTTAGCAGCCTTTGCTATAACCAATTCGTAGTTTTAACATATTTTTCCGAATAAGTACTGATAAATAAATAATTTATAATTTGAAAACCTTATACAAGCTTATGCTAAATTTACACTTGAAATGTTAACTGCCTGCCCCAATGCTCCTTACTTTAAATCCTATCATTTTCTTGATATTTGTCTTATGATATTCATTTATTGTTATTTTATTATATGTATTTCATGAAGAGATATGGCTGGGATAAAACACCCATAATGGAATTAGTTTTTAACTGGTAATCTCTAGTTTCCTGACAAATGGATGCGATATTCTAGCCGCGTTGATATGTATAAATAAATCATATATATATATAATATATATAAATGAAAAAAAAGTTTAAAAAAAAAAATATATATATATATATATATATATATATATATATATATATATATATATGTATATATATACATAAAGTTACCTACATACACTACCTACTGCCAGCATAGTCCCACTGTTCTGTCTGGTGGCTTGCCAGCAATAGCGTTCATATAGCGTTCATATAGCATATGAAACAGATATGTCAACATCTCTTCGATCGGAAACATATCAAAATCAAAAACAAAACTTTATTTTTATTTACATTTAATATCTATCTGACGACAACACGCCGGGGAACTATTGAATAACGACATTTTTATGCCTTAAAAATGTATATAATGGGTACGATGTGATGTTGAATATGTGATAACATCTCTTCTCCTTTTCATTTTATATATATATTATATAGAGTCGAGACCCGACGGCTGAACTTTTGCCGTTTCTACACCTTACCGAAGTATCGAATACTGAGAGTAATGTCCTAACTAGTTTTAAACTGGTTCTATCCTGATGATTTCTTTTGAATGAAAGAGTTCTAGTACTGTAGAAGCCATTTCTATATTAAACATGGTGTTTACACTCTATTAATGTATTGAGTATGTTATTTGCTGTGGTGACCCCGATTGAACCCAGGACT
>OZ024743.1:57580727-57635727 GCA_964016885.1 Eledone cirrhosa | reverse complement strand
GCGTGTGCGTGCGGGTGTATAAATATGTATAAATGTGTATATGTGCGGGGAGTGATTGGTGCTTGTAGTAATAATGGTGATGCACTGAGATGATCGATATAATTAGTGATTTAAGTTAATTTCCGTTGAAATGAGATTTGTTCTTCGGTGTTCGTTAGTTTGTTTGTTTGTTTTTGATTTTTGTTGGATTTGTTTTTTTAATAACTTTCATTTTTTTAACAGGTTCTGTCAGCTGGAATGAATACAGTTGAACTAATAAGGACCAAAGTGAATTAAGCAAAATTAGCACCGATCACGTCAAAGAACTCTGCTGATCAAATTTCGCTTATTTTCCTATTATCTTTCACAAACTTCAGCAGAAGAGAAAATATTTAATGAAATTATTATTTTGGAAATCATCCGTAATGTTTGCAAGAAAGTCACATGCTGAAGGAATGTTTCCATGTTGTCAGCTATAACAATTATGTAAGTCAATCAAGTCACAGAGAAACATTGATCTAATTTAGCGCCGCTTCACTTTGCTTAACACCTGAAGCGACGTTACGATAATTTTATCATTGTTTGGACATCAAATCACCATTGATTGGTTAACTCTGTTTTAATCTGTGGTGGAGTTTATTAGGCTGACCAACTGATAATTAAACCGTTACATTGAAGAAATATATTATCTTCTTTCTTCTATCCTTCGTATCATAGCTGGGGGTATAGTTTCTTCTACTTCAACTATAGAATTCATTTTATAGCAAGGTCTATGGAAATATGTATGTGTATATAAGTTAACTTTAAGAAATTATAAATATATATATATATATATATATGGTCTAACTGGTTTTTACCGCCTCCATTCTCATATATATATATATGTATATATACATATATACATACACATGTGTGTGTGTGTGTGTGTGTGTGTGTGTGTGTGTGTGTGTGTGTGTGTGTGTTTGGATGTAGCATGTATAGATAAATTGATTGACAAAGACCTTATTTGGGGCAATTGACCGGTCTATTTCGCTTACGACAGGTTATCGAGCTAGAAATGAAAATTTAATTAATTTGATAAGCTCGCTCTAATCAGCAAAACTATCCAACCGGTTGTCACGCATCTTTCCTTTAACAAATAATACCTCCATAACTGATGAAAAGAAGGAAGAAACGTATAAGCACTCCGGAGACCTCGTCTAAATACTTGCAATTGAGTAGACTTTGATAAAGCCACCCAAGGAATAGCCAATGATGTTTAACCGAGGGAGAGATTATATCTACCTCCCATTATCTCATTATGTGTACGCGGCGGGTTGTGTGTATAAGGTTTGTCAAATGTATAATAGATGGCTGTATGATAGTTGGGTAAATATATGCTTATGTAAATATATAATTATAATGGTCAGTACCGTCTCCCGTCATCCGACAGATGCCGCGTTCATTTCCACATAGCCGTTTGCCGGTGTACTTTACACGATTTTTTCAACTGTTATCTATAGTGGTCAAATATATTTATAGTCATCGTTAGACTCTTTAATATGAAATGAGATAAATAGTCAGGAATATTACCGTCTATTCTGTTTTAGCTAACGTCCATTCCTTTTATATATTGTTCAGTCAGGGGAAGAAAAACAGTGACCATGACGTTTTTGGATACCTCTGAGAATGGTTGGAGAATGAGATCTGGTTATCTTCAAAACGGGGACCCGTTTAAATGGGTACAAAATATTCCACTCCGCTAAAGGTATCAATTAGTCTGGTTATTTTGTTAAACTGGGTGAAAGGTTAAGTCTGTTGTCCAAAGAACCCATCTAATTCCAGGTCTAAATATCTGGTCAATAATTTTCAGACATCTCTATATATATTCGTAAGTAAAATCTCTTATATTTTCTAGTGTTCCAAACACTTCTTTTAAAAGCGTAACAATGTTTATTTATGCCACAGCTTCCTTGTCTCATTAGAAACTGAAAAAGAAAATACACGAAATGAGGTTTAGAATGTCATATTTATTGATTTAAGATATTCACTGAACAACTACTTAATTAATAAATATTGGACATTTTTAATCTAATGATCTTCTACCATTATTCTAAAACACCCGATGGGCGCGTGCTTTCGAAGAATAAAGTTATTACAATTTGAATGGAAATACACGAGGAAATAAAAACATGTGAATATAACATGTAACGTAATATTAAGTATTGATATTTTTTATGTATAATTTCGATTTAATTTCCTTTAAGAAAAATATTTTCCTTTTAAAGCAAAAGCCACCAGCATGACTGAACAAACATGACTTTCGAAATTATTAATAACAAAGCGAATTTTTGATTCACAATCATGAACTTCTCTGGGTTTAACACCATAAATAAGATAGTTTTTGACAACGTTTTCTTTCAGGCAGTATTGAATAAAACATCTTATTTTCAACCTCACTAAACATGACGGTTGGTTATGAGTTCAGTCCCACTGAGTGACACCTTGAACAACTGCCTGCTATACTAGCCTCTGAGAGAATAGTCACCGCTTCCCGATGCACTTCGTTTACATCAGAAGATGCTGTGGTTATCGGATTTAGGAGATCAACAAAGTATTCTCTCCACCTCGTGAGTGTGTACCTCTCTAAAGCGAGAACCCAAACGTGTTTCTGGTAGCAGATGTGGAGGAGGACTTCTTATTACGAAGTCGGCGGATGCTTTACCAAAACACTTTATTAGCTGATCTGAGTCAGATTCCAGTTTAACCCCAAACTCCGTCCATATCTTAACTTTGGTCGTCTTTACTGTCACTACTGCGATTTTTCATGCCTGTTTGTACTGCCAGTGCAACAAGGAGGACTTATTTCCAAGCTAAGCTTTTTAGGACTCCTTCTTTGTTTAGGATGGCATATTTGACCTCTTGATTGAACCAAGCAATTAACAACTGAAGAAGAAACTGCTGAACAATTTCCACTCTGTATCAACATCTTCAGTTTGCTCGGGTAGTTCACTGAATTTGGATTCAATAGTACCTGCATAGCTAGTCCCGACTTCCTTATCCACCAACGCTCCCAACTGCATCATGTAGGTCGCCCTGGACCTGTCAGTTTTGTAGCCTTAGGTAGAGCGGCCTGTTCGAAAAATATATTGCAGTCTCTATTTCATGCCGAAAAAACTGGCGATGGGCCTACGAACTGTTCTGGGAGGCGTGGGATGGACGCACAAATATTGCGTATCCTGAGACCTCAAAGAGGGTTCGGAAGGGAACAAACCTTGACAATTGGAACCTGACACGTCACATCCCTTCAAGGTAAGGAGCAAGAACTGGTGGATATGCCTAGATGCTACCGGATAGATATAGTCAGGGTATCCTCAACAAAGTTACGTGGCTCTGATACTGTAGATTTGGATGGAAGATGGAAATGGAACTCCACTATTCAGGTATGGCGCAAGAAATGACTGCACCGGCTAGAGTGGGGATACTCAAAAGCCCCTGGCTTTCAGAATGTGTTATGGACTGGATCCCATTAGAATAGACGATTTGCCTCTTAATGCTTAGGCTGAAAGATAGGTCTCTATGGTTGGTACAAGTTTATACAGCAAAGAAGGAGTACGAATACAGGTCGTTCCTTGATGAAGTCACTGTAGCGTTTAATGTAGTTAAGACTGAGTCATATATTATATATATATATATATACACTGATGGGAGACTTCAATGAACATGTGGGCACTGACAACCTGACATGAAAAGGAGAGATTGGAAGGAATTGCGATCCCGATCTAAATACGAATAGAGAGGCCTTATTTTACTTCTGTTCTAGCAATAGACTCTCTATTATGAACACCTTCTTCCAAGACAGACATCCATAAATACACATGGTATAAGGGAATCAGGGTCAGCGATCAATAATTGGTTTTGTTATTCTTTCTGATCTCTTCGATCCTGTGCTGGATGTTCGTATTAAGAGAGTGAATGATCACCATCTAGTTATCTGCAGCTGGAGACTACCTATATATATATATATATATATATATATATATATATATGCGGAAAGTAAACAAACATTGAAAGAAACAATACTTTAGAATGGAGAACTATGTTAGTTTAACGTTTGATAGTGTAGTAAAAGATTATTAACCTTTCAGATATTAGTTCTTCATCAGAAGATAGAATTAGAAATAAAAGAAGAAATTTAAAATTAGAGAGTGAGAAGAGGAAAAAACGAAAAACACATTTTGGAAAAAAAGCATTTGTGTGTTTAGTCAGTCATTTTAGGAAAATGTATGTATGATAGAACTCCCCTATATATGATAGAATTGTGCCTCCTCGCATTAAAACACCGGAGAAAAATCCAATAAGATACAAACCCGTAAAAGACTTGTTAACGTGTGAGATGCAAATTTAATTTCTATTTTCTTTTGATTTTTGTCTTTTTTATCATTTAGAAATTGATGCTGTGACAGTTTTTTTTTAGTTTTTTAAAGAATACTTGATTTACCTAACATTTAAGCAAGTTTTGAAACTTGGATTTGGTTTAAGGACAGTTAATTCTTGTCAAATTGTTATTGGAATATATTTAGAAATGTTTCTATGAAAGTGAAATACTTGTTTGGTGGATTTTTACTGTGATAAATTTATCTTTGACGATGTCGGAAGACTTGCTATGAATAAATATACCACATGTCTTGGTAATTGGTTTATAGAAGAGAATCCAACTAACTTTCGCTATATACAGATTACATTAACGAATTTACTGAGGCTGTCTATAATGATTTATACGCCAGGTTATATTTCTATACTGATTCACAACTAGCTACAACAGGTTTTAGAGTCCCATGATGAGGTGAGTCTGGAAATGAAATAAACATCTAAAAATATTTGTTTCAATGGCTTATAACGCTTCTCCATCCTGTCTAGAATGGAAATAACATTGTGTATATCACTGTCAAACTATTTCTACTTCATCTTCTTGCGACATTTAACTAAAATACTTCACAAACATTCTTCTTTGGATCTAATATCTATTATCAGAAAGATGCCGGAATATAAAACTGTTGAGTTGATCAATGTCTTAGATAAATTATAATAAACCATTTATTTGATGCAAGATGATATTATATAAGATCAGTTTTATTATACTGACAATTCAAACGAAACAGATTTTTAGATAAAATTATTCTCTATATAACCGCTCCGCTTCAGTAAACACTTTTGATGTGGTTGACCCGCTTGTCAGAGAAATATAAAGAAATATTCCTTGATGGTAAAAAGTATTTAAAAAACTGTATATCTTTGGATAAACATTTTATTGGCATCTTCACTAATGGCGTAAGTATTGACATATATGAAAATATCAACAATCTTGACAGCTCTCTAGCAAATATAACCCTAAAAGTATATTAATCTTATAGACTTATAAAACAAAAAATAAAGGAATCTGTTTTTAAACGTTGATAGATAATATTTGAATAGTGTATTGACGATATTTAAACAAAACATACATGGAACTTGGTTCAATATATAAATGCACAATCACTGATTTAAATTGAGTGTGTATGTGGTAAAGCCACGTAACTTAGTGGTTAGGGTGCTTGGTTCACGATAGAAATGTCGTGAGTTTGATTCTTGAATTGGGTGGCACTTTGTATCTTGATGCAAGATAATTTGTTTTCAGTTTCTCTAGTCCACAACTGACGAAAAAAATGAGTTACGACACTGGCGGCAAGCTACCTCGAACTTTGCCTTTTCCTTGGACAAAATCTGTCGTGGAGCGGGGACTTGTATACATGAGCAACTGCTAGTCTTCCACAAAACACTGTGCACACTCTGGTGATTCGGGGAGGCAAACCCATCGTCAGTCAGGCGGCGAATTGAGAGAATTCATTAAAACGCTGGATACAATGTCGTGAGTTATTTTTCAGACTATCTGTGCTCTGAATTCAAATCCAGTCGTGGTGAACTTTGTCTCTCATCGTTTCGAGCTCACTTAACAATGTAACTGAAATACCATTTCAGATGTACGTCGATTCTTCTACTTACTTGCTGCTTTCTCGATCCCCCAGCCTCTCTCTCTCTCTCTCTCTCTCTCTCTCTCTCTCTTTGAAAGAAATCGATTGTTGTCAAACCAGGAGATGGATGGACCTCACCCTTTTTAAATAGCCAATGTTATAATTGCACGCCTACGGCTGTATTAGGTATTAAGGATTCAATAAAGGATTAATGTATGTCGTATTTTTATAACTAAGCATGATGATATAATCTTACTGGTATAATCGCTAGAATGCCGATTAGCATACTTTGTAGTATCCGTTTCGAAATTCTGCGCTGAGTTTAGGGTTATATGTCAACTTTGCCTTTCATCTTTTCAATGTCAATAAATATGGTAGTCCAGTATTGAGATCGATTCTTTATTCCCTCTCTTTCTTTGTCTAGAGGAAATATGTTGTGTTTTGACCTCGATAGTGAGGGGCTTGGTCAGGTTTAAATGCCTGAGACACGCTGTATGTGATGTAGTAGCTCCATAATTCCATCATGAGTTCAGGGACCATGCATGATGACGTCTCTAATAGTAAAAGTTCGCCGTGGAACTTTTGACACACAGTAACTCAGCATCCAAGACCAGATTAATTGATCTCAATAACGTCACGTCACAGGTTAGTTGGGAAGGTTATATTCAATATTTTTTTTTTTTTTTGTTCTAAATTCAAAGTAGAATGTAACATTATCCATCGTTTCTTGAAAACTTGAAAGACTAGTGTGGCTGGTGTATTTTATGTTTAGCTTAAGTGTCTGCACGTCAATGCCTGTGTAATGGTAAGAAGAGTGTTAACAAATTAGACTTTCATTTATATAACAACATCACTAACCATGATATGTGGATAGAACTGTAATATGTGCAACGCTTGTACCCCATAGAAGATCGTCAACTGATCAACGCTGAATAATGTGTGTTGCTAATCTTTTATAAGTCATATGAATGCGCGTGGCCTAATTGTTAGGATATAAGTGTCACAATCATAAGATCGTGAGTTTGGTTCCTGGGCTGGGCAAGACTCTTTATTTCACCTTGTTCCAGTCAAATCAGATATAACATAACAGAGTGTATAGAAGAAAAGAAAGAATTGGCCCAATTTTTCCTTGCAATTTCTGTTTTCATTCTAATTTCACATTTATACAACATTATCTGGAAAAACGCTTGATTACAATGATAACATTAATACATGAATGATGGGTCTCCTTCATTAGTGATAACAAACACAATCTACACATTGATGAATGTTTATAAATATATCATACATCAGCGAAACACACTAATTACAATATCTATATGAATGTAGATTGAGCAGATGATAATTGCTGCACACACACACTGATAACCTTATTAAGACCTATGCTCTTCAATCTATTTATATATTATCTTCCATTGAGACGCGGTTATATTTCTGACTGGACGCCATTAAACGATAACAATAACTATTATAATGGTTAGCGAAATCTGAGAAATTAAATGTAATTACGTTACTTGATATGAATTTATGATAAACAGGAGTATATTGAGAAAGGTGAGATATATTGCTTCGGGAAATAGTAAGAGATAGGAAGAGAGAGAGAGAGAACAGAGGGAGAGAAAGAGAGAACAGTGGGGGAGAAGGAGAAAGAGAGAGAGAGAGAGAGAGAGAGAGAGAGAGAGAGAGAGAAAGAGAGAACAGAGGGAGAGAGGGAGAAAGAGAGCGAGAAACAGACATAAAAAAGAGACAGATAGAGAAACAGAAGGATAAATGTCATTACAATTTCAAAATATGAAATATAAGCTATAACATTTATTTTATTTCTTCAGATATGAGATGTAAAACTATATGTGATGTGAATGGGTGGTTGTGTGGGCATGGGTGTATGTGTGTCTGTTAGTTGGTGCCTCTGTGCATATATTAATGCTTTCGTCTACTGAAACTGAATGTATGGTAATAACACAGTTTTATTGATATAGCAATAGTAATATACTATATTGCAATATCATAATATAACATATCGTTACAATTCTAAGATGAATAAATACAAACATTGTGCGAACTCTCTCACAAACGCATATATATATATATATATATACATGTATATGTGGTGGGGTGGATAAAAGGTAAACAGAAATGGTATAGTATGTGGAAGGAATATATTAGGTTATCACTTAAAAAAGCATGAAGAGGGTCCTAACGTTTTGGACGCTAGTCCTTCATCGGAAGAAAGAATGAGAAATAAAATTAATTGACGGGACGGGTGGGTTTGAATTGGAATTGGAAAGAATGTCTTTCGATGAAAATAACAGGTTCATTCATGTTCACATCTCGGATCTACATATTCGGATCCACGTGTCGAAACGGCAGGAGCTCAACCGTCGGGACCTTTTCCTATATATATATATATATAGTTTTGCGAGGATTTTATATGAAATCGTGTGTCGAAACAAATATTGTTATACTTGGGAAGGGTCATATTTGTGTAATATTGCCAGAATTAATAACAGAACACACTCACTGTTTGGTTGGTTTTCGCTTTTCGCTTCTGTGTCTTTTATATCGGTAATCTAATTTATTCGGTCCTCAATGTTGCCATTGACTGACCAACGGTCAAAATTACAGATACAATATAGACACAAACACATATATATAGTTTATCAAAGTTCTTTCGTTGCACATCTGCAACATCGTCAGTGGTGCTATTGTTTCCTCCCGTTGCATTGTATTTTCTACGCCATCTTTATTTAGTCTGTTTATATATTTATTTATTTGTTTATTTTATTTTGTCTTCATTGCGCATGCGTTTGCGTGTGTGTATAGTGTTTTGTTTGATGTGTGTTCGTGATTGGGTGGCTGTGTATTGGTTAATGTATTCTATCTTTACTAGTGTGTGTTTATATGTGCTTGTTGTTATTGTGCTTGTGTATGTATTTATTTATTTATTTATCAATTTATTTATTTGTACTTCTCTTAGGTCAGTGTTGTTTGTTTGGGTGTTGTTATTCCATTCATTTTTTTCTGTTTAGCCTTGGCCTTCTAAGTTCTATTTCACTGGCCTCTCTGATTTACCTATCTGCTGGGTCATTTCTCTGTTTAGATATTATTCTAATTTCTATGTTGTCTATGTTACCGTCGTGTTGTTGTCTGGCATGTTCGTATAGTACTGAACCGTATTTTCGTCCTTTTAGTCCCCCCCCCCCCCCCCCCCCCCAGTGTTGGTCTATCCTTTCACCTATGCTACGAGCTGTCTCGCCTATGTATGTTGTTGTCATGTTTCTGCAAGTACCCTCTGTACATCTTATGCTATAGACTACGTTTCTAGTTTTACAGTTTATCCGGGGGTTTACCTTACATATGATACATTTCCTATTAGTACAGTGGGTTTTCTTAAAAGGGTAGGTTTTGCTGATCAGGGATTTTATGGTGGTTCCTGGCTTTTCTACCACCTTAATATTTAAGTGGGTCTTTCTCAGGGCCTTTCTACACTGGTTAGCTAATTTCCCTCCAGGAGTAGCGTCCGCAAACATGACACTCTGGTTGTCGTACCATGGGGCGGATTTCCCTATCTTATGTCTAGCCCTATCTAAGCTATTCCATGATTTGCTCCTGTATAATGGGCAAATTCCTTTCACGTCCAGTTCTATGAGGGTCTTATACTTCTCCGTGGCTCCTTCGTATACTCTGATTCTGTCTCTTTGGTTGTAGCCAGAGAACTGCATGCGGTTGATGAAGTGTTGGATGTGTCTCTCCATTTCTGTTGGATCGCACATGCGGGACACGTTCTTCATCACTCGTACCAAGTCTGCGATCAGAATATTAAACTTAGCACAACTGGACATTGCTGAGTTTTTGAGTATCAGGTATTTGGAGGCTATGGGTTTAGCAAAGTGTGCGTGGAGAATTTGGGCTCTCTCGTCTATAGTGTTAATCCAGAGTTCCGTGTCTAATACAGGTAGTCTATTGTTAGGCGTCTAACAATGGCATACCAACCTTGTATGGGCTCCGCAAAGACCATAAGACAGTCGACGACCCGACAACAGGACCACCAACAAGACCCGTATGCGGAGCAAATATAGCTAGCAACTACAGGATCTCCTACTTCCTCTCAATGGTTATACGCCCCATAATCAAGATGTACCCAGATGTATGTGACAGTACAGAGGACCTCCTCATCAGAATCAGTGAGTGCAACAAAAACGGGTACCTATCAAACTGCATAATAGGCAGCATGGATGTGGTATCACTGTACGACAACCATGGTACGACAACCAGAGTGTCATGTTTGCGGATGCTACCCCTGGAGGGAAATTAGCTAACCAGTGTAGAAAGGCCCTGAGAAAGACCCACTTAAATATTAAGGTGGTAGAAAAGCCAGGAACCACCATAAAATCCCTGATCAGCAAAACCTACCCTTTTAAGAAAACCCACTGTACTAATAGGAAATGTATCATATGTAAGGTAAACCCCCGGATAAACTGTAAAACTAGAAACGTAGTCTATAGCATAAGATGTACAGAGGGTACTTGCAGAAATATGACAACAATATACATAGGCGAGACAGCTCGTAGCATAGGTGAAAGGATAGACCAACACTGGGGGAGGGGGACTAAAAGGACGAAAAATCTTTCAGTACTATACGAACATGCCAGACAACACGACGGTAACATAGACAACATAGAAATTAGAATAATATCTAAACATAGAAATGACCCAGCAGATAGGTAAATCAGAGAGGCCAGTGAAATAGAACTTAGAAGGCCAAGGCTAAACAGAAAAAATGAATGGAATAACAACAACATCCAAACAAATAACACTGACCTAAGAGAAGTATAAATAAATAAATAAAAAAATAAATAAATATATAAATAAATAAATAAATAAATAAATACACTAGCACAATAACAACAAGCACATATAAACACACACTAGTAAAGATAGAAAACATTAGCCAATACACAGTCACCCAATCACGAACACACATCAAACAAAACACTATACACACACGCAAACGCATGCGCAAAGACAAAATAAAATAAACAAATAAATAAATATATAAACAGACTAAATAAAGATGATGTAGAAAATGCAATGCAACGGGAGGAAACAATAGCACCACTGACGATGTTGCAGATGTGCAACGAAAGAACTTTGATAAACTATATATATGTGTTTGTGTCTATATTGCATCTGTATTTTTTACCGTCGGTCAGTCAATGGCAACATTGAGGACCAAATAAATTAGATTACCGATATAAAAGACACAGAAGCGAAAAGCGAAAACCAACCGAACAGTGAGTGTGTTCTGTTATTAATTCTGGCAATATTACACAAATATGACCTTCCCCAAGTATAACTATATATATATATATATATATATATATATATATATATATATATATATATATATATATATATATATATATATATGTATGTATGTATGTATGTATCTATGTATGTATGTTGTTTGTATGTCAGGTCACCAGTTGGTGCTACTGGTAACATGTATCCCAGTACAACCTGTCTCATGGTCGGGTCGTTGGCGACTAAACTGGCAACCCCACCAAGGTTTCTTGGTGAGGAGGGTGACTTTGGACATCCTGCAGGACTAAAAACAAAACCTGCCAAAGGGCAAAGGAGCTGTTAAGAGTCAATGGCCATCCAAAATCAACGGGAGAGATGACCCCTTAGCCTTTGTCAAGGCAGAATTCTAGGAGAAGGAAAACTCTGATATAACACCTGCAACCCTGATGGTATCCAATGATGTTGACTTGTTCTTGTTTTTGGTAAATATCATCTTGGTTAAAAGAGTGGGACTGGCTTTGTGCAGTGCCTTTGCTCACTATAAAACCTTCACGGCACAAGCATTGTTTTATATCTGGATATCTCTCTGCACTTGTCATCACATGGTACCATGAGCCCTGCACTATGTGTCACTAATTATCACAAGTGTAGTGTCTGAACCCGAGTTTTCAAGTCGCTGGCTGGACTAAAAAGTCACACTCGTTCAGCGCATCGGTAGGGGTTCTCCTACACGGATATAAAGTAGTGGCCGTACTCGAAAACGAGTTGGCAGCCACCATGTATATATATATATATATATATATATATATATATATATATATATATATATATATATATATATATATATATATATATATATATATATATATATATGTATATATATATATATATATGTGTGTGTATATATATATAAAGAAAAAAATAAAATCGAAAATGCAACTGGAGTCTTATTTTCTTTTAAAATATATATATTTATTTGGTTCCTTTACCGGTTTCGCAGTTCTTCTACTTTTCAAAAGTAGAGTTGAGATGGAGGGTCTGTGGTTTTTCTCACATCTGGTGAAAAAAACCACAGACCCTCCATCTCAACTCTACTTTTGAAAAGCAGAAGAACTGCGAAACCGGTAAAGGAACCAAATAAATATATATATTTTAAAAGAAAATAAGACTCCAGTTGCATTTTCGATTTCATCTTTTTTTCTTTATGCTTTCACTCGTGTAGGACACCTCGGTTATTTTTCATTTTGTAAAAAAAACCTCACTTTCTAATATATATATATATATATATATATATATAAATATATATATATATATATATATATATATATATATATATATATATATATATATATATATATATATATATATATATATATATATATATATATATATATATATATATATATAATATAAGAGACGTAAAATAAGAAAATTATAAAATTAACTTACTTACTAAAATATCACTTCCAACTAATTAGTTTCTGGAATGGAGTAAATATATTTTCCGAAGAATAATATTGAAAAGCATTCCGTCGTCAGGAAAGTCTATTCTCATGTAAGTTTCCAGGCAAAGCGAGGACACTGGAAACTTATTAAAAAATAATTCAGTGGATAGGAAATAGCGAAGCGTGGACTGAATTCCAAGCCATTGAGAAAATCACTGCCTCTACGTCTGTGGCAAATTCAAAAAGAATCGAACACGTGACATCGAGGTCAATCAGTGGAAAGTGGTTTGCTAATAAGACAGCGGCCTGTCTACAACCGTAGCAGCAGTCATGGCCAATATTGCTCGACAAATAATTTGGAGATAATAATAAAGAATTCATATCTAGTAACATATATATACATACAGATGCATATCAATGCTAGCAAATATATAGGTTTTGTCTTAATAACAGTGTGGTTCAATGCATGGGGTTGCAGAACAATAATATAAGAGACGTAAAATAAGAAAATTATAAAATTAACTTACTTACTAAAATATCACTTCCAACTAATTAGTTTCTGGAATGGAGTAAATATATTTTCCGAAGAATAATATAGAGAACTGACGACGGAATGCTTCTCTATATTATTCTTCGGAAAATATATTTACTCCATTCCAGAAACTAATTAGTTGGAAGTGATATTTTAGTAAGTAAGTTAATTTTATAATTTTCTTATTTTACGTCTCTTATATTATTGTTCTGCAACCCCATGCATTGAACCACACTGTTATTAAGAGAAAACCTATATATATATATATATATATATATATATATATATATATACAATTGAGATGGACAGAACGAACAAACATTAAACAATTCCTTTAAAAAAATGTTAAATGATTTAAATATCTACCTGTTCATAATGCTATCGCCGGCGGTTTCGCTCCACAAAAGATTAGAAATTCAGAGAGTTTCTAACGGAAAAGTAAAGTTCATCAGATAGCTATTTCCCCTCTATAGGATCAAGTCCCACAGCCTACATATATATATATAAATATATATATATACATATATATATATATATATATATATATATATATATATATATATATATATATATATATATATATATATATATATATATTTGTGTGTATATATATATATATATATATATATATATATATATATATTTGTGTATATATATATATATATATATATATATGTAGGCTGTGGGACTTGATCCTATAGAGTGGAAATAGCTATCTGATGATGTGTGTGTGTGTGTGTGTGTGTGTGTGTGTGTGTGTGTGTGTGTGTGTGTGTGTGTGTGTGTGTGTGTGTGTGTATGTAAAAGCTAAACAGAAATAACAACACAATCGGTACAGTATATGGAAGGTATATATTAGGTTAACGCTTGATATAGTAGGAAGAGGGTCTTAACGTTTCGGACGCGAGTCCTTCATCAGAAGAAAGAATGAGAAATAAATAGATTAATGGGACGGGAAGGATAGAATTAGAAAAAATGTTTTTAGATAAAAATAATAGGTCCATTCATGTTGACATCTCTTGCAAAACTGTTGGTGCTGGCGTTTTGTGTACATATATATATATATATATATATATATATATATATATATATATATATATATATATATATATATATATATATGACGATGGAAACGCCTTTCTTCCTTTCTCCTCCTGTTCCGTCCTAACCACCATCCTAAACCTTGTTTTCAGTAACCACACAGCTTCTTTCGTTTCATAACTTTTTGTATTTACCGCTGTGACTCTACCTGCTTTGGTCGATCTGTGTACCCTCCACACTTTCGCATCGACCCTCCCCTCACTCTTCCCTCTCCTCACTCTCGTTCTATCCATCCATTCGGTTTTGATTGTTGACATGTTTACACGTGCCGTGGTGGCCTCTCTATCCGCAGTCTTTACGGCACGTTTTTACCACCGTCGTACAAAAAACCCTTTCCCATCTTCTTTTGTTTGCCCGTGTTTCTCTCCCACTTTCTCCTGTCTATACGAGAGGCAGCAGGGTTATACCAGCTCTGAGTCCTAGCTGACCACCAGGCTAAAGTCTCCCAGGTGGGCCACAACTTACTTTCCCTATTTTTCCACGGTTACATTTTTGCATTTTTCTTTCACCTGTGTCTTCCCACGATGGGACTTGTACACTTCTTCTATACCTTTCCTATTTTCCCTTTCTTCCTCTCTCCTTATCTCTCCCCCTCCCCTGTTGTTCCTTCTTTCCCTCTCTTTCCTTTTCTCTCTCCTTTTGCTCTCTCTTTTTCTCTCTCCTTTTCCACCTGGCCTTTTGATTTATAAAAGGCCTCGGGCGCATCCGATCTACACCGATGTACTGTAATTCAGCGCCGAAACATCGGTTCAGCATACATTTACAGCTGACGATGGAAACTCCTTTCTTCCTTTCTCCTCCTGTTCCGTCCTAACCACCATCCTAAACCTTGTTTTTAGTAACCACACAGCTCCTTTCGTTTCATAACTCTCTCTCTCTCTCTCTCTCTCTATATATATATATATATATATATATATATATATATATATACCTATATATATATATACCTATATACATATACCTATATATATATATATACTATATATATATACCTATATATATATATATATATATATACCTATATATATATATATATATATAGAGAGAGAGAGAGAGAGATGTGTGTGTGTGTGTGTGTGTGTATATATATATATATATATATATATATATATATTCCTTTTTTTGTGTCTCTCTCTCTCTCTTTTCTGGGTTAGAAAATGATTAAAACGAAATGTTTTACTTTGTGTGAAGTGTTAAGGTATTAGTTGATTTATTTATTATTTAACAATGGCATTTATTTATCTATTTATATATTTAATTATTGTCTATTACCGGTTTCTGCATTTATATGCATTATCAAATGATAGTGAAATGTATTAGTTTGGTGTCGCACATGTTAAACAGAAGGTGCAGAAAGAATAATGTTATATACAAACAAGGTTTTAGAAGTGAAAAGAAAAAAGAAAAAGGAAAAAAAAAAACGTGCATAATGTGGAACGTAAAAAGTCAATGTGGAAGAAAAGTTAATGTTATTTACAAGCACAGTCATTGAAGTTAAGCAGTTCAAAATGTGTTAATATCGCAAGAGTGCTTAGTTGAACCATGGTTCTGTGAAGGAGGCAAATGGTGGACTGTGGTTTGATATGATTTCCCTTTTTAGAGAGTTAATATGCAGGGGGAAGCAATTCTTGCTGGGTGATATTTAATTTATTTAAGAAAAAGGATTAGGTAGGGTGTGAGGGAGGAAACTCTTGAAAATAACTCTTATAATCTAGCCAGAAGGGTCTGCACAATAGTTTCAGATAAATACACATGCTACACACGACTAGAAGAATTAAAAAACACACTTATCAGCAGAAACTACCAATCATCCCTAATCACCACTGGATTCCAACGTGCCCTAAAATTAGACATCCAGGATCTCAGACACCCCAAACCCAGGAGTGAACCGCAACAAAAAACTCTACCATACATCTCCACACACAACCCCTCAACGATGAGGCATTCGATACCATCCTCCAGAACATTCCTTTACTAAAAAGAGACCCAAGAATGAACAATATCCTCCAAACACACAACATCATAAAGAGCAAAAGACAACCCAAATCCATAAAAAACATCCTCACACAAGCCAAAATCCATCAAACCCTCACATTAAACCCTACAGTAACAAAATGCGGAAGGCCTAACTGTGGCATATGCATAAATCTAATAGAAGGTTCAACATTCCATTTTAAACAAGGACAACGTTTCACAGTTAAACACAACTTTACATGTGCATATGAAAACCTTATCTATGTTTTGACTTGCTCAGGTTGTCTAGAGCGCTATATAGGACAGACAAAAAACCGCCTCCGTCAACGTATGACCGTCCATAAATCACAAATTAAAATACAGGAATACAGAAAGATTTCATTTAGTGAACATATCGCCAACTGTGCTCTCAACCAACTTCCAAACTTAAAAATTTTCCCCATTTACAAATTCATAGACAACGCTACTTTCATCCAACGTGCCAATAAGGAAACACATTTCATTAATAAATTTCAATCAGTACTCAATGCCCTAAAATTCGGACCTTTCTAAAACTGCAACAAACCATCAAACATTTACAAGAGTTACCTCCCTCACATCCTACCTAATCCTTTTTCTTAAATAAATTAAATATCACCCAGCAAAAATTGCTTCCCCTGCATATTAACTCTCTAAAAAGGTAAATCATATCAAACCACAGTCCACTATTTGCCTCCTTCACGGAACCATGGTTCAACTAAGCACTCTTGCGATATTAACACATTTTGAACTGCTTAACTTCAATGACTGTTCTTGTAAATAACATTAACTTTTCTTCCACATTGACTTTTTACGTTCCACATTATGCACGTTATTTTTTTCTTTTTCTATTTTCTTTTCACTTCTAAAACCTTGTTTGTAAATAACATTATTCTTTCTGCACCTTCTGTTTAACATGTGCAACACCACACTAATACATTTCACTATCATTTGATAATGCATATAAATGCAGAAACCGGTAATAGACAATAATTAAATATATAAATCGATAAATAAATGCCATTGTTAAATAATAAATAAATCAACTAATACCTAATATATATATATATATATATAAAATATTAAACAAATAATGAATAAACAATTCCTTATATTAAACAAAAAAAGTTCATTATTTAACGATCGTTTCTAGGATATATATGTGTTAGAATTGGTATGCATATTCAACAGATCTATGTACAAAATTATACAAAATTATACAAATTATCAAGATTAAATATACATACCAAACACATATATACGCCGTCTTCAGAAATAATGAAGTATATTTATTGAAATTTTGTATTTGCATCCATCCTTTTAGTATGCGTATACAAATTATACATACATTTTTGTAAAATATGTGTAAGGGTTTTACATGTATATACACACACCGAACTGCATTTAACCCTTTGTGTTTTCATTGGTCAATTTTGAACTGAAATTTTGAATTGTTGTTATTATCAATAAATATACTTCATTATTTCTGAAGACGGCGTATATATGTGTTTGGTATGTATATTTAATCTTGATAATTTGTATAATTTTGTATAATTTTGTACATAGATCTGTTGAATATGCATACCAATTCTAACACATATATATCCTAGAAACGATCGTTAAATAATGAACTTTTTTTGTTTAATATAAGGAATTGTTTATTCATTATTTGTTTAATATTTTATCTTGACTCTGTATACCGTTTATCTTTCACCGAAAGTGGTTTTTCATTACATCTCTTCTTTCCATGATATCCGGAATACATTGAGTTCTTCATACGGATTGGACACTACCGTAAACTCTTGGTAGATTTATCTACATATATATATATATATATATATATATATATATATATATATACCTATATATTTATATATATATACCTAAATATCGAGTGCTCTCCCGGGTGAACCTGCAGTAACTCCAAGTTACACCCCCTGGATATATATATATATATATATATATATATATATATATATATATATATATATATATATATATATATATATACCTATATATATATATATATACCTATATATATATATATATATATATATACCTATATATATATATATATATATACCTATATATATATATATATATACCTATATATATATATATATACCTATATATATATATATACCTGTATATATATATATATATATATATATATATATATATATATATATATGTATATATATATATATATATATATATACCTATATATATATATATATATGCCTATATATACCTATATGCATATATATACCTATATATATATATATATAGCAATATATATATATATATACCTATATATATATATATATACCTATATATATATACCCGTATATATATATATATATATATATATACCTATATATATATATATATATATATATACCTATATATATATATATATATATATATATATATATATATATGTGTGTGTGTGTGTGTGTGTGTGTGTGTGTGTGTGTGTGTGTGTGTGTATACATATATATACATATATATATATATATATGTGTGTGTGTGTATATATACATATATATATACATATATATACACACACATATATATATATATATATATATATATATATATATATATAATATATATATATATATATTTATATTATATATTCTGGTACATGTGCATTTGGTTATTTGTATACGTGAGTTGCGCCTGTGTGAGTATGCGGGTTCGTACGTATGTACGGTGTGTGTATATGTGTACTTTGTGTTTTGGTTGACGTACGTCCGTGAACATATGTGTATTTACATGTAGGTGTGTGTGTACACGCGTTATATACCTATTTATGTGTGTATATTTATATACGTTTATTTAATTATGTATACACGCACACACGCACACACACATACACATGTATATGTATATATGTTTTTATATATATTTTTATGTATATTTTTTGTGTACGTGCTTGTATTTGCATACTCATGGCGAGTGTTTTCGCGTATGCCTGTGTATGTACGTATTTGGATGCGTATATGTATATATTTAATTTCAATTACATCTGTATTTTATTTACTTTATTCTTAACTCTGAAGCCGAGAATCATTCGGTTTCTTAAATAGAATTTTAGTCTACGATTTCAGTTATACCATTTACGTGGTTTTGTCTTTGCGTGTAATTTTTCTCATTGCGTGTAATTTTTCTCAATGCTCCACATAATGACGTATTATCTTCGTTTTTTCCGTTCATTGCCAGAGAACGTCTCCATGAACCAAGAATATTAGTCTACGACTTTATTTATACCATAAACGTGGTTTTGTCGTTGCGTGTAATTGTTCTCAACGCACCAAATAATGACGTATTATCTTCGTTTTTTCCCGTTCTTTGACAGGCTACGTTTCCACGAACCAAAGTATCGTCTTCCTGTCTTCATTCGGTTGCAACGTTTTTTGAAATATTTACTTTTGCGTTCACAGGTTGACTTTTTTAATTTCAGAAGATCCCGTTAAGAGTGAAAGCAGCGATTCTTTGCTTAAACTTTAATCTGTTATTTTAATAAATATATATATATATATATATATATATATATATATATATATATACATAAAAGACTAGGGTAAGTATCGAGTACTCCTTACAGTTGGTAATCAAAAAGACTCCGCCCCCTCCTCCTAAGCAACGACAGCACCCCAACGTATGACGTAACAACGTTGGTAACCGAAGAATTTCCACTGCTCCGCCTATTCTACATTTGCTGAGCAACGAAAGTAAACTACAGAAGACATCTGTGATATTTCCGATCCCTGCCACGAAAGGTCCGCCGATGTATGTGGTTCCAAAATGTCCGTGTCCTGACTGGCGCTGAGTGGATGAATGGAAGAAATAAATGCGAGCAGAAAAGTTCAGATTTTATCATGACAACGCTTTATACGGTAACAGGACAAGTCTCTATTGCTGGAGGGTGAGGTGTTACATATATAACAGCCGGAACAAATACGAAATCTTTCGACACTCTAACGATTCTGCCAATCCAATTCAATATATAATGAGTTCTACTGATCGGCATGAAACATCCATTCTTCGAAATCAGCGTGAGGGTACATTTTTTTAGCGGCCATTGAAGAAGAATGTTTGTTGGGATATCATCAAAGGCAAGATGGTTTCCTCATATCATACAGATAAGAATTCACAAATAAACAAGACACCGATAATTTTAATGTTTTTATTTGTAACATGATTTACTTCGAAATCATTTGCAGCTATGTACAACAGAAAAAGAATGCATGTACAGTTGTAGTGCGTCATGAATGCAAATGCAGTAATATTTATCTAACCTGTGTTGGTAAATTTTCTCAACTAGCTCAATACCAGCAGGGCTGGCTAGCAAATTTGTGTAACTGTGTATGTCGCTACATGGCAAGGCTAAAGGAACAAACTGTATGTGGTGTGTCTCCTTTGAGAGACGAAAACAGAATATGTGATGCCTATCGCTTCCGAGAAACGAGAGAAAAATGTTCTTAAGAAAGTCTTATCTCAAATAAATTGGCACCAACCTCAGTTAGTTTGTTTCTTCTGGCGTCAATAATTCGAAACAAAAAAAAATGAACATCGTGTTGTCCAAATGTCAGTTCCAATTAATGCTACACATTTGTGTTACTAAAGTGTAATATTAAATATTAAATATGCATTTTATAGATTAATATCTATATTTGCTTGACAATTACTGATAAATTGCTAACAGATTATGAGAACATGTTCTTCTATCGTGTATATCAAGGACTTTGTGAAGGCGTGTTGCTTAGTGGGTGAGATTATTGGAGGCAGCGTATTGTGTTCTTGAACAAAGCACTATATTTGACGTTTTCTAGTCTAACTGAAACAATGAACAGCACCTATAATTCAATAGGTTATCCTTGACACACATTGTCATGTTGAATCTCCCTGAGATTCATTAAGGATATATGTATCTGTGGATTGTTCAGCTACTTGCACATTAACTTCACGGATAGGCTATTCCGTAGGTCGAACAACTGAAACACATTGTAGTAACCGACGGAGGTCCAACAGTAATGACAAATCTAGTAATTTGTGCCTTGATGTTTTATTAGACAATGTATAACTTGGAATGCTTTATATCAAGTTTCGAAATATTTATTAATCTATGAGATGATTAAGCCAAATATATTTGTGAATCACAAGAGACTCGACGTATTGTAACTATGATAATTAGATATGTCTCAATTTAATATGTCTCGATTTAATGTCTCAATTTAATCTAGAGTTAGCCATTTTACACCAAGAAAATAATATTTTCACACAAACTATTGAATCTCAATAAAGTCGCCGTGATTTATTATTTAATCGAATTGATTTCTTCTTGTCACAACACGTTTAATAGAATTAAATAACTGTAAATGGATTTATCTTTCAAAATATTAAGATGGAAGGTTGAAAGTCAATTCTACTGCGTTATCAAATTCTGTTTTACACACAAAAAATTATAATCGATGTAGTGCATAGATTTCATGAAGAACATTAATAATCGCCATTTTGTCGTGGGGTAGGGATATTGTCATGAGACAAGCGATGACGTTTGAAGTGTTGGACCTCCGTCGCTTACAGCGGTAAGTATTCCAGTTGATTCGATCAAAAGAACAGCCGTCTCGTTAAATTAACACACAAATGACTGAACTAAAGCATCCACGGGCATGTGTACCCTTAACGTAGTTCTTAGTGAGATTTATTTAAATTACAGGACTGAGTGGACTAGCACAACAGTGAAATGTAATGTCTTATTCAAGGACACAACACGCCGCCACTAATCGAACTCGTGACCCTACGATCGTGAGCCGAACATCCTAAATTTATTATGACGATAATGCTTAGGGATTTCTCTAACGTTCTCTGGTTCGTTTGTCTGACTTTGTTTTGGTGAGTGTGTATATGTGTGTGTTTCTGTATATGTGTGTTTGTATGTATATGTGTATGTGTGTATGTGTGTATATGTGTGTGTTTCTGTATATGTGTGTTTGTGTGTATATGTGTATGTGTGTATGTGTGAATATGTGTGTGTGTCTGTATATGTGTGTTTATATGTATGTGTGTGTGTGTATGTGTTTTATGTTTAAAAAAGCTTCCAATTGTTCTGTACTAGCTTCAAATCAATAAAGGCACCACTAATCCCGTTACTGTCATAATCCGTGTTTTGTCAAGGTGAGGCGTGACAGTATTTTGATGGGGCGTGGTACTTCAGAATGGGGTGTATATACTATGCTATATACTAACTTTGGCCGATCATGGTTGGCAAATATCTGCTTCCAAGAAAGTGAAATAGAGACTCGACTGACTTGTCAACGATAAGATACGAACTGCTAATCTTTATCTAATTTTTGGATGGCAGACTTAAGCCATCGCTCCGTTTCTCCTTGCCATCTAACTTACATTTGTGAGGTTCTTTAGAGGTGCTCAGTCTGCTTCCAAATATTCGAACCAGATCTCTTGTCAGAAAATAGTTTCCTCTCTTCCTTCCACCATTTTATCCCAGATTAGGTTCTTAAAAAGGAAAATTGTATCCACTTAACTACTATGACTTTGCGAAGGCGCATTGGTTAGGGCTTTGGTGCTGGGCTCGCGATTGTAAGTCACAAGTTTGACTCCCGAATTGGGTGGCGCGTTGCATCTTTGAGCAAAACACTATTTCACGTTGCTCCAGTTCACTCACCTGGAAACATGAGTTGCAACGACACTAATGCCAAGCTCTATGATAAAGAGGGAAGACTAATATGCATGGGCGATTGTTGGTCTTCCACAAATCACCGTGTCCATGCTTGTATCTCGATGAAGCAAACGCATGATCGGTTAGTCTAGGGTTCAAAACCCATAGCAAAGCATAACCGAATTAAGCCATTCCCTTCCTTTTTATTGTAGCGTTTCAACTTTCTCCTTAAGCTTTCCATACTAGAGTGTATCATAGATATTTATATGCCATATACATTCTTTCGTAAAACGTTCTCTGAAGTACTGCGCATCCCACATCCTTTCGACGGCTTCGGCAGCATGTCAAATTTTCTAGAAAAGGTTGCTGGTACCTCACTAAACCTTCTAACAGATTGAGAAGCAGAGAGAAAGAAACAAACAAACAAACAGCAACGAAAAAAGAAAGAAAACTTCATATTACACGTGTTGCCTGTATACTGTATGTGTATACTGCATGCGTATGTGTATGAAAGAAGAATCGATCCCAGTACCTTATTGGTACTTTATTTATCAACCCCAAAACGTTGAAAGCCAACGTTCACCAGAGTGAGATTTGAACTCAGAAAATAAATAATAGAAACAGATAACGCAAGACCTTCTGAAACTAACGATTCAGCCAATTCATCGCCATATGTATCATTTATATATATATAACAAAAGGGCATGGTAAGATAGCAGGTGGACCATAACACACCAGAGTACTTGATACTTGGGGTATTAGAGTGGATATGAAGAGATTCAGGACCACGACGGCTGAGCTCCGGCCGTTTATTTTGACAGCTAGATCCGAACTCAGATCCGGACAGTTCGGATCTAGCTGTCGAAACGGCCGGAGCTCAGCCGTTGGGGTCCTGAATCTCTTCATATATATATATATAATTATATATATATATATGTAATATTTAATATAGAAATGGATTCTACAGGACTAGAACTGTTTCATTCGTATTGAGTACCTTACATATTGTTTAACTCCCGATTGAACCAGCCACACACACACACACATATATATATATATATATATATAATGAAGATGTACGAATAAAACCGTCCCTCTTATTTATTATTATATATATATATCAGTGTATCATGTACATAGGTATATAGTATACACTAGTGTATCACATAGACGAGTGTAGAGATTCTCAATCGTGTTCCAAAATCTAATTTAGAACAATATTTTAGCAGTGAATCGATGTTGCAAAATATATACATAGATAATTTTAATAGAATATTGTTTATTTATAAAATGTTTTTTTATATGTATGTTTACTCTAATATATGTTCTAATTAGAATACACAAAATAAGAAAAGCAGTTGAATACAAAACCATTCATACTATCGACTGAGAGGTTTCGTGATTATTATAAAAACTTAAAATTCTTTTCTCACTACATTTCTTACAGTTTTTCTAAGGATTCAGCAAAGTTTCCAGACAAGACAATTCAACACAAATTCTATTCCACACAAAGATAATTTAGTGCAAAGAGCAGCAAAAATAAATAATTTATGGAGACACAAAATTAACACTGTTTTGTATTAATATATATACAAAGTCTTATATAGGTTTCATATGTAAATTTGTGTATATATTTATGCCTAGTAGTCTATATTCATTATTTGTTGAATATATAAAATGAAAATCTAAGCTCACTGTTCTAAAACATGATGAATGAGATTCCTTTCTTTATGAGAATAAAATTTTTAAATTTAGATGAGACTGTATAAGAAACAAAACCCATTCTAAAGTATACACTTGTTTTCTCCGTTTAGAGAGAAGAGCTACGCCCCTTATATGTCTAATCAAGCCGTGCATAGTTCAGCATAATTTAAAATTTTATGATGATAAATAATCATTATGCTACAATGATACTCACCCAGTCTGCTCTGAGTAAAGTGATAGTTTCGGTGTCACGGTGAAATACACCCAGTCCAGTCCCTAAAGTAGTAGTGCTGGGGCCACGGTGAAATATACCCAGTCCAGCCCCTAAAATGGTAGTGCTGGGGCCACGGTGAAATATACCCAGTCCAGTCCCTAAAGTGGTAGTGCTGGGGCCACGGTGAAATATGCCCAATCCAATCCCTAAAGTGGTAGTGGTGGTGTCACGGTGAAATACACCCAGTCCGATCCCTAAAGTGATAGTTCTGGGTCCAGGGTGAAATACACACAGTCCAGTCCCTAAAGTGGTAGTGCTGGGGCCACAATAAAATGCAAATAGTCTAGACTGCAACCTGGTAGTGCACTGACTTCACATTGTAAAGTGGCTGGCGTAGAAACCACATCAAGATAGAATTTATGAGCATCTGACCTGTGCCATCTCAGAATGTGATAAACAGTTGCACTTGTGTCAGTATGGAAAACGAACGCAAATCGAATGACGATGATGATAATGATGATTATAATTTCGATTACAATGATGACGGCAATGATGATGATGATGATGATGATGATGATGATGATGATACACTGATTTATACAAAATAGTTTCCTCATCTTAGTTGTTATAGGCTCAAAGTCTCAGCCGTTGTACCCTTCGACCTTCTTCCGGTGCGGGTAATATTCGGTAACGTTCTTGGAATTTTGAACTATGTCTTATATTTAATCCACTCTCGGACATTGTTCGCATTATATTATCAAAAGCAGAAATATTCACAGTATCAATATCACAAGCCCATCTTAAACTACAGTCATAGTGCCATAGTAATGATATAAGTTAGAGTGCCGGTGTCACATTACTGTCAAAACTTACAATGTCAATGTTATAGTACTGACATAACCTAGAATCTCAGTATTGTAGGTTTATCATAACGAACAGTGTTAGCGTCGCAGTTCGGTCATAGTCTACCGAACCATCGCAGTTCTATCATAACCTACGGTGCAAGTGTTACAGTTATGTCACTTTCAGTGCTATAGTTGTGTCATAACCTACAATGTCAATCTCACAGTTCCGTCATAAACTATAGTGATATTACAGTTCTGTCATAACCCACAGTACCATCACAGTTCTTTTATAACCTACAGTCCAGTCTTAGTGCCATAGTTATATCATAACCTTCAGTCTCAGTGTCATAGTTCTGTCATTTTCAGTGTCATAGGTTTGTCATAACCTACCGTCACAGTCTCACAGTTCTGTTTTAACCTACAGTCACAGTTTCACAATGCTGTTATAACCTTCAGTCTCAGTGTCATAGTTCTGTCATTTTCAGTGTCATGGGTTTGTCATAACCTACTGTGACAGTCTCACAGTTCTATCATATGCTACAGTCACAGTTCCACAGTGCTGTCATAACATAATATGTCAGTGTCAACATTCTGTCACAACCTACAATGTCACAGTACTGACACAGTTTACAATGTCAGTGTCATAGTTATGTCATAACCTTCAGTCTAAATATCATAGTTCTGTCATAATCTACATTTTCAGTCTCACAGTATTGTCATTACCTGCAGCCTCAGAGTCATAGTTCTTCTTTTATACACATATATAGAGTATACACGCAACACGTGTAATATAAATGTTTCTATTTTTATTTTTCATTTGTTTGTTTGTTTCTTTCTTTCTTTCTCTCTCCCTACCTCTCATTCGGCTACAGTGTCACGGTACTGACATAAATTACAACGTCAGTGTCACAGTTTTAGACTACAATCTCAGTGTTTTAGTTCTGTCACAGTTTTCTACAATGTCATTATTACTATTACTATTCTGTTATGTTGACCAACAACTCCTACTGAATTATATTCTGTCTGAGAATTGTTATTGCAAATCTTTTATTTATCTGAAATTACAATAAAATGATATATCTATCAAAGTGCGTCTCCCATTCTTTCTCAGTTCAATACTGAATCACACAAACATAATAATTCGGGGAGATTTGATAAAATCATCAAAGAAAATATTGAAGCAATTAGTGAGATTCTATCATCGGGTAATTTTTCGTTATCAAGATAGCCTTTTATACACTTTCCTGGTTTTTCCTATCAGAAGACTTCATCACTTAATATTTTCACTTCACTTATTTCGTAGATTGTTTGCAATACTCATTATAGTTTTATATTATCTTCTTTATTTATTAATTAATATTATAGTTATAATGCTTATATAAACCGATTAAATCTAAAATGTATTTATGAACATCAGCTGTGTCTGTTTTATATTAATGAAGACGGAATAGTGAGAAAGGAAGTATGAAAACTAGTGCTGGTCATTCGTATACTTTGGTCTAGCTGGTGAGCTGAGATTTTGTGACACGAGTTGATTTTGATTTGAATCTAAAGTGACGTTACTCCTGATCTTCCGACTGTCGCACTATATTTGTGACCCGGATGTGATAAATTAATTTTGTCACGACTCAAATTCGTTAATGAAAGCTTAAGAATAATATCTTAATTAAACTGAATGATTGATGCCATTCCTCCTCCTCCTATCTTTTTTCTTAGTATCTAATTTCTAATCAATAAACAGATGCGGAGTTAAGTGACTTTTCAAAGGACTCCAACCAACAGCCAATCCACGTGCGAATACACCAATGTTTCTTTTTGTTGTTTTTTCTTGTTTGTTATATTTTTCTTGGAGCGGGGGATGGGGTATCGCTGCAGTTATTTTAACTTCCATTAGAATTATTTAACAATGTATTCATATATAGTGACTATTCGGGTGTACTTAATAAACCTCAGCTACTTATTTTCCCCGCCACAATTCAACTTGTCACCACTGGTTTTCAATTATTTACTGCCATAAGAACATATAAACAAATTACTTGCACCCCTACCCTATCTCACCCATTTACGATCATTTTTTTTCTGTAGCGGATTCTTGTAAATGCGAGCAGTGTTTCTATAGAAATATAAAATTGTGATATAACAGAAGTAAATCAATAAAATCCTAGAACTAAACACTCTGAAACAACACAAATAATATTTAATGAAATATGGGAATTACAGAGAAATAAATTATTGAAAAACAAGTTTAAAAGAGATGGAGACGTACAAAAGACATTTTGAAATGGAAGAAGCTAATGAGAAAAAGGAATTAGATGGATGAGAATGACATGAATAGAATCATAACAAGGTGTAATTTCATATGACACAAGTTATGCTAGCAATACAGAGATGCTTTAATTAATATTAAAAAAAACGAAAAACGAAAAACGAATCTTCCCTGTTGTTAAACGTGTTTCTCTTTTCAGATATGTTGAAGTGTTATTAAAAACGGAAGTTTTAGCTATGAAGCAGCTCTGATTACTTGGTGCATGACATGTGCAGGAATTATTGCTGCAATATTTCTTATTTATCAGTTATATGTTGCTTACAATTGAAGCGATTCGCATTGAATTGGATGGGGATAAACAGACAGATGGTTGGGAAAGATGTCTTTCTCGGGCACAGAGCCTTATCAGACCGGAGCTTACAGTGAGTGTATTTCCAATGTAATACAATCTATTTAAATTGATTTATAAATAATTTTTTGGGTGGTGGGGTTACTAAAACTATTATTTCATTACTTAACATATAGTTCTTATATAAAATTATGTTGGAAGATTTTAGTTTAAATAGGATTCTTTTAAAATAGATGATTTTTGTTTCATAGAAACAGAACCGACTTTGGCAGGGTTGGTAACAAAAGTGTTGAGTAACAGTGAATGCAAGATCTTCCCCTAGACGGTATTGCAACTACGATCGATACTCATTTCAGTTTATCAAACAGAATGAAAATATGTTTGTTTAGTGTTGTGCGACGACTTTTATCACACTCATTCACCTATATATGTTTGAACATGTGAAGTAGGGGACTTTATTGTTATATATGTAATTAGGAAAGACCATCGCTGGAGGAAAGTTTTATTGTAAATGATAAACTGAATTGGATTCTAAAATATATATAGACGATGATATGTTTATGGAATATTCCAGAAAATGACGTGTTTTTCTTAAAATAATATTCGAGAAGATAATGTGTTTACTCAATGTTCTAGCAGAAGATAAAATGGAATATCTGTAAACACTGTTTTAATATTTTCCAGTCTAGTAAAGGCGCAAGGTTTAGTATGTCCGTCGCATCATCGTTAAGTCGCGAGTTCTATTCCTAGCGACGTGGTGTGTTTTATGAGGATCGGAGGAAAGGTTCATAGGCTGACCAAGATACTCTCATGGAATGACCAAGTGAGGTTTATTTTTTAACATAATGCAGGTATTAATAAGAGGAGTTGAAATTAATGGATGCAAGATTTCACAGCATTAGCATCACTCCTTCATAATCAGCTTATGAACTTTTTCAGCTTACCCTCATATGGCAAGATACATTATTTTCCGTTGCCCTAGTTAACTGAACTAGAAAAACTGAGTTGTACCTGTGATTCAAAGAGCCAGCCTTGTCACATAATGTGCATACTAAATCTTTCAGAATATTACGTTTAGGATACACACGTCTGTGGAATCATCAACTACATGGATGCTGATTTCTTCTCGAGAACTCTGTTCCGTTGATCGAACAACTGGAATGCTTGCCATCGGAACCAATGGATATACAACACACACACATACTCGCACGCACACACTCACACGCACACACACATATCTGTGTTTTGTGTGAAAGAGTGTGGCTTACTATTTAGCGATCGTAGGGCTGTTTTCTACTCCCAGCAACGCGTTGAGAGTCATTGAGTAAAACTTTTGCGAAGAGGAAGATTATGCATTGAAGCTCACTTTGGCGTGCTGAAGCTTCCTGAGAATTACGTCAAGTGTACTCGTGTTTGTGGAATGCTCAGTTACATATACCTTAATTTTTACAAGAGCTGCCTGTTCCATTAATTGAACGCTGATCATTGGTGACGACAGACGTCCAACAGAGACACACACACATATACACATATACACACACACACAAACACACGCACTACTTCGAGTACTAATTTATCGATGACAACAAAAACAACCCGGTTGAATTCACTTATGATTAAACAATAAATCTTAAACCAACCACAAGACTTCCAGTTAACAGCTATTTGTTATGTTATGGTACATGGCTTAGTGTATATGATGATGAGCTCGGTACCGGCGAAGATCCGACACACAGACACACTTCCCAGCAGACACACATTTTCCAGTCACTTATTTTGCAACCTACAACATGTAGAGCTTAGACAGAGTAATTTATGGTGTTTGCTCAATATAGAAATGTTTACAAATCGTGCTTAAAACGATATCGTAAATTGTAACAAAATATTGAAACTGCTATAGAAACTGATCAGTTCTCCCCGTCTGTTTGTCTGTAAATCAATAATTTGGTTTTAAAGTGAATTTTGTCTAAATTACAAGGAACAGAAATCCGCCAAACATTGCCACATTCAACACAAACATGCGTTTTATTTCTTCAAACAATTTTTCGTGGATGGAATATAATTGTAGGTCAGAGGTGAAAACATTTGTTTAAAGTAGAAAGTCTTTACTTCTAAGGAGCTTTTAGCCTTTTAGGTCTCTCTTTGTGATTGCACACCAAACAGTTTTATCAGTCATGGTTTCAGTGTTGTTTTGTTTTTGTTTTTGTTTTTTTAGCTTTATGGAAAATCATGTTTCAAAGCATTTGGCGGAATTTAATTAAATGTTCACAGTTATTTCTGATGTGTGTGTATAGTTTCGATCTTTCAAAAGGAACGTTAAAGTAAAAATCAATCATTGGATTTGCTATATCTAGAGAGAGAAAGAAAAAATACACTGCAGTGATATATGTCTAGTTAGTGATTAACTGATTCTGATTACGGCCTCATGTACATCAGCTTCCTCTCTTTCTTTATATATCACTTCCACAAATATTTGAGTAAGAACATAGCAACTTATGTCGCTTTTCTTCAAAATTATAATTTCACAATTATTTTTCTAAGTATTAATGGTCTCCAGTGGATCTTTGTTGAAATTTAATTAAGCAATATCCGCCGTTTATATGATTAAATTGGAACGTTATTCATCATCCTTCTGTCAGTACAGGAGGAAACAAAAGCAAGAAGAAAGAATATATATGCGATAAATGTGTATGTATATATATGTATATATATTTGTGCGTGTGTGTGTCTAGATACATACATGATGTGTGATATATATATAAATATATAATATATGATGGACGTAGCGCGATATATATATATATATATATATATATATATATATATATATATATATATATATATATATATATATATATATATATTGTGCTACATCCATCATTGGATATATGTAAGACAGAAATGATTATAAATAATACAGATATGTACGAATTGATTGCTTAATACACACACAAACACAAACATATGTACGTATATATATATATAGTTTAATATATAGAATAATAATTGTTTCTACTTTAATCCAAGGCCAGAAATCACCAGTACATTACTGGCACTTTATTTTATCGACCCCGTAAGGATTAAAGGCAAAGTTAACCTCGGCGGGATTTTAATAATAATAATAATAATAATAATAATAATAATAATAATAATAGGGAAAGGATAAGGAAGGAATGTTACCGCAGAGTAAGAGCAATCTTAAGAACGGAATTGAATGCAAGGAATAGGATCGATGCCATAAACACGCTTGCCATACCAGTAGTAACCTACAGTTACAATGTCATTAACTGGTCAAGCACAGAGATCCGTAGGCTCGATACAAAAATTCGAAAATTCTTAACCATGCACAGAATGCATAACCCTAAGGCAGATATAGATAGAATATATCTCCCTAGGAAAGAAGGAGGACGTGGGTTAATCCAGTTAGACATTGCGTTGAAAACTGCAACAATTGGATTATCTACATATCTAAGGGAATCACATGATTGGATGATCAAACTCGTTTTGAAACACGAAAGCATCAAAAGATCATATTCCATTACAAAAGATGCACAAAGATACAGTAATGGACTACAAATTTCAGAAGTCCCATTTACTGCTGAAATGGAAAACACAGAAAAAGCAAAGCAGGTAAAAGTAACTGCAAAGAAAGAACTGCTACGGAAACTGGCTAAGAAATGGCAAGAAAAGCCTCTGTATGGAAAATACCCAGAGCGAGCTAACAATCCTGATGTTGACAAAACTTTAACCCATCAGTGGTTGGCATCCTCTGGACTGAAATCGGAGACTGAAGGACTGATTATATCGGCACAAGATCAGTGTCTGCCAACAAAAAATTACCAAGCCAACATAATAAAAAATGGGTGCAGCCCATTATGCCGTGTATGCAAAAAACAACCAGAGACCATTGACCATATAATTTCAATGTGCAGTCCTATAGCTCCAACCGAATACCTAAACAGGCATGACAGAGCTGCACAATACATACATTGGATAATGTGTAAGCATTTTGACCTGCCCCATCAAAAGAATTGGTGGGAGCATCAACCACCTCCCATACTTGAAAAAGATCACATCTCAATCTTGTGGAACTTTAGCATCCAAACAGACCGAAAAATAGATGCAAACAGACCTGATATAATATTGAAAGACTTTCAAAAGAGGGTATGCCTGCTAATTGATATGTCTGTTCCAATAGACAAGAATGTATCTATAAAAACATTTGAAAAATTGAGCAAGTATAAGGACCTGGAGATAGAAATTGGAAAAATGTGGAAATTGAGAACTAAAACAATACCAGTGGTTGTAGGCGCTCTGGGAATGATACCTAAGGGGTCTAATGATTACATATCGCAAATCCCAGGAAACCCGCGTATAGGAGAAATACAAAAGATAGTATTAATGGGAACTGCCCATATACTAAGGAAGATTCTGTCAATATAAGTACATCACAAGTCTAAACACTAAAGATGCATGTGTGAATATGTATGTTCTTTCTTGAACATGGCGGACCTTGTTGTTTCTTGAGGTCACTGGTTGTGACTTGGTGATAACTCGTATGAACATAAAGCAAGATAAATGCAACTGTAATAATAATAATAATTTCTTTGTAATAGTAATGCTTTCTTTATTAACCACAATGGTTTACATAAAGTAGACATTAAGAACAGTACAGGACAATACAGGACGGTACAAATGGGCATTTCTGCGTGTAAAAAAAACAGAGGATGTAATAAAAAAAATAACAATGAATAATTCCCCAATAGGGGGGAGACTTCCGAGAGACATTTGTGGAGAAAGCCCATTAAAAGGCCACAGTGACCCTGACCACCAGGGCAAGTGCCCTCTCCCAGTTTTCCACCTTTAATTTACAGACACATACTCAGAGTAGGCCCATTCACTCGGGCCATACTTGCTTCTCTCACCCATCTTTCAACAAAATGCTGGGAAGTGAGCACTTCCCTCTCTACCCTGATTTTCCATTTCAAATGAAATTTGAAAAAGTTAATCAGGGCATCACCGAAGAGGTAAGTACTCGTCTTCAGCCCTTTCAAACGTGTCCACCATACTATCTCTTTCGTCATGGCCACCAGACAGATAAAAACTGCCTGCCCTTCCCGGCTAAAGGAAGAGGGCGGGGCAATCCTCACGATGGACTCAGCTGATAGCTGGATCCGTCCTACAGGTGACAGCAGGTGTTCGACATAAACCCACAAGTCAGCGATGCTCGGCCACTAGACAAGTGCGTGCAGGACGGTTTCGTCGCCCTGCACGCATATCGAACATGCCTGGCTGACGGCACCTCCATGCCTGTAGAGTTTATCCCGAACTGGCAAAGCTCCTCGGTAGCACTGCCAGGCCAGGGATTTCTGGAAGTTGTTCATAGGCCCTGGCCCGAAAGTCCTTCCGAAGAGATTGGCTAGTTGATTTTCGTCGTGATTTTCGGGTGAGAGAAGCCACCCTGCTCGTCACCTCGTCCCAGTTTTTGTCCGTCTGGAGTTCCGGACCGAACCAGACCCCTAGCAATTTAACCGGTCCGTCCGTCCAGCGCCCGACGACGCTGTTGGACGGCATGGACCTGCTTCTCCAGGTGCCGAGCTGCAGGCCCACTGACTTTTCCTGGTTGATCATTGCTCCTGTCACCGCTTCGTATTCTCTTAGTGTAGTGCCGATCGCCTCGATGTGTTTGGCGTCCGACACCACTACGGTGACATCGTCCGCATATGCTGACCGGATCTTCCGCATCCTAGTTCGCGCGGGACTCTCCTCAACGTCTCCAGTTAGTGCAGTAATGGCTCGAGAGTCAATACGTACAAGAGGGACGAGAGGGGACATCCTTGGCGGACCGAGCGCATGATGTTGAACGGTTCCGAAAGGTGACCGTTCACTCTCACCACAGAGCAGATGTCGCTGTGCATGGCAGCGATCCAGCCTCTGAAGACGGGCCCAAAGCCAGCCGCCCTCAGGACTGCCGCTAGGTAACGATGGTCGACCCTATCGAAAGCTTTCGACTAATCTAAATTGATCAAGGACCCACCCGTGCCAGGTTCCCTATCTACCCTCTTTACGATGTATCGCATGAGGTGGAGGTTGTCGTGGATGGATCTGTCGGGAATGGCGCACGTCTGCGCCTCTCCCACCAGACCACCAACGACAAGCGCCAACCTCTTTGCTAGCACCTAGGCAAAATCTTGAACTCTGTGTTTAGCAGAGTTATGGGCCTGAAATTATCTATGTTATCCCCCTTGTTCGGATCCTTTCTCAGCAGCGCCACAGATCCTCGGCGCACAGAGCTGAGAATTCTGTTGCCAGTTGCAGTAGACGTCCGCCAAGAGGCCTCCGAACAAGTCTGGCATCTGTACGTAAAGTTTACCCCTTGTGCAGCCAGTCATTGCCTCCCGTACTTCAGCGACTGTTATCAGCTTTTCGCAACGCTCCGCCTGAGTGGCCGAGAGCCGCGACAGTCCGTCGAGGTAGTCACACTAAAGTCCATCCCTCGATTCGGCCCGCCGCTGCACCCGGATAGCTGAGTGAAGTGTCCCTGAAAAGCTTCACACATTTGCCCGGGATCGAGTAGTATGCGCCCGTCGTGGTCCACCAAAGACCGGATCGTGGCTTTGTTGCTACGACGCGCATCCGCCACTCGGGCCCATTGATCGGCTTTCGTCCCCTCGTGTCTGAGAGCGCGCACCCTAGCTCTGACAACGCAGCCTTCGTGCTTTGCATTGAAGAATTGGTCAAGGGCCAATTTCGCCGCAAGTACGTCGGTCGCGATGCCTTTGCTAAGCGCCTCTTCTAATTGTGTAACTAGTTCTCGCTCTGCTCTGTTTTTCTCTATTGCTAAAGCCTTACTAAACCTAATGGACTCTATTCTAATCGCTCTTTTCAGAACAAACCACCACTTGTTGTTGACGATGGCCCCCGTCAACGCCCGCTTAACTAGTTCGCTAATCTGGTCTCTGTAGGTCCTGCGCGCTGGTAAGGACGCGTTTAGCTTCGAGTAGCCGGGTCCTCGTCTATGAAGCCTATCTAAGTCAAGCACAGAGATCACGAATTTGTGGTCCGTGTAGCTGACTATCTTGAAGTGTGGACAGCCTATGCTAGACCTATCTATTTCCCTACAAAATACTCTATCTAGATATGATCTGGATGACCCTATGCGGTTTGTCCAAGTCTACATTGGCACATTCAGGAAATCCAATCGGTATCTGTCAGACAGTTCAAAACGCTTGAGTAGGTTGGTGAGGCTCTTGCACCCTCCTCCAGTTATCCGCTAATCCTACACAGTCCCAGCGTGTATCTAAGATACCGTTCCAGTCGCCCACTAACACTAAAGAGCAGGACGTTCCAAGAAATGTCTCCAGACGCCGGAAGAAATCAGGCCGCCCTACTCCTGTCGGGGAATAGACGGCCACTAGCCTGAAAGCTTGCTCGTCTCTGCTGGTCACGTCCAGCACCATCAACTTACCTTCTGGGTCCAGGAAGATGGCCCGTATGGCGAGATCCAAACCTCTCCGTCCGAAAAAGCACAGCAACTCCTCCCCCCAATCCAAGACGGCTGGGAGATGCGTACACATCGTAGCCACCGAAGATCGGCGCGAAGGCCCGTGCTTCGGAGATCTGGTCTCGCTGATGGCCACTACATCTATGTTTAGTGACCTGAGGTCGTTTAGCAGATGGCCCTGCTTCCATGACGACGCCAAGCCACGCGCATTTATGCTGTCTATTCTGAGTGAGGTCATGTTGAAATGTAGTGAAAAAGATGGGAAATACCACTTACCTTTCTTCTCGTAGAGGAAGGATGGTTTCTCCATCCTTTTCACTGCTTGTGGCCTCCTCCGGGAGGATGTCCTTATAAATCCTCCTGAAGAGTGCTTGTCAGAAGATTCCGATGTCTTTGGGGAATTTTTGTTTTAGTGTCGTGTACGTTTTCTGTGTGATGCGAGTGATTTGTATGTGTGGAAGTGGTGTGAACTTTTGGGTTGTTGTGTAGTCTTTTTCTGTGATGCTGGTGTTGTGTTGGATGTAGTGTAATAATTGGTTGTTGTTCAAATTTAATGCTGTGTAGTGTGTATCGTATTGGTTGTTTTGCTTTGTTTGCGTTTGTTGTGGGTTTGTTTCTGTTTCGCTTTTTGGTGACATTTGTGGTGTTGGTGATGGTGGTGTTGGGGTTAATGATGGTGATGGTATTGGTGTTTGTGGTGATGGGGTTGGTGATGCTGGTGTGGATGGTGGCATAGCTGTCCTAACTTTTTTGTTTGATAGTTTATTTGTTTCCCTCTGTATGTTGTTTTTGGAGGGGGAAGGAAGAGGATTTTTTCTTTTTTGGTTTCTTTTTCTTTTTTTCTTTTTTTCTTTTTTACTGATACCGTTTCCCACTCCTCGTCGTCACAATCTGTCTCCAGTTGCGATAGGTCGGGTAGTGGAAAATCTTCCACAGGCGTTGGTTTTGTTTGTGGCGCTGGTGCTAGTTCTGTCGCATTGGATGGATGGTGGTTTTGGTTTTGCTACTATTGCTGGGGTTGTTGCTGTTATGGTTGCTTCTGTTGTTGCTGCTACAGTTGTTGCTGCTATTTCTGCTGCTGGTGGTGTTGATGGTTGAGTCACTGGTGTGGGTAAGAGAGGTGGCCTCAACCTTTTAGCCTGAGGGCAGAAAGCCCTTAGGTAGGTTCCTTCATCACAAACGACACACCTAGGCCTTCTGCCCTCGACGATTACGGTGAGGTGGCTGACGTCAGTGAGATCTATTACCTCTCGGATCTCCTCAATGCTTTTTTGGTCCGCTTAGATCAGGAGCTCCATCCCAGATCCGGACCAGTTCCCCTGCTTTTCTTTCGCTATTTCTATTACCTTGGTGTTAGCTTCGAGGCCGGCGAGGACGGCAGCTATTAGCCAGGGAATTTCGATGGCCGGTGGAACGTGGGTGACCCTGATCTTTACGAGTCTCTGGCCACAATAGCTGGGACGAGTGTGAAGTCGTCACTTCTTAATGGAGCCATGGAGTGTTCTCTAGCCTCCTGTGGTGTTTCAAAGAACACGTCCACGGTTCCATACTTCTGCCCTCGACGATTACGGTGAGGTGGCTGACGTCAGTGAGATCTATTACCTCTGGGATCTCCTCAATGCTTTTTTGGTTCACTTGGATCAGGAGCTCCATCCCAGATCTGGACCAGTTCTCCTGCTTTTCTTTCCATATTTCTGCCTACGTCTGACGAGGAGTTTTTTTGTCCACACATGTCCCAAAGCTTTTTGGATTTGGGACTCGGATGCCCGTTCCACTCGGCGCGATTTTATGTTAATCGTCCGATAAGACACGGTACATAGGCGCCGATGCTCCATTTTATTAGGTGGGGGGGGGCTGACCCTGTACCCATCTTTCTTTACCATACTCTTGGTTTCATCTAATTCCTCCTGAGTTACCTGGATTCCTTCGCTTCGCACTTTTTTGCTACTCTGGCAAAAGACAGGGTGGTTTTCTCATTTTCATTGTTGTTGTTGCTGTTGTTGTTATCGTTATTTTTGTTATTGTTATTTTTAGTTTCAGTTGTGGTCAGTGGTGTTCGGTGTGGAAGAGTCCATTCTGGGTGAATCTATTTCGATGTCACGAGATAATTTTTTTTTTCTTTTGTTTCTGTTGTCGCTGTGGGGGTGGCGGCTTCAACACCTGCAGTCATTGGTAATGGCGGGAAATGAATGTCTGCATGAGACAAATTTAAATTATTGCTACTGCTTATATTTTTAGTGTTGGCAAACGTAGTAATATTTACAATGGCGGTGTCGGTGTGAGGTGTTAGTTTGTGAGAAAGGTGTGACTGTGAGTTGTCCATGATTTTTTTTCAAAGAAATTTTTGTTTGATAATTATAAAAGTTTAAATTTTGGGCTCAAGGCCCCAATCTTTTTGAGTGTCCTTTTCAGAAAACAATGTATGTGCACTTATATACAGTTAACAATAAAATCTTCCATAAATGGCAATTTTAAACAACTGAAAACAACAAACTTTTGCGGAGCTCACGATAATACGATTTCCTACGTAGGTCGCCAATAATAATAAGAAAGATTTCTTTATTGGCCACAAGGGCTGACATCAAGAAAAACATTACAGACGGCACAGGATGGTACAGCACGGTACGATGTGGGTTTTGTGCGTGTAAAGATTTTTATTTTTTATATAAGAAAAGAAAAAAAGACATAGAAACATATATATATAAACAATAAAAATGAAAATTGAAACAATGAAAAATTCCCCGATATGGGGGAAACCACACAAAAGACCACGGCCACCCTGACCACCAGAGCAAGCGCCCTCTCTCAATTTTTCCATTTCTCAAACTACAGATGTATATTCAGAGCGGTCCCGTTCACTCGAACCATTCTCGCTACATTCACCCACCTTTCAACAAACTTGCCAGAAGGCAGCACTTGCCTCTCCACCCTGATTTTCCTCTTCAATAATAATAATAAACATGTTCCACAAGAGGAGTGATGTCGATAGACTCTACTTAAAAAGATCTGAATGTGGAAGAGGTCTTATCAGCATAGAGGACTGAGTTCAGATGGAGAAAAACAACCTGCACAAATATGTGACTGACAGTAGGAAGCCAATGCGCAAAATTGTACTGAAGGAAATTGTACAGGGGATGTCCAAGCAGGAAGAGCAACCTTCATGAAAAATCCCTTCATAGTACCTTCTTTAAGAAAACTGAATTTAGAGATCCACAGACATGGAACTGGTTAAAAAGAGGAGACCTTAAAAAAGCTACAGAAGGAATGCTAATGGTTGCGCAAGAGCAAGCCCTCAGAACGAAGTGGGTGAAACACCATATTGACAAGGAGGAGGCTAGCTCACTGTGTAGGATCTGTGGAGAGAGAGAGGAGACTGTGGCTCATATTGTATCCGAGTGTAAACACCTAGCCCAAACTCACTATAAAGGCTGGAGACATGATGTGATAGGCAGGGTGATCCACTGGCATCTATGCAAAGTAAACAATTTACCACACTCTGAGAAGTGGTATGAGCATAAGCCAGAGTCGGTGATAGAAAACGATCAGGTGAAGGTGTTATGGGATTTTAGGATAGAGACGGACAAGATATTAGATCACAATAGGCCTGAGCTGGTGGTTTTGGACAAGGAAAAAAGATCGTGCCTGATTGCAGATGTAGCCTGCCCATTTGACACGAGAGTGCAAGAAAAGGAGAGAGAGAAAATTAACCGATACCAGGACTTAAAGTGGGAGTTAAAAAAGATTCGGAACTGCCATGAAATCAAGGTCGTCCCGATTGTCATAGGCGCAATAGGTACTATCCCAAAGAGTTTCCAAGGATGGTTAAAGAAGATTAGTTCAGCCCCGCTTTTTGGAACACTTCAAAAGGCATGCTTGCTGGGAACAGCAAGAAACCTCCGATACGTCCTGAATATCTGAGGCTGCAGGTAGCGGCTTGATATTCATTTCAACAAACTTTCCAGTTAAATAACATCAATGACTGAGACTCAAAGAATAATAATTGTTTCTACTTTAGGCACAAGGCCAACAAATACCCAGTACATTACTGGTACTTTATTTTATCGACCCCGTAAAGATGAAAGGCAAAGTTAACCTCGGCGGGATTTGAACTCAGATCATAAAGGGACGTAACTCTATGCTTCAAAGCATAATGTCCGACTCTCTACCGATACTGCCAATCCACCACCTAATAATAATAATAATAATTAATAATGGTTTCTTTATTGTCCACAAGGCTAACGTGAAGAAACACATTAGAGACGGCACAGAACAGTATAGGACGATACAAAGTGGGTTTTGATCGTGTAAACAGGTTATAAAAAAATCGGACTAGAAATCAAAAAAATTCAAACAACAAAAATTCCCCCAAAATGGGGAAACTTCCGAGGGTCACTCGTGGCGAAAACCTCACAAAAAGACCACGGCCACCCTGACCACCAGGGCAAGCGCCCTCTCTCAGTTTTACCACTCCTCAGTCTACAGGCGCATACTCAGAGCGGGCCCGTTCGCTCGGACCAGACTCGCCACTTTCACCCACCTTTCAACAAACTTACTAGAAAACAGCACTTGCTTCTCCACCCTGATTTTCCTCTTCAAGTGAAACTTGAAAAAGTTAATCAGGGATTGGCCGAAGAGGAAAGTGTCCGTCTTCAACCCTTTCAACCTTGTCCACCACACAATCTCTTTCGCCATGGCCACCAGGCAGATGAAAACTTCCTGCCCTTCCTCCTCTTTAAAGGAGGATGGCGGGGCTATCTGCACAATGGACTCAGTCGATAACCGGATCCGTGCTACACGCGACAGCAGCTGTTCGACATAGCTCCACAAGTCAGCAATCCACGGACACTGAAGGTGTGCGTGCTGGATGGTTTCCTCGCCCTGCGCGCATCTCGGACAGGCTCGGCTAACATCACCTCCGTGCCTGTAGAGCTTATCCCGATCCGGCAACGCTCCCCGGTAGCACTGTCAGGCCAGGGATTTCTGGAAGTTGTCCATTGTCCCAGTCTGAAAGTTCTCTTGGAGAGAGCGAACAGCTGATCGTCTTCGACGCCCAGAGTATCCCCGAGTACGTCGTCGCTCTTTCCCGCTACTAGCCCTCTATAGAACGCCGAGGTGGATGTTCCACCGATACTATTGCCCAGCTGGTAGAGGGCGGTAACCGCTTGGAGACATTCGAGCTTCCAAACGCTATCCCTCAGTCGTTTCCTGATCCAGGACTGCAGCTCCGTCAAGGAGATGAGCTGGGGGAAAAACGCGTCTGGCAAACGGCGACCCCACCTGTTCACCGTCAAGGAAGCACCAGAAATGTCGCATCCTCAGCGCATGTTTGCTCATCATCAGCCATGGCATGCCTAGTCCTCCACGCAACGGATGTTGACAGCAAATGGATCGTCTAACCATGGGAGCACGTCCCTTCCACAAAAGGCGGAAGAGAAGGTGCTCCATTTAGGTCAAACTTGGGCGGGGGAACGGTACGACGGTCAGGTGGTAGCAGATGACGGACGCTATGTATGCATTCCCCTCCTCCGTCCAACCTTTCAGAGACAGCCTCCTCTCGGCCCATTTCTGGGTGAAAGAGGTCACCCTGCTCGCCACCTCGATCGAGATTTTCTCCATCTGGAGGTACGGACCGAACCAGACCCCGAGCAATTTAACCGGTTCTTCCGTCCAGCGCTCCACGACGTTGTTGGGCGGCATGGACTTGCCTACCCAGGTGCCGAGTTTCAAGCCCACAGAATTTTCCTGGTTTATCTTTGCTCCTGTCACCGCTTCGTATTCCTTGAGAGCGGTGCCGAGCATCTGGACGTGTTTGATGCTCGACACCACCATGGTGATATCGTCGGCGTAAGCTGACACGGATCCCCTGCATCCCAGTTCGCGTGGGACCCCTCATTGTCTCCAATTTGTGCAGTAACGGCTCGAGGGACAGTACGTACAAGAGGGACGAGAGGGGCAACCCTGGCGGACCGAGTGCATGATGCTGAAAGGCTGCGACAGGTGACCATTCACCCTCACGATCGAGCAGAGGTCGCTGTGTATCGCAGCGATACAGCCCCTAAAAACGGGCCCGAAACCGGCCGCCTCGAGAACCGCAGCCAGGTACCGATGGTCGACCCCATCAAATGCTTCAGATTGATCCAAGTTGATCAAGGCCCCACCCGTGCCAGGTTCCTTAACCACCCTTTCTATGATACATCGCATGGGATGGAGGTTGTCGTGGATGGATCTGTCCGAAATGGCGCATGTCTGCGCCTCTCCCACCAGATCACTGACGACAAGCGCCAATCTCTTTCATAACACCTTGACCAAAGTCTTAAACTCTGCGTTTATCAGAGTTATGGGCCTGAAGTTGTCTATAACGCCCCCCTTGTTCGGCTCTTTTCTCAGCGCGCCACCGCTCCCCGGCTCACAAAACTGGGAATGCTCCCGTCCTGCTGCCAGTTGCAGTAGACATCTGCCAAGAGATCGCCGAACAAGTCTGGCATATACGCATAAATTCCGTAGGGCAGACCATCCAAACCTGACGATTTACCACTCGTGCAGTCAGACATCGCTTCCCGTATTTCACCTGCTGTTATCGGCTTTTCGCAGCACTGCGCTGCGGTCGTCGAGAGTCGCGGCAGTCCGTCGAGGTATTCACCGAAGTCCATACTCCAATTCGGCTCACCGTCGCTCCCGAACAATTGAGCAAAGTGCTGTTGAAAAACCGCACACATCTGCTCGGGTTCGAGCAACATGCGCCTGTTTTGATCAGGCAAAGACCGAATTTTTGACTTCCTGCCTCGTCGCGCCTCCACCGCCTGGGCCCATTGAACGGCTTTCGTCCCCTCGTGACTTAGAGCACGTGCTCTTGCTCTAACAACGCAGCCTTCATGCTTTGCGTTGAAGAATTGGTCGAGTGCGATGGTTGCGATGCCTGTCCTAAACGCCTCTTCTAGCTTTCTCCCTCTACTCTATTTTTCTCTATCACTACTCATTTACTAAACCTTATCGATTCTACTCTAATAGCCCGTTTCAGGGTTGTAGTCGACTACTTTAACTTGTGGACAACCTACACTAGCTTTATGTGTTTCCCTACAGAATACCGTATCTAAATACGATCTGGATGACCCGATGCGGTTTGTCCATGTCCACATTGGCACATTCGGATAATCCAGTCTATACCTGTCAGACATAATCTAACCTACTAACCTCACATAATCCCAGCGTGCATCTAAGATACCGTTCCAGTGGCCCACTTACACTAAAGAGCGGGACGTTCCAAGAAAGGTCTCTAGACGTCTGAAGAAATCTGGCCGTCCTGTCCAGCGTTGTCTTCGGTGCCGGTCACGTCCAGCACCACCGACTTACCTTCTGGGTCCAGGAAGAAGGCCCGTATGGCGAGATCCAAGCCTCTCCAAAAAAGCACGCAACTCCTCCTCCCGATCCTGGACGGCTAGGAGATACGTATACATCGTAGCCGCCGAAGATCGGTACGAACGCTCGTGGTTCGGAGATTCGGGTCTCGCTGATGGCCACCACATCTATATTTAGTGACCTGAGGTCGCTGAGCAGGTGACCCTGCTTCCAAGATGACCTCCGACCACGTACATTTATACTGCTTATTCTAAGTACGGCCATGTTGGATGAGAAACGATCACTTACCTTGATCGTGTGGGGAAGGGACAGTAGAATCGTCCCTTTGGCTGGTCATGGTTGTTTTCAAGAGGATGTCGGTGTATATCCTCTTGGTAACCGACCCTCTGAAGTCTCCAGCTACGTTGGGGAATTTTTCTTTTAAAAGTTTGTAATGTTCTATTTTGATTTCAATGATGTTTATGTTTTTCGGGAGAGTTCTTTGTGTTGGTGGGGTGTAGTAGTTTTTTTTCTATGATGTCTGTGTGCTGTTTTATATGTTGTAAGAGTTCTTTATTTCCCATGTTTATGGCTATGTACTTGGGGGGGGGGGGTAATTTTGTTGCTGTTTTCTTGTTGTTGCTGTTGGGTGTGTGTGTTTTGTTGTGTTTGCGATGTTGGTGTTTTTGGTGATGTTGGTGGTGGTGTGGTTGTTGTTGATGGTGTGGCTGTGGTGGTAATGGTGATGGTGGTGGTGTTGCTGCGAGTCTCCTTGCAGCATTTACCCCTCTTTGTTTGCCTTCGCTTTTGGACGGTGAAGCTAAAGATTTTTTCTTTTTTCTTTTTTTGTGGCAGACCGTTTGCCACTTCTCTCCCGCCTCATACTCCATGTCGGATTCCGTGGCGTCTGGGAGGCGTATGAGCTCCACTGCTGTTGGTTGTGGTAGTGGAGCCCGCTCCGGCGATTTTGCCGCCGGCGTAACTACTGCGACTGTTGGTGTTGCCGCCACTGCTGCCGTTGCTTTAGTTGTCTGTGGCCTTGGTATGGGTGCCACGGACGTTGCCTTCCTACCCACTATGGAAGGGTCTTCTGCCTCTGTTGCCTGCCCTGCTCTTGGTAGCAGCAGATCAGGTGTCGGAAGGAGGGGGGCCCTCTTCTTGGCTGTCTTCTGCGGGCAGAAGGCCCTGAGATGACCCTTCGGCCCACAGAGATAGTACTTTGGGCGCCTTCCTCCCACGCTTATAGGGAGTTGGAGTCCTTCCTCGAGGTCTATGATGTCTGGGAAGGCCTCGATGCACTCCTGGTCTGTTTGTATTAGCATTTGCATGCCTATTCCTGACCAGTTCTCTCTTCCCATTCTCTGTATTTGCAGTATGGTGGTCTTCTCCTCGATTCCAGCAAATACATACGTGGCCAGCCAAGGTATAGGCACGTCGGGCGAGACCTGGGTCACTTTGACCCACACAATTTTCTGCCCGCAGTAGGAGGGCACCAAAACTATCTCCTCACTCTTTAGGGTTTCCAAAGAGTGGGACTTCACCTCTTGGGGGTGGGGCCAAAGTACGTCTACTGTGGCGTACTTTTTGCCTCGGGGGATGTGGGTTTTGCGCGTCCAGACGCAACCCAAGGCCTTTGGGATTTGAACCTCCGTGGCTCTCTCCACCCGATGTGACATTTTGCTTACGGTACGGTATGTCACCGTACGCAGCTGCTGGTCTTTGAAGAAATCGGGTGGGAATTTCAGGGAAACTCTATTGATCTTTCTTGTCACCGTGGCTCTTGCGACTGCCATCTCCCCCTCCATGACTAGCACTGTCTCTATATTTCGGTCCACACTTGCGAAAGAAGTGGCCCCTTTTTCAGCGGTACCATTATTGCTGCCGCTACTGCTGCTACTGGTCTTGTTGTTGGTGTTGTTAATGTTGCTACTGCTACAAACGGTGTTGTTGGTGTTGTTGCTGTTATCACTGTTGTACTTGGTTGTGTTTTTGGTGCCACCGTTGTTGTTTTCGGTGCAATTTGTATTGTTGCTGTTGGTGTTGTTGTTTATTTTCTTGTTATTGGTGTTAATACCGTTGTTGCATTTGTTGTCATTTTTTTCTGTTGTCTGTATTTTGCTTGTCGCTGTTGTAGTTGGTGTGGTAATTTTTTTTAAATTAGTGTTCTCAGTGTTGTTGTCTTTGTTCACGTTGTTTGTGATGGTGTTTGTTGTATTAATTTCTGTGACCCTCCTCTCAACTTTTACGCCGTTGTCACACGACAGCAGGGGGCGTGGCTCAGCCATGTTCTTTCTTTTTTATTTTTAAAAGTAAAATGTTCAAATATTGTTCAAATATTTGGGCCAAAAGTCGCAAATATTATACTTTCCCCTTCACAGGGCAAAGTCCAAGGGCTTATATCCCTTACACAACAAGAAAAATTTAACAACAAATAATTATAACAGGTAAATAAAGCGACTTACAGGGAGCGAGCAAAAAAGACGTCCGAACAGACCAATAATAATAATAATTGTTTCTACTTTTGACACAAGGCCAGCAATTACCCAGTGCATTGCTGGTGCTTTATTTTATCAACCCCGTAATAATAATAATAATAATAATTGTTTCTACTATTGGCACAAGGCCAGAAATTAACCAGTACATTACTGGTACTTTATTTTATCGACCCCGTAAAGATGAAAGGCAAAGTTAACCTCGGCGGGATTTGAACTCGGAATGGCAAGGGCCGTAACTCTATGCGTCAAAGCATGGCGTCCGAACTTCTACCGATACTGCCAATCCACCGCCCATTACTGCCAATAATAATAATGAGTAGGTACGAGATGTGAAAGTATCATCATTAAGTTAATTCAGGTGTGACGCGTGTTTAGCGATTGATCAGCTCAAAGTACGATCCATATCGATTCGGTCGGACTTTGGAATCAATAGCTCATCAGACTTTATGAAATCTACCAGTCATGTGAACTATTGATTCCAGAGTCGGGCTCGATCGACACGGATCATGCCTTGCGTAGATCAATCGCGAAACGCGCGTAACACCTGAATTTACTTAATGATGATACTTTCACACCTCGCGCCTACTCTCTATTACGTATATATATATAGAGAGAGAGAGTGTGTGAGTGAAAGAGAGCTAGAGAGAGCGAGAATGAGTGAGTGAGTGAGTGAGTGAGAGAGTGAGAGAGAGAGAGAGAGAGAGAGAGTGAGAGAGAGAGAGAGAGAGAGAGAGAGAGAGAGAGAGAGAGAGAGAGAGAGAGAGAGAAAGCCAAAAGTGCCTATTGCTTATGATGTGGAGAGAGCGAGGAGGGATAAGCTTGAAATCAAACGAAAGGTGCACAGTTATTTACCCGCTATTTCTGGTTCTGATTTGAAACAACCAGTGGACGTCGGACACCAAATTATAACATCAACTCCTCCCCGCAAGCAAGACCATATTCAATGAAGGTGAATGGATGTGAGACATCTTTAAGCTGTAATTATCCTTATCAGTATGTGAGACATCTTTAAGATGTGAGACATCTTTAAGCTGTAATTATCCTTATCAGTATCATTATCAGATAATGATGTAGCATGTGGAGAAAGATCGTTCTGGCTTAGTGGTTAAAGTATTGAGCTTACAATCGTGAGGTTGTAGAAATGAGTTACGACGTCTCTGATTGCCAAGCTTCATCGACCTTTGCCTTTCCCTTGGACAGCATCGATAGTGGGGAGATTGGAGGCTGGTGTATATAGGCGACTGCTGGTTTTCCACAAACAACGTTGCCTGGAATTGTGCGTCGGAGGGGAACTTTCTAGGTGCAAATTCTATTGTCATTCGAGACCGATGTAAGCGGGGGAAGTGTCTTTGCACAGTCAAAAGTAACGTCCATTTATAAAGAAGACGTTCACTTTCAAAATTAAATGTTAAATGCAGCAAAGATAAAAGTATTCCTTGGTTAGTCGCCTTTAGTGTGTTAATGTTGACTGCAAATATTCTGACGTTGTCTTCATCAGGTACTGCTTGCAATGAACGTATATCTCAGACAATTTTATAAATGGCTCTCTCATATCTCGGAAGAACGAATTTACAAACTTTTATTAATCTTCATACAGTCATTGGCTTATGTATATATAGACCGTCGTTTGTCTTCTCTGTCTGTATGAGATTACTGATGCATGTTCAATAAAAACTGTGGGTGTATATACACACAAATACACATATGTATGTGTTTGTACATATATATATATGTGAGTGTGTGTGTGTTTGTATATATATAAATGTGTGTGTGTATATATATATATATATATATACATATGTATATATACATATATGTATGTGTGTATATATGTATATATATATATATATTAGTTATAACGTCGATGAAGATAAGTGTGATTTACAAGCGCAATGCCAAAATATATAACAAAAACACAAATTTGTCATGACAAATTCCGAAGGGTGCCTCGCAGATGCGGAAGTTTACAGCGTCTCTGTGGTGGTAGTCGGAGGCAAACCTCATAAACAGCCGCTGAGAACTGCACACGTAGAAATATATATATATATGTCTTTAAACTGAATATTTATATAATGTTGTACATGGTAGTGGTATTGACGTTGGTTAAGGTGATAATGGTAGTGGAACGGGTACACCCCCCCCCCCCATATATATATATATATATATATATATATATATATATATATATATATATATATATCGAAGGAAATGTGGTAAGGAGCCAGATGGACCATAACGCACCAAAGTACTCAATACTTAGGGTAGTAGAGTGGGTAATAGGAAGAAGTGTGACCCTGACGGCTGAGCTCAAGACGTTTCTTCGGTTATTTGGTTGATTGTAGACATATTCTACGTGTGACGGTATTTTAACGATAGTTATAGCTCTAATTTATTTGAATTATAGAGCCCTCTGCCGCTCATCTCGAATTTTGTTTATCGTGAACTCGTGCGCCGATTTTTCGATACTCGATTATTCTACTATATATATATATATATATATAAGAATGTACACGTATATACATATATGTATACAGACGTACAGTAGTATGTATATATATATATACATACATGCACGCATATATATATGTACGTATGGATTCATCAAACATTCATTACAATGCTCGGTTTGTTTGTAAACAAACATCCCGTATTAAGCCGTAGTGTCCAGCAACCATCGTTGCTCGTTTGTTCAACACTGACAAAGGAACGCTGGTGTTGATGGTGATGATGATGTTGGTAGTGGGGATGGTGGTGTTGATGGTGATGATGATGTTGGTGGTGGGGACGGTGGTGTTGGTGGTGATGATGATGTTGGTGGTGGGGACGGTGGTGTTGGTGGTGATGATGATGTTGGTGGTGGGGATGGTGGTGTTGATGGTGATGATGATGTTGGTGGTGGGGATGGTGGTGTTGATGGTGATGATGTTGGTGGTGGGGATGGTGGTGTTGATCTAGATGATGATGTTGGTGGTGGGGATGGTGGTGTTGATAGTGATGATGATGTTGGTGGTGGGGATGGTGGTGTTGATGGTGATGATGTTGGTGGTGGGGATGGTGGTGTTGATGGTGGTGATGTTGGTGGTGGTGGGGATGGTGGTGTTGATAGTGATGATGATGTTGGTGGTGGTGGGGACGGTGGTGTTGGTGGTGATGATGATGTTGGTGGTGGGGATGGTGGTGTTGGTGGTGATGATGTTGGTGGTGGTGGGGATGGTGGTGTTGGTGGTGATGATGATGTTGGTGGTGGGGATGGTGGTGTTGGTGGTGATGAGGATGTTGGTGGTGGGGATGGTGGTGTTGATGGTGATGATGATGTTGGTGGTGGGGATGGTGGTGTTGGTGGTGATGATGATGTTGGTGGTGGGGACGATGGTGTTGGTGGTGATGATGATGTTGGTGGTGGGGACGATGGTGTTGGTGGTGATGATGATGTTGGTGGTGGGGATGGTGGTGTTGATGGTGATGATGTTGGTGGTGGGGACGGTGGTGTTGATGGTGATGATGTTGGTGGTGGGGATGGTGGTGTTGATGGTGATGAGGATGTTGGTGGTGGGGACGGTGGTGTTGGTGGTGATGATGATGTTGGTTGTGGGGACGATGGTGTTGGTGGTGATGATGATGTTGGTGTTGATGGTGATGATGTTGGTGGTGGGGACGGTGGTGTTGATGGTGATGATGTTGGTGGTGGGGATGGTGGTGTTGATGGTGATGAGGATGTTGGTGGTGGGGATGGTGGTGTTGATGGTGATGAGGATGTTGGTGGTGGGGATGGTGGTGTTGATGGTGATGAGGATGTTGGTGGTGGGGACGGTGGTGTTGGTGGTGATGATGATGTTGGTTGTGGGGACGGTGGTGTTGATGGTGATGATGTTGGTGGTGGTGGGGATGATGGTCATGTTGGTGATGATGATGTTGGTGGTGGGGATGGTGGTGTTGGTGGCGATGATGATGTTGGTGGTGGGGACGGTGGTGTTGATGGTGATGATGTTGGTGGTGGGGATGGTGGTGTTGATGGTGATAAGGATGTTGGTGGTGGGGACGGTGGTGTTGATGGTGATGATGTTGGTGGTGGGGATGATGGTCATGTTGGTGATGATGATGTTGGTGGTGGGGATGGTGGTGTTGATGGTGATGAGGATGTTGGTGGTGGGGATGATGGTCATGTTGGTGTTGATAGTGTTCATTGTGGTATTGCTGTTGGTGGTAATGATGGTAGTGATGGTGACCATGGAGACGATGGTGGTGATGGCGTTGCTACAGTTAATGCTATTAGTAGTGTTGAAAGTGATGGTGGGGATGATGGTGATGGTGGTGATGGAAGTGTTGATGGTGGTGTTGATATTGGTGATACTAATGGTGCTGATAATGTTGATTGCGCTATTGCTATTAATGGTGATGATGGTGATGATGTTAATGGTATTGATGGTGGTAGTGGCGATGGTGTTACTAGAATTATTGCTATTGATAATGGTGACAGTGATGATGGTCGTGATGTTGATGGTGTGGATGATGGTGATGGTGATGATGGTGATAATGGCGTTGATAGTAGTATTACTGTTGATGGTGGTGATGGTGGGGTTGATAGTAGTATTACTGTTGATGGTGGTGATGGTGGGGTTGATAGTAGTATTACTGTTGATGGTGGTGATGGTGGGGTTGATAGTAGTATTACTGTTGATGGTGGCGATGGTGGTGATGGTGGTGTAGATAGTGGTATTACTGTTGATGGTGGTGGTGGTGGTGTTCATAGTGGTATTACTGTTGATGATGGTGATGGTGGTGGTGATAGTGGTATTATTGTTGATGGTGGTGGTGGTGGTGATAGTAGTATTACTGTTGATGATGGTGATGTTGGTGGTGATAGTGGTATTACTGTTGATGATGGTGATGGTGGTGGTGATAGTGGTATTATTGTTGATGGTGGTGGTGGTGGTGATAGTAGTATTACTGTTGATGATGGTGATGGTGGTGGTGATAGTGGTATTACTGTTGATGGTGGTGATGTTGGTGGTGGTGTTGATAGTGGTATTACTGTTGATGGTGGTGATGGTGGTGATGGTGGTGTAGATAGTGGTATTACTGTTGATGGTGGTGATGGTGGTGGTGATAGTGGTATTACTGTTGATGATGGTGATGTTGGTGGTGGTGTTGATAGTGGTATTACTGTTGATGGTGGTGGTGGTGGTGATGGTGGTGTAGATAGTGGTATTACTGTTGATGGTGGTGATGGTGGTGATGGTGGTGGTGTTGATAGTGGTATTACTGTTGATGGTGGTGGTGGTGGTGGTGTTGATAGTGGTATTACTGTTGATGGTGGTGATGGTGGTGTTGATAGTGGTATTACTGTTGATGGTGGTGATGGTGGTGTTGATGTTGATAGTGGTATTACTGTTGATGATGGTGGTGGTGGTGGTGATAGTGGTATTACTGTTGATCGTGGTGGTGGTGGTGGTGGTGGTGATAGTGGTATTACTGTTGATCGTGGTGATGGTGCTGGTGATAGTGGATGGTGGTGGTGGTGGTGGTGATAGTGGTATTACTGTTGATGATGGTGATGGTGGTGGTGTTGATAGTGGTATTACTGTTGATGGTGGTGATAGTGGTATTACTGTTGATGATGGTGATAGTGGTATTACTGTTGATGATGGTGATGGTGGTGGTGTTGATAGTGGTATTACTGTTGATGGTGGTGATAGTGGTATTACTGTTGATGATGGTGATGGTGGTGGTGTTGATAGTGGTATTACTGTTGATGGTAGTGATAGTGGTATTACTGTTGATGATGGTGATGGTGGTGGTGTTGATAGTGGTATTACTGTTGTTGGTGGTGGTGGTGGTGTTGATAGTGGTATTACTGTTGATGGTGGTGATAGTGGTATTACTGTTGATGATGGTGATGGTGGTGGTGTTGATAGTGGTATTACTGTTGATGGTGGTGATGGTGGTGGTGTTGATAGTGGTATTACTGTTGATGGTGGTGATAGTGGTATTACTGTTGTTGGTGGTGGTGGTGGTGTTGATAGTGGTATTACTGTTGATGGTGGTGATAGTGGTATTACTGTTGTTGGTGGTGGTGGTGGTGTTGATAGTGGTATTACTGTTGATGGTGGTGATAGTGGTATTACTGTTGATGATGGTGATGGTGGTGGTGATAGTGGTATTACTGTTGATGATGGTGATGGTGGTGGTGATAGTGGTATTACTGTTGATGGTGGTGATGGTGCTGGTGATAGTGGATGGTGGTGGTGGTGGTGGTGATAGTGGTATTACTGTTGATCGTGGTGGTGGTGGTGGTGATGGTGGTATTACTGTTGATGGTGGTGATGGTGCTGGTGATAGTGGATGGTGGTGGTGGTGGTGGTGATAGTGGTATTACTGTTGATGATGGTGATGGTGGTGGTGTTGATAGTGGTATTACTGTTGATGGTGGTGATGGTGGTGGTGGTGATAGTGGTATTACTGTTGATGATGGTGATAGTGGTATTACTGTTGATGGTGGTGATGGTGGTGGTGTTGATAGTGGTATTACTGTTGATGATGGTGATAGTGGTATTACTGTTGATGATGGTGATGGTGGTGGTGTTGATAGTGGTATTACTGTTGATGGTGGTGATGGTGGTGGTGTTGATAGTGGTATTACTGTTGATGGTGGTGATAGTGGTATTACTGTTGTTGGTGGTGGTGGTGGTGTTGATAGTGGTATTACTGTTGATGGTAGTGATGGTGGTGGTGATAGTGGTATTACTGTTGATGGTGGTGATGGTGGTGGTGTTGATAGTGGTATTACTGTTGATGGTGGTGATGGTGGTGGTGTTGATAGTGGTATTACTGTTGATGGTGGTGATAGTGGTATTACTGTTGTTGGTGGTGGTGGTGGTGTTGATAGTGGTATTACTGTTGATGGTGGTGATAGTGGTATTACTGTTGATGATGGTGATGGTGGTGGTGTTGATAGTGGTATTACTGTTGATGGTGGTGATGGTGGTGGTGTTGATAGTGGTATTACTGTTGATGGTGGTGATAGTGGTATTACTGTTGTTGGTGGTGGTGGTGGTGTTGATAGTGGTATTACTGTTGATGGTGGTGATAGTGGTATTACTGTTGATGATGGTGATAGTGGTATTACTGTTGATGGTGGTGATGGTGGTGGTGTTGATAGTGGTATTACTGTTGATGGTGGTGATAGTGGTATTACTGTTGATGATGGTGATGGTGGTGGTGTTGATAGTGGTATTACTGTTGATGGTGGTGATAGTGGTATTACTGTTGATGATGGTGATGGTGGTGGTGTTGATAGTGGTATTACTGTTGATGGTGGTGATGGTGGTGGTGTTGATAGTGGTATTACTGTTGATGGTGGTGATAGTGGTATTACTGTTGATGATGGTGATGGTGGTGGTGTTGATAGTGGTATTACTGTTGATGATGGTGATGGTGGTGGTGGTGAGAGTGGTATTACTGTTGATGGTGGTGATGGTGGTGGTGGTGATAGTGGTATTACTGTTGTTGGTGGTGGTGGTGGTGTTGATAGTGGTATTACTGTTGATGGTGGTGATAGTGGTATTACTGTTGTTGGTGGTGGTGGTGGTGTTGATAGTGGTATTACTGTTGATGGTGGTGATGGTGGTGGTGTTGATAGTGGTATTACTGTTGATGGTGGTGATAGTGGTATTACTGTTGATGATGGTGATGGTGGTGGTGTTGATAGTGGTATTACTGTTGATGATGGTGATGGTGGTGGTGGTGAGAGTGGTATTACTGTTGATGGTGGTGATGGTGGTGGTGGTGATAGTGGTATTACTGTTGATGGTGGTGATAGTGGTATTACTGTTGTTGGTGGTGATAGTGGTATTACTGTTGATGATGGTGATGGTGGTGGTGTTGATAGTGGTATTACTGTTGATGATGGTGATGGTGGTGGTGGTGAGAGTGGTATTACTGTTGATGGTGGTGATGGTGGTGGTGGTGATAGTGGTATTACTGTTGATGGTGGTGATAATGGTATTACTGTTGTTGGTGGTGATAGTGGTATTACTGTTGATGATGGTGATGGTGGTGGTGTTGATAGTGGTATTACTGTTGATGATGGTGATGGTGGTGGTGTTGATAGTGGTATTACTGTTGATGGTGGTGATAGTGGTATTACTGTTGATGGTGGTGATGGTGGTGGTGTTGATAGTGGTATTACTGTTGATGGTGGTGATAGTGGTATTACTGTTGATGATGGTGATGGTGGTGGTGTTGATAGTGGTATTACTGTTGATGGTGGTGATAGTGGTATTACTGTTGATGATGGTGATGGTGGTGGTGTTGATAGTGGTATTACTGTTGATGGTGGTGATAGTGGTATTACTGTTGATGGTGGTGATAGTGGTATTACTGTTGATGATGGTGATGGTGGTGGTGTTGATAGTGGTATTACTGTTGATGGTGGTGATAGTGGTATTACTGTTGATGGTGGTGATAGTGGTATTACTGTTGATGATGGTGATGGTGGTGGTGTTGATAGTGGTATTACTGTTGATGGTGGTGATAGTGGTATTACTGTTGATGGTGGTGATAGTGGTATTACTGTTGATGATGGTGATGGTGGTGGTGTTGATAGTGGTATTACTGTTGATGATGGTGATGGTGGTGGTGGTGATAGTGGTATTACTGTTGATGATGGTGATGGTGGTGGTGTTGATAGTGGTATTACTGTTGATGGTGGTGATAGTGGTATTACTGTTGTTGGTGGTGATAGTGGTATTACTGTTGATGATGGTGATGGTGGTGGTGTTGATAGTGGTATTACTGTTGATGGTGGTGATAGTGGTATTACTGTTGTTGGTGGTGATAGTGGTATTACTGTTGATGATGGTGATGGTGGTGGTGTTGATAGTGGTATTACTGTTGATGGTGGTGATAGTGGTATTACTGTTGATGGTGGTGATAGTGGTATTACTGTTGATGGTGGTGATGATGGTGGTGTTGATAGTGGTATTACTGTTGATGGTGGTGATAGTGGTATTACTGTTGATGGTGGTGATAGTGGTATTACTGTTGATGATGATGATGGTGGTGGTGTTGATAGTGGTATTACTGTTGATGGTGGTGATAGTGGTATTACTGTTGATGGTGGTGATAGTGGTATTACTGTTGATGATGGTGATGGTGGTGGTGTTGATAGTGGTATTACTGTTGATGATGGTGATGGTGGTGGTGGTGATAGTGGTATTACTGTTGATGATGGTGATGGTGGTGGTGTTGATAGTGGTATT
>OZ024743.1:57555727-57568227 GCA_964016885.1 Eledone cirrhosa | reverse complement strand
GATAAAGAAAAGAGCTCTTGGAACATAAATCTACAATTCTTATTTCTATTAATGTTAATTCTTCAAATCTTTGGAAGGAAACTGTTGTTTATCAAACCTGAAAGACATCGAAGTGACCACTTAATGTGTTTCACATAATTTATCAAAATTCCTTAACAATAAATTAGTTAATTTTCTTTTAGATGTAAAACTATTGTAAGATTTAAGAGCAATTCATTTTCTTAACTTTTTAATGAATATTTCCCGAAGACAATTATCGAAACCTTTGTCAAACAATCTCATTTACACGAGGCAACGTGTGACATGATTTAGTGAAAACGTGACAACATATAAGCAAAGATAATGTATAATTGCGATTATCTCAGATTCTTATCATGTTCTTCAGTAAATACTGATAATGGATTTATACAAATACAATCTGTCACAAGGATATTCTATATATTCTTTTCAGTATTATTTCAACGAGATCACGAAACACGCTATGTGTGAGATCAATTTAGATATATATACGTGTGTGCGTGCGTGTGTGTGTGTGTGTGTGTGTGCGTGTGTGTGTGTGTGTGTGTGTGTGTGTGTGTGTGTGTGTGTGTGTGTGTGTGTGTGCGTGTGTGTGCGTGGGTATGTGTGTGTGTGTGTGTGTGTATAAGTAATGGCACAAACACAGCGTGGTTCATAATATTCACAGCGAGACTACATGTATGTTATGTTTATTATATATAAATAGATTGTATATTGGTGTATATACTTCTCTCTCTTCTCTCATGTTCTCTCTTTATATATATATATATATGTATATATATATATATATATATATATATATATATATATATATATATATATATATATATACGTGTGTTTGTGTGTGTGTGTGTATTTCATTCACTCTTACTCAGTATTTCTTTTCGTCTCTGAATCTCCTAATAATTATACACACCAATTATATGTATGCATATATAATTATATAAACGATTTGATGGTTAGATCGAACGAAGGAAATTATATTTTTCCACTGAACTATCCATTGTTGATATTATCTGCCGGACGCAGCTCGTGACAAAACGAGAAGGAATTTGAATATAGCTGAATCAGATATCGCAAAGCATGAAGTCCAATTTTCAAACTATTCTATAAATCCCCCGACTCAGAACTAGTATTTTATTTATCGATGCCGAAATGATGATCACCAAAGTTGATTACGACGGAATTTGAGCTGCTAACGCAGAACGCGGAAACGAACACCGGCGTTCCAACGACACTATCAATTTGCCACCATAAGATAAATAGATAGAAGTGTCAAGGCTTTCCGAATTGCCATGAAAGTTTCCAATAAAAATATCTATACACCATATAATTCATTAGGATCGATATTTATCCATGCAACATCAATTGATAATTGATCAGTCCAAAAATCTGATGTCATCATCTTCATCGTCGTCATCATTATCATCATCATCATCATCATCAACAACAACATCTACAACAACAACATTCTCATCATCACTATAATAAACATATGAATATTCTAGAATTCTAAAGGAGGAAACAATATCATATTTTCTTTATAGAATCAATAGCCAATAGCAGGTTCATGAACCCTTTCATACCAAACATCCTGAAACTTTGGTTTAAAAGTACAAAATTGTTTATTTCTTATATAAGTGCACCAACTTAAATAATGCAGAAGTTAATATTATTATTAAACTCTTCAGGTAAGTGGATTGGCAGAACCAGTAGAGCACCGGACAACATGCTTAGCGGCATAGTATTACGGCTTTTACGTTCAAATCCCACCGAGGTTAAATTTGTCTTTCATCCTTAGAGGATTGATAAAATAAAGTACCAGTCACGCACTGGAATCAATTTAATCTATTGTCCGCTCCCCCAGAATTGCTGACCTTGTGCCTAACGCAGAAACCATTATTATTCAATTTTTCCAACTACTTGAATATTTTCAAAATTATTTAAGTAAAGTTTTCATGAGAAATATAAAGACGAAGAGTTAATAAACGGTACGCATCTTAGTCATGTATGTTTGCATATATATATATAAATAAATAAATAAAATAAAAATAGCGTACAATACAATAGGAGGGACCATAATAGTACCACTGATGATGTTACAGATGTGCAACGAAAGAACTTTGATAGACTATATATATATATTTATATCTGTATTTTTAACCGTTGGTCAATCAATGATAAACATTGATTGGCAAATAAATTAACTATGGAGATATAAAAGATACAGAAGCGAAATCAACCAAACAGTGAATGTGTTCTGTTATTATTTCTGGCAATATTACAACAATATGTCCCTCCCCAAGTATAACAATATATATATATATATATATACGTAATATAACTGTGTACAATTGCCTCCTATGATTTATTCCTTCATTTTCAACAAAATATATATATATACATATATATATAAAATTATATATATATACTAACATGTATATGTAAATACACACACACACACTCACACACACACACATTTATATATATATATATATAGAAGTAGTAACACAGCAGTTAGTTCACCATACCGAGAACAACTGTTTCATCTTATGCGGATCTATATATGTATGTATGTATGTATGTATGTATGTATGTATGTACAACCTGTCCCATGGTCGGGTCGTTGGCGACTAAACTGGCAACCCCACCAAGGTTTCTTGGTGGGGAGGGTGACTTTGGACATCCTGCAGGACTAAAAACAAAACCTGTCAAAGGGCAAAGGAGCTCTTAAGTGTCAATGGCCATCCAAAATCACCGGGAGAGATGACCACTTAGCCTTTATCAAGGCAGAATTCTAGGTGAAGGAAAACTCTGATATAACACCTGCAACCCTGATGGTATCCAATGATGTTGACTTATTCTTCTTTTTGGTAAATATCATCTTGGTTAAGAGAGTGGGACTGGCTTTGTGCAGTGCCTTTGCTCAGTATAAAAGCTTCACGGCACAGGCATTGCTTTATATCTGGAGATATTTGGTGATCTTTCTGCACTTGTCGTCACATGGTACCATGGGCCCAGCACTATGTGTCAATAATTGTCACAAGTGTAGTGTGTGTACCAGAGTTCTTAAGTTGCTGGCTGGACTAAAATGTCACACTCGTTCAGCGCATCGGTAGGGGTTCTCCTACATGGATATAAAGTAGTGGCCGTACTCGAAAACGAGTTGGCAGCCACCATGTATGTATGTATGTATGTCAGGTCACCAGTTGGTGCTACTGGTAAGATGTATCCCAGTACAACCTGTCTCATGGTCGGTGTTGGCGACTGAACTAGCAACCCCACCAACGTTTCTTGGTGAGGAGGGTGACTTTGGACATCCTGCAGGACTAAAAACAAAACCTGTCAAAGGGCAAAGGAGCTCTTAAGAGTCAATGGCCATCCAAAATCACCGGGAGAGATGACCACTTAGCCTTTATCAAGGCAGAATTCTAGGTGAAGGAAAACTCGGATATAACACCTGCAACCCTGATGGTATCCAATGATGGTGACTTGTTCTTCTTTTTGGTAAATATCATCTTGGTTAAGAGAGTGGGACTGGCTTTGTGCAGTGCCTTTGCTCACTATAAAAGCTTCACGGCACAGGCATTGGTTTGTATCTGGAGATCTATTTGCACTTGTCGTCACATGGTACCGTGGGCCTAGCACTATGTGTCAATAATTGTCACAAATGTAGTGTTTGTACCAGAGTTTTCAAGTCGCTGGCTGGACTAAAAAGTCACACTCGTTTAGCGCATCGGTAGGAGTTCTCCTACATGGATATAAAGTAGTGGCCGTACTCGAAAAAAAGTTGGCAGCCACCATGTATGTATGTATGTTCTTCTGGTTTTATAATTTCACCAATTTTTTCCCAATAGTGAGAGAGTTGGTTTCTAACATAGACACAAGACTCTCTCATTAGAATTTACACAACATCAACTAGGTAGATATGTATGTATGTCTGCATGCATGTGTAGATATGGATGTTATTGTATGTGTGGATGTGTATGTTTTGAGTTGTATGTATGCATGTGTATATACTTTGTATCTGTACATGTGTATATATGCAGTTATTAGATGCAAAATGTTTGGAATGTTTTACATATTTTTACTGTTCCATTATTGGATTGTATTTGTAATTTCCTAACTAGTTGTGTTCTTTATGTTCCTGTGAAGCCTAGCTTCTCAAGATTTGTATTGAAGCAGTTACTAACATACCCTAGTGCCCCTATAATCACAGGCATAAATCTGAAGGTGTAATCAGGGTGGAGTATCTGCAGATTTCTCATCAGTTCTGCATAAAAATTCTCCTTTTCGCTAATCTTTGATATTATATTGGCATCTGCATATTATGTACATAGATGTCTTCCACATTGCTGTAGCTTTTAATGTGTTTATTATCGGGGCTCTCTTTTCTACGGATTGCATTGTACAGTGTTTTGGCCACTACACCAGGCCTCATAGGTAGATAGTACCGCGATGACATCTTTGGACAGCTGCTGATGACATGGGTGATATCTTCGATGTTAGTTCTGCAGAGTCTGCACTTGTTATCACATCTAGGTGTTTTTCCTGCATCCCTATCTATTTTGTGAATCAGGTATTTCGTGTTAAATTCCTGTTCTTGGATTTCAAAAGCGTATCCTTAAAAGTAGGAGCCAATATAGCGGTTGTTGGTCCAAGATAGACTACTTTCCTTATCTCTATTACTCTCACTCTGGAGCTTCCTGGCAACATATCCATGCATGATTTTTTGCTGATAAGCATGCAGTTTTTCATCCATGGATTCACTGCGATACAGCAGAGTGACTTCCCTGGTTGTGAGTTTTTGATTATCACACAGGGAATATCACTCGAGGAGTTCCTTCCCAATTCTCATGATCTTATCTCTTTCATGCTAATAGACTTCCTCCAGAGACGGGCTCCTACTCTTCGAGGTTGGTAGATGTTGTCGGAGGGATATGATGCGACATTCAAATGCTGTCTGGACTGATGTTAGGCCTCTGCCTCCCTGCTTACGTTTCAAGTAAAGGCGGTCTATGTCACTGTTGATGTGGAAGTTTCCGGTGTTGTTTAGTATTTTTCGAGTTCCAACATCAACTGCTTGGATTTCATCTATCGTCCAATTGAGTATTCCAAACGTTGGTGTTAGGACAGGTACAGCAAACACATTGTGAGCCACGGTTTTGTTTTGCGCAGAAAGTTCTGATGACCAAATCTTTCTTAATCGGGTGTAGTATTCCCTGGTTACGCGTTCCTTATTACAGATACCATTATAGAATATGTTCTCATCTATCCCCAGATATCGGTGAAACAGTTAAGCCATTGATGACAATGTTGCTAGGTTGTTGTTTTCTCCGCTTCACAGTCATATATGAGCATTTATCTTTGCCAAGCTCCATTCCTATATCCTTTGAGAACGTTGTAACCAGGTCAAGACTTTTCTTCCCATCCACGTTCTTGGCATAGCGTTTCAGATCATCCACAAATGTTCGTATTTCTGTCCTCCTGTGAGCAAATGATGTATTCTTCACATTTCTTGAGCAGAAAGGACAAGGGGTTTAATGACAAGATGAATAATATCACAGAGAGACTGTCTCCCTGAAATATACCCCTGCGATATTTTATTTTTTCAGTGAAAATAGAGTCCTCCCTCTCTGTCTTTAACCTTAGAATAGTAGCCCAAGAAGAAGGCAGCTTCTCTATGGCTCTGATAATAATGTCTGAGACTTTAGCAAGCTGGAGAGCCTCTATCATCCAAGAGTGGGGAACAGAATCGAAAGCTTTCCTGTAGTCCAGCCAGACTGTAGTCATATTCCTCCTAAGTTGTCGCACCTCCGACATCGCAGTTTTATTGATTAAGTGTTGTTCAGCACATCCCCAATTCTTTCCAGCTGCCTGTTCATCTGTGATGATGTTATTATTTTCACAGTGATCTTGGAGGAATAGGTTCAGGGAGGCTGTATACATCTTATACATCAGGTTCTGGCATGCAATGGGTCGGTAGTTTTTTGCCAAGTGGGTGTCTTTGTTCTTGGGACCAGTAATATATATATATATTTATATATATTAAGAGAGTAAAACAAAGAATCCTTTAATACATCAAAAGTTTTTATTAGCCGACAATGTTTCGTCCTATTAAGGACTCATCAGGGCAATCAAAACAACGAGAGGTAATTTCGGCAGATACAAGCCAGAAACTCTGAAGAATATGGAGTGTACATACACTAATGTCTTGCAAAGATATACGATAATAAAAATGAAAATAAAGATAAAAATAATAAAATTATAATAACTAAGGATGTAGATAACATTAAGAACCATATTACAAATATAGTCCAAAGCCACCAACTTAAATCTAAACAAATTTGGTTATATAGAGCAGGAATTATATATAACACAATATAATACATTATAATAATAATATATTTATACCAACATTAAAATTCCAAATTAAAAATCAAAAGGTACAATATATACATGTATATATGTGCGCACACACACACACACATATTACAATACACATATCTATTTTCTATTACACAGAAATTAAGCCTATTAGAAGTTTGAATATTAAAAATAAGCATGGTAATAGTGAAAATAATACTAATACATCTACCCAATATACATGAGGCAATAATATGATATAATTACAAGAAACACTTATAACAAATAATAAACAACAAAATTATATAATTCAATACAATATAATAAAGTAGAATAGATAATCCCCGGTTAATTTACAGAAACAATATAGATGTCACAGTGAAATACAATGATAAAATGTTAACATTATATTAACAATTACCATAAACAATATGCACAAAATGATTCATACTGGGTTACATAATAAATGAGGAAATATAAATCATATAATATAATACAATAATACTCAAAAAAACTATATTGGTACAGGGAACAATTATGATGTTACAGAAAAAATATGATGTTACAGAAAAAAATATACATAAGCCTAATGAAATTCTTTCTTATGTTAGCCCCAATTCTAACCACCCTAAGTCTATGATAAACTCTATAATTAAGGGCGTTTCTAATAGGATTTCCACACTATCTAAGGACATAGGAACTTTTAATGAACATGCGGAGTACTATAATAACGCCCTAGCAAATTCAGGTCACTCTAGTAAAATAAATTATAATAATAGTAACTTTAGAAAGTCTCCGCTTACTCTTAATAATAATAACATTATATCACATAACATGGCTATGAATGGGAGTAGCAAACTTAGTAACCGTAGAACTTATATAGGAGTATCCGAACCCACCCATAAGTTATCCCACCGGACTCGTAATAACAAATATAATACCTCTAAGAGACATGTCGAGCCCCCTGTGCGCTCACGCATTGGTGTTGGTTTGGCTGGATCTTATTCTATAATGTTGCTCCTACTGATCGTATCATTGGCCTTAATCCTCTTGTAGGGATTCTGGACAACAGCGGATCTACTAGAGGTAGAAACTATAATAGGCATAACGAAATTATGGCTGATTCTATGAATGTGGCTTCAACTATTCCCGATAGTAACCCTAGTCTCGACGGTGGGACATTTGATAGAGGTAGGGTCGATAAGAATAAAAATAAAAATAGAAGGCGATTGAATACTTATTTCAACCCGCCATATAATCAGGATGTATCAACTAATATCCCTAGGTCTTTCTTCACTATCCTGGAGAAAAATTTCCCCCCTTCTCACAAATACCATGGTATTTTTAATAAAAATGTTATTAAACTCTCATTCTCTACCACCCCTAATATTAGTTCTCATTTAGCTAGCACTAATAATAGGAAAATTAGGGATGGATTCTCCTCTCTACATACTACTAGTCCGAATGCATCGGACAATGCTTTACCACCAGAACAGTCCTTATCTAATAGAGGTCCTACGTGCAATACATCACCACTCGAGCCAACCAATAACACCTGGAAGTGCAATTGTAGAGTGAGTGCTAACTGCCCTCTAAACGGTAACTGCCTTTCTAAGAACATTGTCTATGCTTGCGAGGTTATAACTAATTCCTCTAAAAGAACGTATATAGGATCTACTTCAAACACTTTTAAGAGTAGGTTTAACTCTCATATCTCTAACTTCAAACATGTTAGGTTTAAGAATTCTACCTCTCTAGCGCATTATATCTGGGATCTTAAGGGAGCTTATATACCATATAGCCTTAACTGGAGTTTAGTAGCACGATCTAACCACCTTTCTGCACATAGTAAGTTTTGTAATCTCTGTATACTTGAGACACACTCTATTATTTTCTCTAGCGTACCCTTACTGAATAGAAAGTCTGAGATATTCTCTTCTTGCCCCCATGCCATTTCTAATTCTTACTTTTATTATAAACCCAAATGTTCTAGTAGTACAAATCGTACCCATTAGCAGTTATATTCCATTACTTAGTTTTTTGTTTGGGTTCTTTTGTTTGCCAACACTAATGTTATCATTGGTTTTTGATGACTCTTCATTCTAGCTCTCATAATCATTTGGCCACTGTACCATATCTATGTCTTCACTATTACACCTTGTTAGTATACATAAGATTACACACTTTATGCCACTTACGTCATTCTCTTATTATCTTTATATATTCTTTTATTATCATTAACTTTAATTTTTATTTTAACATTATTTTTATTTTTATTTTTATTTTTAATTCTATTTTTATTTCTAAGTCTATTCTGATTTATCTATCGACAACCCCCCCCCCCTTCTCCCCCCTCCCCCATGCACACATAAACTTATTGTCAACCCCTCCAGATTGAATATGATTATATTAACCCCCCCCCCACTTTTATGCTCCGTTCTATTATTTATTATAGTATATCGAATATATTTTATGCCACTTCGCACCCTCCATATATTTTGTCAATTCTGTCCCCATTAGCCTACCTTAACTCCACTTAAGTCAGTTTTTTTAGATATCGTTGCGTATATGATAGTGTAATTTTATTCCTTTTTGTAAGCATTTGTAACGATACATTAAAGTTTATATATTTTAATGACTTAAACTATAGCTAATTTTATACTACCTTATCGGATGGGTTTGATATTTTTAATATTAATTTATCAGATAGGGTTTGGAGTCATTTAAAATGATCGCTTTCCTTGGTGTTTACCAAATTTCTTAATGCACGCGAGGCCTAAATGTGTATACATTTGCTTTGTTTTGTAATTTCCGGTTGATTGTATTTATTTGTTTTATTCTATATTCTATTTACTATTCACTGTCTGGCTTCGCTCACTCATCCACACATGTCTGTCTACTAACCTTGTAATTATAAGTATTTATATATTTTATGCCAATTTTTAAAATATATTACATTATGATATAGATCCTTATTACTGACCGTTTATTATATATAACATTATGATATTTAAACTTTATATATCATGTAAGATGTCTGGATTTTTTAATATTTTAATATTGTAATATGTAACATTATGATATTTAGACTTTACATATCATGTTAGATGTCTGTATATTTTTTTCTGTAACATCATATTTTTTCTGTAACATCATAATTGTTCCCTGTACCAATATAGTTTTTTTGAGTATTATTGTATTATATTATATGATTTATATTTCCTCATTTATTATGTAACCCAGTATGAATCATTTTGTACATATTGTTTATGGTAATTGTTAATATAATGTTAACATTTTATCATTGTATTTCACTGTGACATCTATATTGTTTCTGTAAATTAACCGGGGATTATCTATTCTACTTTATTATATTGTATTGAATTATATAATGTTGTTGTTTATTATTTGTTATAAGTGTTTCTTGTAATTATATCATATTATTGCCTCATGTATATTGGGTAGATGTATTAGTATTATTTTCACTATTACCATGCTTATTTTTAATATTCAAACTTCTAATAGGCTTAATTGCTGTGTACTAGAAAATAGATATGTGTATTGTAATATGTGTGTGTGTGTGTGTGTGTGTGTGTGTGTGTGTGTGTGTGTGCGCGCACATATATACATGTATATATTGTACCTTTTGATTTTTAATTTGGAATTTTAATGTTGGTATAAATATATTATTATTATAATGTATTATATTGTGTTATATATAATTCCTGCTCTATATAACCAAATTTGTTTAGATTTAAGTTGGTGGCTTTGGACTATATTTGTAATATGGTTCTTAATGTTATCTACATCCTTAGTTATTATAATTTTATTATTTTTATCTTTATTTTCATTTTTATTATCGTATATCTTTGCAAGACATTAGTGTATGTAAACTCCATATTCTTCAGAGTTTCTGGCTTGTATCTGCCGAAATTACCTCTCGTTGTTTTGATTGCCCTGATGAGTCCTTAATATATATATCATCTTGATCACCTTGACCGACCAGTCTGTCGGGCGCCAAACGGCGCCGCTGGTCACAGCACGTCGTGCTGTTTTAGGCATAAGATAACACTATCCCACTGGCTGGGCGGGTATTCATTTCTGTATCTGAGTAAACTGGAGCAACGTGAAGTAAAGTGTCTTGCTCAAGGAAACAACACATCACCCGGTCCGAGAATTGAACTCACAACCTTTCGATTGCAAGCGAAATGCTCTAACCACTAAGCCATGCGCCTTCATATTATATATATATATATATATATATATATATATATATATATATATATATATATATATTTAAAAGAATAGAGGTGTAACACACGAGTTATGATATATTGGTAAAAGGAAAAGAAAATGCTGACAAATTGCTTCCAGTGAAAAATAGTTTAATTAGGAATAAGTAAAAATTAGTAATAGTATTGGTTAGTATTCAGTTTGGGTTTTAAGTTTTACCGGTTGTGCATTTCTAATGCTTTTCAAAAATAATTTTGAGATAGGGCGCCCGTTATGTTTGCTCTAATCTGATTAGTTTTGGAAATTCTACCTGTTTTATGTAAAAAAAAGTGGCTCCAGATGTATGAAATAATTCTTGTGGTTAAAACAATTTTGATTGGTCGGTAGAGGTCATGTGAATGTTAAAAATTGATTTTGCGCCAAATGTAGGTTTGTCTCGACTGATTGAGAAGTCACTGATAAATAAGTCTTTCAAGACAAATATGTGTGTGTGTGTGTGTGTGTGTGTGTGTGTGTGTGTGTGTGTGTGTGTAGTAGTATTAGTAGTAAAGAGGTTCGTTGTTGTGATAATGGTCAGCAGGGATGTGTGTGCGAACCGCAGCCTGTTGACAGTTCAAATGCCTATTAAGACATGTGTGTGTGTGTGTGTGTGTGTGTGTGTGTGTGTGTGTGTAGCAGAGTAATTCGTAGTAGAGGGATGTCTGTGTTATGTTTACCCCCGAAATTTGCGACATTCAAGAAGGTAAATATGATTAGTTGTCTGTCAGAAATAGAAAAATCATTTACAAAACTACGCTGGAGCATCAAAAACAAAAACAAAAGCAACAATATACGCACACACATATACAACACACATCCCAACAACAACAGACACACAGACACAAACAACAATAACAACAACACACACATCAACAACAACAACAATAACAACATACCCAGAAACAACAACAGACACGCAGACACAAACAACAATAACAACACACACAACAACAATAACACACACGGAGACAACAACAACACACACCAACAACAGCACACATCAACAACAACAACACACACGCATTCAATGCCTCTCACCACCACCACAATCTTAACAAACACACAGACACAGAAAACAAGTAATGACAGTAGCACAGAAATCACAGAAATAAGGGAAAGTAATAGGATTAAAATGAGAAGGGAGACTAAGGACAAAGAGAATAACCAAGACGAACACACAGACACACAAAATAGGGTAGATAACAACAATGAGCCAGTGGAAAGAGACAGGAGTAATTATGAGAGACATAGAAACAACCATGAGGCTGTTGGTGGAAATAGAAATAGAAACAACACAACTAACAATAACAATAGCACTAGTACACATAAAGCAGCAGCCTGGAACTCTCCGTTTTATAATCCCTCCGATAAATCATTCGACCTGCGACGAGTCCACGCCACGACTTTACCATTTAACAAACGCACGCAATTGCCGTCGCAGGTCGATGAACAAACAGAAGCACAATTTAGTATAGCTAGATCCGAACTTAGAAATATTATAGAACAGTATAGCAAGAAGCATAATAGAATGGAAGTCCAGCAACTGGGAGAAAAATCTGCAAATGGCTTGCGTAAGCTCATGCAGCGCTCACGTAATGGAGAGATAGCATGCTTTCCAACAGACAAGTCTGGCAGAATGTCGGTTGACAGCCTGCCAAACTACACCCAGGCAATGCAACCCCACATCACTAACACAAGAGAGGTAACACCACAGGAGCATGAGGATAGAGAAAAATCCCTCAATGCCCATATGGTGATGTGGACGAATATAATGCAGCCCGACATAAGGACTGCCAACAACTTCCAGGCCTGGAACAATGACGTGCCGGCGTTGTATGAACTTC
>OZ024743.1:57543227-57550727 GCA_964016885.1 Eledone cirrhosa | reverse complement strand
TATATATATATATACATATATTATATACATACGTACAAACATATATATATACGTATGCATGCATGTAAGTATGTATGTATGAATCTATGTATATATGTATGTATCAATCAAAGACGGTGAATTAGCAGAACCGTTAAAGAACCGATATTTGTTCCGGCTCTCTGCTTTCTGAGTTCAAATCCCACTACGGTCAACGTTGCCTTTCATCGCTTAGAAGGCGATATAGAAAAGCACCATTCTTGTACTGGGGTCAATTCTTCTTCTATATCTCTTTCTCACTTCCTTTCTATCACTTTCTCACTCTGGGAAATATTAGCTGTCTTCAGACGTATTATACAGACGCATGCATGTGTATGTAATTATCTATGTATCTAAAAGAATACAAACAAGCATAAAAATACAAATAGATAGATATATTTCTTTATTAGCCACAAGGGCACAAAAGAAGGGGACAAATACAAATGGGGTGTTTAGATAGATAGATAGATAGATAGATAGATAGATAGATAGATAGATAGATAGATAACTTTCTTTTTATTTGCCACCAGGGCATCAAAAGTGGGACAAGTACAAAGGGGGGAGTTTACATGCAAAGGCGTCCTCAATATGGAGGAGGCAATAACAAAATATAAAAATAAAATGAAATATAACAAAATAAAATTTATAACAAAATCCTCCATAGGGAGGAGGCGCCTTGGGGGTCGAACACACCCCCGAAAATAAATGTGCAACCCTTCTCCTCAGGAGAACAGAGAGGAGGTGCTCCCTTGGTCTTTCATCTTCCTCACCTATAGTCTGATGTAGAGTGAAGGCCCATTCACACGGGTCATTCTCCCCACTTTCACCCATCTTTCATAAAAACGACTGGGGTGCAGCACCTCTCTCTCCATCCTGATCCTTCTTCCAAAATGATATCGGAAGAAACGGACCAGTTGTTGGCCAGAGAGAAAGGTGTCTGACCTCAGTCCTTTCAGACGCGTCCACCATACAACCTCTTTCGCCATGGCTATTACGCACAGAAACACCGCCTCTCCTTCGTTTTTGAAGAGGGGAGGCAGCTTGATCGTTACAGTAGACTCGGTGGTCAACCGGATCGGTCCCACCCTTGACAGCAGTTGTTCGACATAGCCCCACAGATCGGCAATGCCCGAGCAGTGTACCAATGCGTGTGCAACGGTTTCCTCGTCGCACACGCATCTGGGACAGATCTTTTTCGAGGGGGCCCTACCCGGGCACCCGTATCTGTAGAACCTTTGTCGAACGGGCAGAGCTCTTCGGTTACACTGCCAGGCCAGGGACTTCTGGAAGTTAGCCATGGGTCCCGGGCTGAATGTCCTACCGAACAGGTTGGCCAGTTCGTCTTCCTCCATGCCTAGGGCTTCTCCGAGGGCGTCGTCGCACCTGCTAACCACCAGGCCTCTATAGATTGACGAGGTGGATTCTCCACTGACAGCCGTGTCCGCCTGCCATTGAGCCGTGAGCGCCTGGGCACACTCGGTGTGCCATAGATAGACACATACATACATACATACGTATATACATACATAGATACATACATACATACATAGATACATACATGGTGGTGGCTGCCAACTCGTTTTCGAGTACGGCCACAACTTTATATCCATGTAGGAGAACCCCTATCCATGCGCTGAACAAGTGTGACTTTTTAGTCCAGCCAGCGACTTGAAAACTCTGGTACAAACACTACACTTGTGACAATTATTGACACATAGTGCTGGGCCCATGGTACCATGTGACGACAAGTGCAGAGAGATCTCCAAATATAAAGCAATGCCTGTGCCGTGAAGCTTTTATAGTGAGCAAAGGCACTGCACAAAGCCAGTCCCACTCTCTTAACCAAGATGATATTTACCAAAAAGAAGAACAAGTCAACATCATTGGATACCATCAGGGTTGCAGGTGTTATATCAGAGTTTTCCATCTCCTAGAATTCTGCCTTGACAAAGGCTAAGGGGTCATCTCTCCCGGTGATTTTGGATGGCCATTGACTCTTAAGAGCTCTTTTGCCCTTTGACAGGTTTTGTTTTTAGTCCTGCAGGATGTCCAAAGTCACCCTCCTCACCAAGAAACCTTGGTGGGGTTGCCAGTTTAGTCGCCAACGACCCGACCATGAGACAGGTTGTACTGGGATACATGTTACCAGTAGCACCAACTGGTGACACATACATACATACATACATACATACATACATACATACATTCATGCATACATACATACATACATACATACATACATACATACATACATACATACATACATACATACATACATACATACATACGTACGTATATACATACATAGATACATACATACATATATACATACATATATACATACATGGATACATTCATTTATACCTACATATATACACGCATAATGTATACACGCATGCATAAATAGATATATATGCATATACACGAATGCATGCATACATACATGCATACATGCATACATACACACATGCATGCATGCATACATACATACATACATACATACATACATACATACATACATACATACATACATACATACATACATACGCATATACATATATAACTAGAGGTACACCGACAGGGGGCTGGCATGCAGGCAGACAGACATATCTGAACTATCGGGGAATAAATGAATGATTTAAGCATCGGTTGAGTGACCTGCTGTAGATACATCCCCAAATTAGCGTATAGTTAAATTTCTCTAAAATATAGCATCTCTTTTTGACGTTATTGAAAGACTACTGGCGTCATCTGTTGGCACAAACATCTAGTTAAAAAGCTTCATTTCACTGAAAGCATAATTCAATTAGCTAAGATTAAGCAGCTGAAATATTAACGGAGAATGAATGACATCACTCTGTAATGTTCTGTACCCAGTTTGTCTATTTTAAAAAAATATGGACAGGTTCCACATCCTGTATTTCTATAGAGAGTAAATGAAAGCATTCACCGCGGCATCATAGACAATTAGTTCTTGGAATGCCATCTGGAAGCGACATAGATGATCTTGAGCTATTTCTATTCAGCTAAGACGCAACTAATCCTATCATTTCTTTTGAGTCAGGCCGTACTACTTTTTCTCCGAACATTCCAGAAAGGATTTAATGAAAGCCCAGTATGTCGAACTTGTTTCCAGGACGTTTGTTGGAATGAATTACACTAAAGTTATTATTACTCATTATATCATGTTTGTAGACCATTCCTTTCTTTCCACAAAGTCCGTCTGAATTTGCAATCGGAAATTGAGAAAATATTTTATAAATAATTGGAAGAAATTATCAAATTAATAGAAATGTTTTATACTGCATCTTTTCCGCATTTATTAATTGAATTAGAGACATTTCTAAACAAACAGTTAAAAACCAACATCCAACATATGAATTTCTTTCTTTCTGTCTTTCTTCCTTCTTACTATAATCATTACTTTCTTCTTGGCGCTATTCAGCTTGTGTGGTGGATGTTTGTGAATCTGTCCAAATAATACTTTGATTTTCCTGGCTAATGTATATTACGATGGCTATTTTAATCTTTGAAAAGCTTTGATGAATCATAGAAAATTACTGCTGTCAAAGAGAAACTTCAATTGCAAGAATTTAAACTATTTCCTATCTCTGTCTCTTGCATCAAATCTTCAATTGTGGAATAATATTCATATATATTTTTTTATTTTATAAATATTTGATATTTTTTTTTTTTAATAAATACTCTTATTTTTTTATTTTTTATTTTTAATAATGAATTAAATTGTACCTTTAGCATTTTTATATAGATCATTGTACTTAATATTGTTGTCAAACATTTATAATATAAATTGATTATTGCAGATATTGATAGGTATGTAAACGTGTAAACGGACATGCAAGCATATATGTATGTTTGTTTTTTTCTTAATTACTTGCATTTTTACTATAAGGAGGGAGCTGGTTTCTAACAAATAAACACAGTCCCAACGCTGCAATTTTGATTAGAAAAACTGTATCTCGTGTTGAACTTTAGAAATTTTTACATATCTTTATTGTTCCGCTTATAAATTTCATCTGTACAATTCGTGCTCGTTGGACAATTTCTTTGCCTGAAAACCCTAGTTTGGAGTTTTATTCTGTTTTTTTTCTGTTCGTCACTTAGGCAAGATGACCAATAATTATAAACATAAACAATTTTATAATCTGAGTAGAGAAGCTGAAGATTTCGAAACAGTTTCGCAGTATTCCACAGATATGCATAAGCCTAACGTAATTCACAAGCCAAATCAGAGCATCACAAAGTGGAACGAGGATGGTCCCTTAAAGAGTATCCATCTACCTAATTTCATTCACAAGACTTGGGTTAATCAGAAACTATAGTAAAAGATGACACACATAGCGACTGAAGGAATTTGCGTCCTCAAAGAATCTGAACAGTTGATTAAATAAATAATATTTTTATTTGATTCAAACGAAATTTATAGTTATCAATTATTGGTGGTTTGGCAGTATCGGTAGTGGGTCGGACAACATTCTTTGCAGCAGAGAGTTACGCCCATTTCTGATCTGAGTTCAAATCTTGCCGAGGTTAACTTTGCCTTTCATCCTTACGGGGTCGATAAAATAAAGTACCAGTAATGCACTGGGATAATTGCTGGCCTTGTGCCAAAAGTAGAAACAATTATTATAGTTCTCTGCTCTCTGGTGACTATATTTTCAATTTCAAATTTTCTAAAGTTTACACCAATGCTTATAATTCTAGCTTCACACTTAAATCTTCAAAAAAAAGGTGGTAATTACTTTCTAAATGTGCAGGCCAGTCATGAAAAATGCAAGGTTCAAATTCCCTGCAGGTTTAACTTTCCATTCTTCCCGTCTCCAGGTGTATTTTGCTCGATTTATTCAATTATTATGTATAGTTATCAACTATTATTATACTTATCTACAATTTTCAAAATTCAATATTTCTATTGTTTAAAATTTAGGCTAATTCTTCTTCTTCTTCTTCTTCTTCTTCTTCTTCTTCTTCTTCTTCTTCTTCTTCTTCTTCTTCTTCTTCTTCTTCTTCTTCTTCTTCTTCTTCTTCTTCTTCTTCTTCTTCGTCGTCTTCTTCTTCTTCTAGAGAGGGTCGTGGGGTCAGAGTCCTCAAGCACTCCTTCCAGCGGGTCCTGTCAGAAGGACCCGATTGGTATCATGCTCGAGACCAGCCAAGCTCATGTACGCTATCAAACCATCTTGCTCGAGGTCTACACCTGGGTCTGCTGTCCGTCGGCTTTGCTCGTAAAATCTGTCCAGCGATTCTTTCCTGAGACATTCTAACCACATGCCCGTAGTATCAGAACTGAGATCTCTCAATTCGGAGAAGTGGCGGCTCTACCTGGAGTGACTCTCTGATCTCTGAGCTACACATTCTATCGAGTAACGTTACTCCAAGGACCCTTCGGAGGAACCCCATTTCCGCCACTTCTATTAACGATCGTATTCTTTCGGTTACTACCCAAAGTTCGTTACTATAGGTAAGGGTTGGCAAGAAAACCAAATTAAACATAGTGAGTTTAGCTTATACACCCACCTCCCTTCTTGTAATTCTTAAAATGTAAATATCTGAAAAATATTATTGTGTTCACGTCTGCTTGTATTGTATTTGTTTTGTCTTTGTTTGCATTGTTTTTGCTTGTTTGTTTTATTGATAGGTTACTTATTAAATATATTGTGTCATGTATATATGTTTATGTATAAATGTTATTAAGGTGAGACAGATATTCTAGTATATAATCTACTATGCAAACTATTGTTATTTAAATTGAAGCTATGCATACACCTGAGCATTTGTGTGTGTGTGTGAGAATGCGGACGTATGTGTTTATATGTGTCTGCGTATGTGTGTGTGTGCGAGTCAAGGAGGGAAGATAGGTGGTGTGATGTTTCGTGTCTAGCTATGATTTAATCATATATACATATATATGGGTCTGTGGGAGTGTGTGTGTGTGTAGGTGTATGTATATATGTATGTATGTATACATATATATATATGTATACATATATACATACATATATATATATAAATATATATATATATATATTGTTATACTTTGGGAGGGTCATATTTGTGTAATATTGCCAGAATTAATGAGGGAGCAGCCATCGGCGTCAGCATAGCTGGTGATGTTGCCAACCTTTTCATGGTATGGTGGGAAAGGAGACTTAAAGATCTCCTTAATGAGAGCTCCATAGACCTCATCATGTAATCTCGTTATGTAGACGATATCAATATAGTTATAAGAACACCCCCACTAGAGAGCACTAACAAGTTTGATTTAGAACGTAGCACGATGGAAAGCATCCAGCAGATAGCTAATTCCATACACCAGAGTATAACTGTAACTATCGACTTCCCTTCCAAACACCCTAACAATAGACTACCTGTATTAGACACAGAACTCTGGATTAACACTATAGACGAGAGAGCCCAAATTCTCCACTCACACTATGCTAAACCTATGGCCTCCAAATACCTGATACTCAAAAACTCAGCAATGTCCAGTAGTGCTAAGTTTAATATTTTGATCGCGGATTTGGTACGAGTGATGAAGAATGTGTCCCGCATGTGCGACCCAACAGAAATGGAAAGACACATCCAACACTTCATCAACCGCATGCAGTTCTCTGGCTACAACCAAAGAGACAGAATCAGAGTATACGAAGGAGCCACGGAGAAGTATAAGACCCTCATAGAACTGGACATGAAAGGAATTTGCCCATTATACAGGAGCAAATCATGGAATAGCTTAGATAGAGCTAGACATAAGATAGGGAAAGCCACCTCACGGTACGACAACCAGAGATACCAGAGTGTCATGTTTGTGGACGCTACCCCTGGAGGGAAATTAGCTAACCAGTGTAGAAAGGCCCTGAGAAAGACCCACTTAAAAATAAAGGTGGTAGAAAAGCCAGGAACTACCATAAAATCCCTGATCAGCAAAACCTACCCTTTTAAGAAAACCCACTGTACCAATAGGAAATGTATCATATGTAAGGTGAACCCCCGGAAAAACTGTAAAACTAGAAACGTAGTCTATAGCATAAGATGTACAGAGGGTACTTGCAGAAACATAACAACAACATACATAGGTGAGACAGCTCGTAGCATAGGTGAAAGGATAGACCAACACTGGGGGGAACTAAAAGGACGAAAAAACGGGTCAGTACTATACGAACATGCTAGACAACAACATGACGGTAACATAGACAACATAGAAATTAGAATAATATCTAAACATAGAAATGACCCAGCAGATAGGCAAATCAGAGAGGCCAGTGAAATAGAAATTAGAAGACCAAGGCTAAACAGAAAGAATGAATGGAATAACAACAACACCCAAACAAACAACACTGACCTAAGAGAAGTATAAATAAGTAAATAAAATAAAATAAATAAATAAATAAATAAATAAATAAATACATACACAAGCACAATAACAACAAGCACATAAACACACACTAGTCACCCATCACAGAG
>OZ024743.1:57523227-57535727 GCA_964016885.1 Eledone cirrhosa | reverse complement strand
CACTATACACGAATATATATATATATATACACATATATAAGAAAATGAAGAGGGGGGGGGGGTTAAATAAAAAAAAACGAAATGTTCTACACTAGTGAAAGTGTAAGGAGAAAAAATGAAATCGAAAATGCAACTGGAGTCTTTTTAAGAATATTTATTTGTTTCCTTTACCTGCTTCACAGTTCTTATGCTTTCCAAAGGAAGAATTGAGATGGAGGGTTTGTGGTTTTTCTATATATACTTACTATGTGAAAGTATCAATACATATTTAGTATATATGATGGACGTTTCTCAATAAATAAGCATTGGGCCTTGGTTCAGAGCATCAATAATTCAAGTTAAAAGATATATGTAGAGAGAGAAAGCGTCATATATCGTTTCTCAAATAATATATGACTCTGTTTCTCTACATATACCTTTTAACTTGAATTATATATATATACATATATATATAAAATGTATATATATTATATATATATATATATAATATATATACATTTTATATATATATATATGTATATATATATATATATACATATATATATATATATATATATATATATAAAATGTATATTATATATATATATATATATATATATAAAATGTATATTATATCTATATATATATATATAATATATATACATTTTATATATATATATATATATATATATATATATATATATATATATATATATATATATATATATATATATATATATATATATATATATATATACATATATATATATATATATGTATATATATATAATATACATTTATATATATATATATATATATATATATATTATACATTATATAGATATATATATGTATATTATATATATATATATATATATATATATATATATATATATTATATATATATATATATATATATATATATATATATATATATATATATATATATATATAATATACATAATGTATATTATATATATATATATATATATATATATATATATATATATATATATATATATATATATATAATATATATATATATATATATATATATATATATATATATATATATAATATACATTATATATATATATATAATATACATTATATATATATTTTATATATATATATATATATATATATATATATATATATATATATATATATATATATATATATATAATATACATTATATATATATATATAATATAGACTATATATATATTTTATATATATATATATATATATTCAGACCTGAAACATAATTTACAGACGTCACATTTGTGTTAGGCTATAACAGAAGTGTATTTTTTTTTCAATATTTGTATTTATATAGACATTAGTGACAAGTGTTTATTTAGAGTGAGTGCTGTCTGTATGTGTGTGTGTCAGTTTGAGATTGAAAGTTTGTGTGTGCGTGGGTGCGTGTGTGTGCGGAGAGAGTGTGTGAGAAAGAACAGTTAGTAACGTATTCATGTCTAATGACTATACAGACGTGTGACAGCACTAGTAGTAGTAGTAGTAGTAGTAGTAGTAGTAGTAGTAGTAGTAGTAGTAGCAACAGCAGCAGCAGCAGTAGCAGTAGCAGTAGTAGTAGTAGTAGCAGCAGCAGCAGCAGCAGTAGTAGTAGTAGTAGTAGTAGTAGTAGTAGTAGTAGTAGTAGTAGTTTTTAATGTTAGTGTATACGCATGTAGTACAGTATGGCATTATAATTGTGGGCGCTGAAATATCAATTTAGTCAGTAAAATGTCGAACTAGAATATATATATAATTTTTTTTTTTTACTTTTCAAAAGAGTTATTTTCAATATGAGAGAGGAAAAAGGATAAATCATGCGGAAAAAATTATCTGCCAATCTAATTCAAATAGTAACAAATGGTTGGCATATTTTCTGTGACAGACATATGGAATGTCTGGAATGGACCTACGTCAGTTTCGATGGTGAGTGTACCAGTTGATCAATCAAGACAACAGCCTAGCCTGCTTATGACATTGACTGTTTCTACTTTTGGCTCAAGGCCAGCAATTACCCCCAACGCATTACTTGTGCTTTATTTTATCGATCCCGTAAGGTCAAAATTACCCTGGGCGGGATTTGAACTCAGAAAGTAAAGGGCCATAACTCAGTGCTACAAAGCATGGTGTCTGACAGATATAGGCCATATAACGAGCTTTAAACCCTTTAGTTACCAACCGGGCCAAAACTGGCTTTGGTTCTATAAAATAAAATCAGCCATTTTAAAGATTTCCAATTTAAATTAAAATCTTCCAACATTATTTTATAAAAGAACGGTGGATTGGCAGTATCGGTAGAGGGCCGGACGCCATGCTTTGACACATTGAGTTACGGCCCTTGCCATTCTGAGTTCAAATCCCGCTGGGGTTAACTTTGCCTTTCATCCTTACGGGGTCTATAAAATAAAGTACCAGTAATACACTGGGGTAATAGCTGCCCTTGTGCCAAAAGTAGAAACAATTATTTTACAAAAGAACTTTACATTGAGTTACTATCTTAGTAATAAAATAACTAATAATCTTAGTAAATCCTTCAAAATTCTTCATTAATTTAAAAGAGAGTATATTTCATTAGAAATGCGGTCATGGAAGGGTTAAATAGACTTCTCCAGTTTCACACTCCATGCATGGGTCGACTAGAGACTATGGGAAAGGACACTTGCCCAAAGTGCCACATAGTGGGGTCGATGTCGGGACCTAATTATTGCGAAGCGAACTTCTTCATGCTGCCTTCACAGCAGACATGTCGAATGATATGATATGGGATGGTATGGTATGATCACGTTACTCTTGGTGGAGTTGTAGGGATGCGATATTGACATACGGCGTTTCTTAGGGCTGTTTTGTAAACTGGCAGAATTCATCCCCTCTCCAAGCCTGAGTACATCAAATTTCTCCCAGGGAAGGATAGAGAGTGGGAGAAAGGAAATTAGAACGATAAATAAACCCCAGTACTAGACTGGTACTTTTTTCATCGTGTTCGGATGGGTGAAAAGCAAAGTTGACCTCGGTGAGATTTGAACTGAGAGCGCAGAGAGCCGGAATGAATACCACAAAGTACTCTATCCTGCCAATTCATGGCCTATAGAATATAGATGTAAATTGAAATGAATTTGATTTGATATTCTTTCGTGAATTTACACTGAAAACTGACAAAGAAAAGAAAGCTAACAAATACCTAACCTAAAAATTTACACTGTAGTTATTTTCAAATTAAATACAAACTTTTCTTTTCAACATTTTGGACTGGTGATGTGGCGAATCAGCAGAGTGGTTTGGTGCGTCGAGTTGCAAATGATTCGGTGCTTGTTCCGTCTCACTGCACTCTAAGTTCGAATCTTTCCATGGTCAACTTTTCCTCTCAGCGTTTCGAGGTCGAAAATTTACCAGTCCCGTACTGCGTCTGATTCTTTCTCTAAATCACTCTTTATTATTTTTCTCCTCTTTCTCTGGGAGAAATTGACTCTTCCAAGCACAAAATTCCTCAGACATGTCACGTGTCAGAAAAGTACGCGTTCTATTCCATCAAGAGTTAAGGGCCTTGTTTTGGATTGGTCGAATCATTAGAGAGCTGCATAATATGCCTTTGCAGTATTGTGAGACTGGCCATTAAATATTCATATATCACAGATGTCAACATAGATTTTCATCCATTCATATATATATATATATATAAATTTATTCATATGTAACCCATTTGCAACCACGCAGCACGCCATGTTTTCATATTCATATATAATTTCCTCCGCTGTGACCCGTCTGTTTCTTTCTTACTGCTTCCCCTTTTCTCTGTATCTCTCACGTCCTTTTACCCACTCTAACAGTCACTCTCTCTGTTAGCCTCTTCCTCACACTTTCACTCACTCACTCTCTGCTATTCCCTCTCTCCACTTCCTCCCGTTTGACCTGTGCGAGATTCTTTCCTCACGCACACTTCGACCAGGTCGTAGGGTCTTTATTCTCTCTCGTCTACGATTTCACAGAACTTATGTTCATCGATTTCAGGGACTTGACTCCTTCTTCCTCCCGTTTGACCTGCGCGAAATTCTTTCCTTACTCACATTTCGACCAGGTTTGATGGTCTTTATTCTCTCTCGTCCACGATTTCACAGAACTTATGTTCATCGATTTCAGGGACTTGACTCCTTCTTCCTCCCGTTTGACCTGTGCGAAATTCTTTCCCCACGCACACTTCGACCAGATCGTATGGTCTTTATTCTCTCTCGTCTACGATTTCACAGAACTTATGTTTATCGATTTCAGGTACTTGACTCCTTCTTCCTCCCGTTTGACCTGTGCGAAATTATTTCCTTACTCACATTTCGACCAGGTTTGATGGTCTTTATTCTCTCTCTTCCACGATTTCACAGAATTTATGTTCATCGATTTCAGGGACTTGACTCCTTCTTCCTCACTTTTCGTTGCATTACCATCTTTGATTGTTTACAGTCTCGCTCGTTCCCCCTATTTACGTGTCCCAACGACTTTCTTTAGCCGTTGCTCGCACCAACCGTAGGTATATGGTCTTTAAAGCGATGAAATACCAATGAAGGTTGGAAGATCACTGATGAAGGACTAAATTTATTCATATATATATATATATATAAACTTGATCTTAGCAGTTTGGCAGTAAAGGTTTCGCAGCGTTCCTTTTACAATGTAATTATTATAAATCTAGAATATGTTTTTTCCCACCATCTGTCACATCTGTAGGTTAAATAATATATATATATATATATATATATATATATATATATATATATATATCATATATGAATCCGAAATCTGTGGATTTCCTATTAATTGGATATCTAAAAATACAGATGAAACCATGGTAGAGATATAGTTACGGTATGTACACATTTCTTCTAAGTTTGAATTTACACCAAATTGTGAATGGTTGATTGTATATTTGGTCAGTTTCTACATGCTGTCGAAATGTTGGATAAATACTCTATTGAGGCCACCGCGAAGAGGCCACTTTCGTTTGTTTGTCGGAGATTTCTTCATAGGAGCCTTTATCCTTATAGCTTGGTCTAATTGATTTTTTATATGGTTAATTATGCTGATTGGCAGAGGAAATGGTATATATTTTATTTATCTAATAATTCTATAGACATGATTTATGATATATTGCTCTGATTATTTAATTTATAAATTCTTCATAGAGCCACAAAGTGACCGGTTGTAACATATATAACTTTATGTATATGTAAACCTTTATATTTATATATATATATATATATATATATATATATATATATATATATATATATATATATATATATTAAGATAAGCAGAACAAGTAAAATTCAACCAATTTTTTAAAATACATTAAAAAATATAATATAAATATTTACCTCTTCTAATGGCCCTTACTGATCAGTTTCGCTTTGTAAAACCTCATAAATCCGATGGATTTCTGATGGAAAACCAAAGCTCATCAGAGAAGCATTTTCCTTTCCTAGGGCTAAACGTCCCAGGAACGATAAAATAATATATATATATATATATATTAGCAACAGATAAAACAATCTCTCGGATCATGGCTGTTGAAAGTCAGTGAGAGGGTATTAGCCCTGAAATATTATGCTAAAATACACTGGGTAAAGCATTACTTTGTTTTGTATAATTTGTCATCATTTGCCCTTCGTATTTTCCTACCGCATTGTACCCGCTTTTTTTAAATGGTTGGTCATTTACTATATAGCTGCTGCTACTACCATGACTACACATCTCTCTCTACACACAAGAGCTCACTTTCCAGTCTCCTTCTCAACAAGGAAAATGAAAAAAAAACTTGCCTCAACACTTAATTCTAAACCCTTAACTTTTAGTTTTAAATTCTTTTTAATTGTAATACTCAACATTTAATAAGATGAATTTTTACTAATACATCGAAACCGGTTATACTTTATATACATTATAAAACTCTTTTTTAAAAGAATTGCCCCTCTCATTTTGTTCAATAATGTCACTTTGACGAATCAAAGAAAGGAAAAAAAAAGAAAAACAGACCTTTAAATATATTTTCCGTGCTATTTCCAATTTCACATTTTCTCTATAACCACTGTTTTGTATAGAACCTTACTTCCCTTTTCAAATATATATATATAATTCTGTGGTGAATAACAACAGGAATAAACATGAATAAACAAGAGTGTTATCTCCGGTAAACAGATGAATTGGTTACAGTTTTGTAAATACAGCTGTGTTACTTGTTACTTAGTAGTCAGACAGATGTATTATTAAGCTTAACATTTATAGTAGAATATATTCTGTCCAATTATTTCGATTTCGTCATTATGTCTGCAACATTATTTACAATTACGGCTGTTTAAATGTATCCGGTAACAACCACAATATTATTTTATCATCATCATGATCACCATCATCATCTATCATTGTGGATTGGCAGTATTGGTAGAGGGTCGGACGCCATGCTTTGACGCATAGAGTTACGGCCCTTGCCATTCTGAGTTCAAATTCCGCCGTGGTTAACTTTGCCTTTCATCCTTACGGGGTCGATAAAATAAAGTACCAGTAATACACTGGTTAATTGCTGGCCTTGTGCCTAACGTAGAAACAATTATTATTATTATTCACATTGGCGGTGTATTGGCAGTATCGGTAGAGGGTCGGACGCCATGCTTTGACGCAAAGAGTTACGGCCGTTTCCATTCTGAGTTCAAATCCCGCCGATGTTAACTTTGCCTTTCATCCTTACGGGGTCGATAAAATAAAGTACCAGTAATGCACTGAGTAATTGCTGGCCTTGTGCCAAAAGTAGAAACAATTATTATTATTCACATTTCAAAGAAAACTTACCACTGAAGCAAGCTAATGTAATCAGAAACTAACTATAAAATATTACAGGAATATATCCTTACAAAGATCTTTACAGTCGCCATTTTATACTTGACATAGCTTCAGGGAGCTTAGCTCTTATTTAACCTACAGATGTGACAGAAGGTGAGAAAAAATGCATTCTAGATTTATAATAATTACATTGTAAAAGGAACGCTGCTAAACATTACTGCCAACATCAGGTTTAAAATAAATCTTTAGAGATATGACAAAAAAACATACATATATATATATATATGTATAATAGAGTTTATGCTAAATATTGTTAAAGAAGCAAAGAAATAATTTGAGGATGTGTTTATTAGATTTGAGTTTAATTTCAGCAAACATGCTAGTATGATTATGTATCGCTCTCGCTTTCTCTCTCTTTCTCCTTCTCTCTCTTTCTTTCTCCCTAGCCTTCTCTCTCTTTCTCTCTCTCTCTCTCTCACACAAACAAACACAAACATTCACAAGGAATAGGCGATGTGATTTTTATATGTTCACATTTACATTTATATAAACATACATATTTACATGCATACATTATACCTACGTACAAGAATATATTCTGTATATAGATATGTATACGTGACCTGTATTATACATGAATGTATGTATTATACAGGTGTGCAATGCACACACACACACACACACACACACACACACACACATATATATATATATATAAAGCTGAATGGTGAGATGTGTTACTCTGGAGACTCGCCTGTTTTTTTGTCTTTTTTGTTTTTGTTTTTGTTTTGGGGGTGGGGTGGGGAGGGGGTTTGCCAGGCGAAATTCCAGAGTAAGTAGATTCACTATTCAGCCATAATAAAAGAATATTAAGTCTCTACGTCGCTATTGAGTAATCATTTCTCTCAGCCGTCAACCACATACGAATATATATATATATATATATATATATATATATATATATATATATATATATATAGAGAGAGAGAGAGAGAGAGAGAGAGAGAGAGAGAGAAGGGTGAGAGAGAGAGAGAGAAAGAAAGTCTGTGATGCTGAGACCGGGGAGACCACTAATCATGGGAGTACTCAATGCAGTGGGAGATGCAGAGTGGTTATAGAGACATGTAAATTGGGATTTTACATATATATATATATATATATATATATATATATATATATATATATATATATATATATATATACATACATACATACATACATACATACATACATACATACATACATACATACATACATACATACATTGCTGAACGTGTTAAAACGACAATGTTGAATAAAAAAACCAAATAATGAAATATTACGTGTTATTGACGAAATAGGGGATGAATATTTACGACGGATAAAAACCCCAACATTTTGGCAAATCAACGCCTGTTTATATGTCCTAGCAACGACAGTGAAGCATTATCTTGGTGATAGCAGAGATATTAACAAGAACAAAACACCACCAAAAATACCATCATATATAACTAAAATAGAAAAAAAGATTGCTGACCTACGAAAAAACATAGGACATGTGACAATGCTCCTTACATGCAAACAAACCTCACTCCTCACCAACAAAGAGTGAAAAATAAAATATAGACGATGTTTGGTAACAGTAGAACCAGAACTCTCCAATATAAGCTTATCACCCTCAAACAAGAATTGAGAGCTGTTAGCGAAAAACGCCGATACCTGACGAAGGTAGATGAGAGGAAAGTGCTTAATAAAAGATTCAGACGAAACCAAACATCAGTCTATAGAAATATGAAGAACAAAATAATAAGTGTCACTGAGGCCCCATCCCAGAAAGACATAGATTCCTTTTGGAGCAAAATATGGGTCAAAAGAAGAATTTCAACCAAGATGCAGTGAGAAATCCGAAAGAACTATTGCTTCTACACTACAACAAACACATACAAAATAAGTGATGGTACCCTTGAGACTGTGAAAGGAAAACTCCAAGATAAGAAAACACCAGGAAGAGACATGATTGTCGGCTACTGGTACAAAAAACTGATATTCTATCGGAGGTATCTTACTGACCTCTACCAACAAGTTCTTAAGGGAGATACACTTATACCAGAATGGTTGACATTAGCACAAACATTACTGGTGCCCAAGAACAAAGACACCCACTTGGCAAAAAACTACCGACCCATTGCATGCCAGAAGCTGATGTATAAGATGTATACAGCCTGCCTGAACCTATTCCTCCAAGACCACTGTGAAAATAATAACATCATCACAGATGAACAGGCAGCTGGAAAGAAAGGGGTTTGGGGATGTGCTGAACAACTCCTAATCAACAAAACTGCGATGCCGGAGGTGCAACAACTTAAGAGGAATATGACTACAGTCTGGCTGGACTACAGGAAAGCTTTCGATTCTGTTCCCCACTATTGGATGATAGAGGCCCTCCAGCTTGCTAAAGTCCCAGACATTATTGTCAGAGCCATAGAGAGGCTGTCTTCTTCTTGGGCTACAATCCTAAGGTTAAAGACAGAGAGGGAGGACTCTATTTTCACTGATAAAATAAAATATTGCAGGGGTATATTTCAAGGAGACAGTCTCTCTGTGATATTATTCATCTTGTCATTAAACCCCTTGTCCTTTCTGCTCAAGAAATGTGAGGAATACATCATTGGCTCACAGGAGGACAGAAATACGAACCTAACCCATAATTTATTTGTGGACGATCTGAAACTCTATGCCAAGAACTTGGATGGGATGAAGAAAAATCTTGACCTGGTTACAACGTTCTCAAAGGATATAGGAATGGAGTTTGGCCAAGATAAATACTCATATTTGACTGTAAAGCGGGGAAAATAACAACCCAATCTAGAAACATTGTCATCAATGGCCTAACTGTTTCACCGATATCTGATGAGGACTGCTACAGATACCTGGGGATAGATGAGAACATATCCTATAATGGTATATGTAACAAAGAACGCGTAACCAGGGAATACTACACCCGATTAAGAAAGATCTGGTCATCGGAACTCTCTGCGCAAAACAAAACAGTGGCTCACAATGTGTTTGCTCTGCCTGTACTAACACCAACGTTTGGAATACTCAATTGGACGATAGATGAAATCCGAGCAGTTGATGTTGGAACTCGAAAAATACTGAACAACACCGGAAACTTCCACATCAACAGTGACATAGACCGCCTTTACTTGAAACGTAAGCAGGGAGGCAGAGGCCTAACATCAGTCAGACAACATTTGAATGTCGCATCATATCTCTCCGAAAACATCTACGAACCTCGAAGCGTAGGAGCCCGTTTCTCGAGCAAGTCTATCTGTATGAAACAGATAAGATCATGAGAGTTGGGAAGGAACTCCTCGAGAGATATTCCCTGTGTGATAATCAAAAACTCACACCCAGGGATGTCGCTCAGCAGTATCGCAGTGAATCCATGGATGAAAAACTGCTTGCCCATCAGCAAAAAATCATGCATGGATATGTTGCCAGGAAGCTCCAGAGTAAGAGTAATATAGATAAGAAAAGTAATCTATCTTGGACCATCAACCGCTATATTGGGTCCCACTTTGAAGGATACGCTAGTGCAATCCAAGAACAGGAGATTAGCACGAAATACCCGATTCACAAAAGAGATAGGGATGCAGGCAAAACACCTAGATGTGATAACAAGTGCAGCCTCTGCAGAAATAACATCGAGGATATCACCCATGTCATCAGCAGCCTCCCAAAGATGTCCTCGCGGTACTATCTACCTATGAGGCATGATGTAGTGGCCAAAACACTGTACGATGCAGTTCCTAAAAAAAGATAGCCCCGATAATAAACACATTAAAAGCTACAGAAATGTGGAAGACATCCATGTACATAATATGAAAGAGTACTGGTGGAATGTTCCAGTAAAAACCCCAATAACATTCAGGCATAACAGACCAGATATTATGATATGGGACAGGTAGAAGAAAGCATGCACAGTAGTGGAAATTTGCTGCCCAGCAGATGCCAATATAACATCAAAGATTAGTGAAAAGGAGAACATTTGTGCAGAACTGATGAGAAATCTCCAGATACTCCACCCTGATTACACCTTCAGATTTATGCCTGTGATTATTGGGGCACTGGGGTATGTTAGTAACTGCCTCAATACAAATCTTGAGAAGCTAGGCTTCACAGGAACAGAAAGAACACAACTAGTTAGGAAATTACAAGTACAATCCATTAATGGAACAGTAACAATATGTAAAGCATTCCAAACATTCTGCATCTAATAACTGCATATACACATATACAGATGCAAAGCATATACACATGCACACATAAAACTCAAAACATACACATCCACACATACAATAACATCCATATCTACACATGCATGCATACATAATCTACCTAGTTGATGTTGTGTAAATTCCAATGAGAGAGTCTTGTGTCTATGTTAGAAACCAACTCTCTCTCTATTGGTAAAACCAGAAGAACATACATACATGCAAGCATGCATACATACATACAAACATGCATACATGATGGCTGCAACTCGATTTCGAGTAATACCATCATTGATACTTAAGCATGAGCATCACGGACGTGGCTTTTCGCATCGCAAAAAATGTCACATATCAAGCGATGACTGTGCTTGAAGCTTTTTTAAGTTAGGAAAGGTTTTCCATGGAGTCAATTCCACTCTCTGAACTTCGAATGCATTTGCCCCCAAAATAGAACTAGTCTCCATTATTGGATACAAACGAAGTCGCAGGTTTTATATAAGAGAGACCTTCTTCTGGAGAGATGTCTTAATGAAGACTATGAGTCTCTCGCTCCACAAAAAAAAAACTTTATTGGGGGGTCGTTGACTCTGCTGAGTTCCTCCCCCTCCCCTTTGACTGGCTTTGTTTTTCATCGCGCAGGGTGTCCAACGATCCGACCATGCACAGGTTGTACAGGGTTACCTGTTACCAATAATACTGAATAACGACCTGACATACATACATATATGCATACACATACATATATATATATATATATATATATATATATATATATATATATATATATATATATATATATATATATATATATTATATATATATTTATTTAGGTTTGAAGGTTCACCACTGGATAGAGCTGGTCATTCCGTATGTCCAGCCTCGTGTTATTTTATTATAATATATATATATATATACATATATATATTAAAATAACAGTTTAAAGTTTAAGCAAAGAATCGCTACTTTCAATATATATATATATATATATACAGGGTGAAGCATTAGTAAATAACTACTGGGATCAATGTGATTGCCTAAATCTCTGGAAGACCGCACTCTAAAAACAGAAGCCAGTTAAATGGCTTCTGATTTAGGCGCGACGCCAACAATTTGGGTGAGGAGAAACACGATTAAATCGACGCCAGTACGTTAGTGGTGCTTTATTTTATTGACCCCGTAATGATGAAAGGCAAATATAACCTCGGCGAGATTCGAACTTAGAATGTAAAGAGCTACAAACCATTTTGTCCGACCCTCTACCAATACTGCCAACCCACTGCGTGTGTCTGTGTCTTTGTGTATATTTGCGTGTGTGTGTGTGTGTGTGTGTGTGTGTGTGTGTGTGTGTGTGTGTGTGTGTGTGTGTGTGTATTCGTATATCTGTTTACATAGAAAGCTCAATTATGTTGTTTGAAAGAAGGCTCAGGA
>OZ024743.1:57513227-57518227 GCA_964016885.1 Eledone cirrhosa | reverse complement strand
AGAGAGAGAGAGAGAGAGAAGAGGATGGAACATCGGAGTTTTGAAATAAAAATTTAAGAAGGCTGGGGAGTTGGGTGAGTAATACGGCATTCGGGAGTCGGGGCTGAAGAGAAGATTCGAGGTGTGTCATTAGTGCGGTTATGTATGTACAGGTGGAGTGAATCTCGTTGGTGTATATTATTGCTTCATGGAAGTGCGCCTGTATATATATATATATATATATATATATATGTGTGTGTGTGTGTATATATATATATATATATATATATATATGTGAGTGTGTGTATTGTGTATATATATATATATATATATATATATATATATATATACTAACAAAATTAAGTTAAAGATGTCATGTCTGATAATATCTAAAACATGCGCCATATCACCTGTAGAAAAAGCTCAAAGATTCCAAGGAATAAATCCGAGCATTTATTAAAATTAAATTTAAATTAAATTAAAAGTCGATTCACATATATATATAAAATAAACATATAAAATATTGACCGAGGATAATTTATAAAGAGTGTAAACACACATAGTTACGGAGGTAATATATTAAATTTTTAACGAGAACCTTGAATATAGATTTGCAATAATGATTAATCTCCTTTGTATATATTCCATTATAGTGTGTATATATATATATATATATATATATATATATATATATATATACACACACACACTCCAGTAGCAGTCAACGAAGATACTTCTAACATAATATATATGACGCAGTAAATGTTTGTTTTCATTTTCATACTTATATACCAAAATCTAAAACCTAACACATGTATATGTGTATGAATGTTCTTCTGGTTTTATAATTTCACAAATTTTTACCAATAGAGAGAGAGTCGGTTTCTAACATAGACACAAGACTTTCTCATTGCAATTTACACAATATCAACTAGGTAGATATGTATGCATGCATGTGTGTGCAGGTATGGATGTTATTGTATGTGTGGATGTGGATGTTTTGAGTTGTATGTATGCATGTGTATATGCTTTGTATCTGTACATGTGTATATGCAGTTATTAGATGCAAAATGTTTGGAATGTTTTACATATTTTTACTGTTCCATTTATGGATTGTATTTGTAATTTCCTAACTAGTTGTGTTCTTTCTGTTCCTGTGAAGCCTAGCTTCTCAAGATTTATATTGAGGCAGTTACTAACATACCCCAGTGCCACAATAATCACAGGCATAAATCTGAAGGTGTAATCAGGGTGGAGTATGTGCAGATTTCTCATTAGTTCTGCATAAATATTCTCCTTTTCACTAATCTTTGATATTATATTGGCATCTGCTGGGCAGCTAACTGTGCATGCCTTTTTTTCTCTGTCCCATATCATTATATATATGTATGTATGTATGTATGTAAGGTCATATTTATATATGCAACAAACTTTGGTGATAAAACAGAGAGGTCAAGTTGAGTGGAGAAGCGGAAAAGACATGGAAAAAGAAAGAACTAGAGATAATGTTACCTAGGAAATATTTATTGTTCCTTTTATTTAGGATGAACCATCCATTGTCAATGGGGTCTGAATATACCTTCGAATTGGACGAAAAGACAGAAAAGTAAAAAACGAATACTCATCAGAATATGATCAAATTAGAAGATACTAGTTTGATGCGGAATAGAGAGAGGAGAAAAGACATCAAAGAATCAATGTATAAAGTTATTGAAAACATTAATCTGATAATGTTTTGATTGAACTGAAGACATTTGTTGATAAATGATTTAAGCTTACACAAAATATTCCTGACTGAGATATTGCTTTTAATTGGAGAAAGAAAACAAAAACCCAGCAGTAATTATCAACAGTCCTTAAAGAAAAGAGGAGATAAAGTTGCGTCTCGAATAATTGCTTGATATCATTTTGAAGAACAGTTTTTAGAAAAAGAAATTAATATTCAAATCTACTTATACATGGCTACTCTACAGTACATTTTTTTTAAAGTATAGAATGCCTAGTGAAGTCGCTTGGCTTTGTGGTTAGGACATTCGGCTCTCTATCGTAAGGTCATGAGTTCGATTCCCAGCTCGAGTGCTCCAGTCCACTCAGCTGACAAAAATGACTTGTACATGTAATTTAAAGGGCCAGCCTTGTCACATTCTGTGTCACGCTGAATCTCCCTGGGAACTACGTTATGGCTATGCATATCTATGGAATGCTCAGCCACTTGCACGTTAATTTCACAAGTAGGTTGTTCCGTTGATCGGATCAACTGGAACACTCGTCGTCGTACCCGACGGAGAGCCAGCTATATAGAATGCTTACCTTGTATAAAATGCAAGCAGATTTTGACATGAAATTCAACTAAAAAAAAATACTTTTTATACACCGAATAATACGGTACATCCTTAATGGAAAATCATATTTGCCTGCAATGGGAGAACTATAAGTATACTTCTGTTTTATTGGAGCTCTTGAAAATAACTTGGTCATTTTTTCAATACTGATGATGCTGTTAAACCCCCAACCATCTCTGAGCAGATAGACATAAAATCAAAAGCATTCATCTTAGAAGTATGTGGGACTATATTTTCTTCAATGTCCTTTCTGCAAATATATCAGTGATCTGTCCCAATATTGAGTGACATATCAACGAACCTACACTCTGTTCTCTTTATATTTCCATTCTCTCTGACAACTAATCACGTTAAATGCTTTTGTGGAGGCGTGTGGCTAAGTGGTTGGGATTTTCGGTTCACGATCGTAAGATCGCGGACCATTCGATTCCTTCCCGAACAAGGCGGCACGCTGTGTTCTTGAACAAGACGCTTTATTTCACGTTATTGTAGTTGTCTAAGGACATATCATCTCCTTCTACTGTATTAACGATATCGAAATCTCTAATAATAGAAAATGATGATGTGTTGCTGGGGCCCCCTATTGTTTCCCCACACCAGGAATACTCAGGAATACTCAGCCACCTAATGTGAGGGCTGTTCCATTGAGCGAACAACTGGAGCTGTTATCATTGAAACCGACGGAAAGCCACTATGATTTGTATGTATGTATGTATGTATCGTATGTATAGATGTGTGTATATTTATGTATCCATATATGTACGTGTATATATATGTATATATATGCATATATGTACGTGTATATATATATATATGTGTATATGTTTATATACATATATGCATATCTATGTATATATGGACGTATGTATCAATGCATGTAAATATGTATGTATGTATGCATGCATGCATCTATGTCTGTTTGTATCTTTGTACGTATGTATGTACGTATGTATGTTTGTACGTATGTACGTATGTGTGGTCACCAGTTGGTGCTACTGGTAACATGTATCCCAGTACAACCTGTCTCATGGTCGGGTCGTTGGCGACTAAACTGGCAACCCCACCAAGGTTCCTTGGTGAGGAGGGTGACTTTGGACATCCTGCAGGACTAAAAAAAAAACCTGTCAAAGGGCAAAGGAGCTCTTAAGAGTCAATGGCCATCCAAAATCACCGGGAGAGATGACCCCTTAGCCTTTGTCAAGGCAGAATTCTAGGAGAAGGAAAACTCTGATATAACACCTGCAACTCTGATGGTATCCAATGATGTTGACTTGTTCTTCTTTTTGGTAAATATCATCTTGGTTAAGAGAGTGGGACTGGCTTTGTGCAGTGCCTTTGCCTCACTATAAAAGCTTCACGGCACAGGCATTGCTTTATATCTGGAGATCTCTCTGCAGTTGTCGTCACATGGTACCATGGGCCCAGCACTATGTGTCAATAATTGTCACAAGTGTAGTGTTTGTACCCGAGTTTTCAAGTCGCTGGCTGGACTAAAATGTCACACTCGTTCAGCGTATCGGTAGGGGTTCTCCTACATGGATGTAAAGTAGTGGCCGTACTCGAAAACAAGTTGGCAGCCACCATGTGTGTATGTACATATGTATGTATGTTCTTCTGGTTTTATAATTTCACAAATTTATGTATGTATGCTACTGTAGAATGACATGACTAGAGAAAGAGATAAAACAGCAATGCTGAACTATATTTGTAACTTTTGTAAAGAAATGTTTATGTAAAAGATGTGTAGAAAATGCACTTTTAATTTGACTAAATGTTTGTTACATGTCATTTCTTCTTTAAATGTATTTGAAAACGAATATTCGTTTTTAGATAATTTAATATTACTTGAAGACTTAGAAGAACTTCTCTTTTGGAGATATAAATCTCTTTTGTAAATTGCGTGTTTCAGCTTAAAAGACTTAATCCAATGATAAAAAGCTTACATTTCTATTTGAAACCCGTCGAAATTCTTCCTAGAGCAGCAGATATAATAAAAAAGCAATATCGGGAAATCCTCCAGGAAACAGTGAGCGTAATCAAAAGACAACTAGGAAAAAGACGTTGTTAGTTTACTATACAGTTCATTGAAATTGCTGTCCATTGCTGTCATAGTTACGCTAGATCAGGGAGTTTTTGCCAAACGATTTCTCAAGATATCATGTCACGTGAAATTCAGCTTAATGCTGAGAATTATAAATATTTTAAGCCGTGCAAAATGATAATTACAATTTAAAACCTCATTATTGTCGTAATTAGTATGGAACATTATTCTTTTTTTATATACTTCTGTTCAAAAGACTGAGTTAATGAACATTTCTGACGAGAGAGAAATTCATTGAGAATCCCATATGAACAGTGTTTTGTGCAAGCAAGGGATGTGAATTAGTTATTCATGCATTGTAGGACTCTGGGGGCAAAGAAAATATACCACTTATTTCCTCTGATAGCAATATTCCCTGGCCTGTTCAAAGGACAGATGTTGTCTTGAAATGATGCTCCATGGACTGTGCACAGGAAATAGATTGTCTTCAAATGATGCTCCATCGTCTGTACTCTTCAGAGAGGTAGACTGCCATTGATAACGCCTGGTTTAGTTACAGGATTGAGATTATTCTCAAATTATGTTCTGCGATGGACTGGCATCCTGACCAGGGGGAAGTCTTGTATTCTCAGTCGCTT
>OZ024743.1:57493227-57508227 GCA_964016885.1 Eledone cirrhosa | reverse complement strand
GACAATATATACGCATGTTCAGATATGTATATAGAATCATTTATGTGCACACACACACACAAATATATATATATATATATATATATATATATATATATATATATATATATATATATATGAATTGACGGTACACCATACATGGCATCAGGTGATATGGGGTGATATACAGACAGTGAGATTGGATGTGAAAATTGACGATTTAATTATATCATTTGTTTATGATATAGTCCAAAGTTTTTAGTTTATATTAATTTTTCTTGTTTCACCGAATCATTCTTGTCTAATAGAAAGCAGTCCTTAAGTTCGGTCAACCATTTGTCATGTTGTGTGTGCCGTGTGCTGGAACTCCAAGCGTTCCATTGATGTGTGTTCCAGGAATTCGAACAACGGAACAGAGCCTAATCGGGAGATTAATGTAGGTATTTGACCCGTGTGTCCTTTACTTAGTTATCAGGGAGATTCAGTGTAACATAGTGTGCGGTAAGGCAGAATAGACTGTAGCAATGTGGAATAAAGTGCCTTGCTCAGAAACACGATGTGCCTCAGAAAATCGAACTCATTACATGGCCATCGGGAGCCGCATCCCCTAATCCCTAAACCACGCTGTCCCAGTGTAAATATTTTTCTGGCTCTCTTCCTGGAAACATTGCTAAACATAAGAGACAGGCAGAAATCTCTTGGCCTGCGTCATCAATCCTCTGTTACTTCAAGTGTAGCGGTTAGAGTACTTAGCAGTATGCTGTCACCACTTTAGGGTACTCATGACCCTAAAGTCGTGACTTCGATTCTCGAACCGATGACGCATTGTGTCTCTTAGCAAGGCATTTTGTTTCGCGCTGCTCCAGTCCACTTAACCTCCAGTAGACTCTACATCCTATTCAAAAGACCAGCCTTGTCACATCTTGTGACGCGCTGACTCTCCCTGAGAATTACATTTAGAGTACACATATTTCTGGAATGCTTGGTTACTTGCATGTTAATTTCATGAGTAAGCCCTTACCTTGATCAAACATTGGAGCGCACATCATCGTACCTGACGGAGGCCCATCAACATTTTAATGCAATATGTCAGTTAGTATTTGGAAATCAAATTGCCACATGGCCTTTAAAAGCTCACAAATTTCAAATTTATTTCTTACACAAACTCTCACCCTTCTAAGGTAATTAAATATGTATTCCCGGCTCTTATAAATTTAATACCGGATTTGGGCCTTTGAAAGTGTTAAATATATCAGAAATGTATATAATGGCGGAGGTAATTGGCAGAGTTACTAGAATGTCGGACAGAATGCTTTATGGCATTTTCTCAGGGTCTCTGCACTCTGAATTTAAATTCCACCCTACTAAAGTAAACTTTGTCGTCCATCCTTTCGTGGTGAGTAAATAGTGACGAGTTCAGAACTTTTGTGTCGGTTAAAGATGGAGTGGTATTTATGACCTATGGGGAAGTGTCTGTCTAAGAGGGCTAGAAATATTTTTCCTACATTGGTTTTAACGTTGAGTGAGAAGGGACTAGAGAACTAGATAGTTTGTCTATTGATGCACTTATTTTTCTTAATGGTGTTGTTGCTAGTGGGAGAGTAGGTGATAGGTTGTGAGAAGCCGCTGTTAGCCAACGCCGTGTTATAGTAGGGTGCCGCCCTGTCAAAGATAGCCTTATTAGAGGAGAGGTTTGAGATTCTAGTACTGATATTCTTAACGAAGTTTCTAAAAAGAATGGGAGGGTGGCATGAGTCCTTGTGAATGTAATTAAGAATGTAATTAACTAGGAGCAACACCCCACCAGGGTGCTCTTGCCGTAAGCCTGAAGCTTGCCCCCTTCAACAGCAATGCAACACACCAGCTGTAATCTATAAAGCTGTGGTCACTTCCAACCGACCAAACGAACCACAGGAGGTCAAATCCTATGTGGGCATGGCGGAGGGCGGATTCAAGGAGCGTTTCCTGAACCACCAGTCTACCTTCAGATACCCGGACAGACGACCATCCACGAAACTCGCGAGCCACGTATGGTCCCTCAAGGACTCAAGTATAGGCTACTCCATTCAATGGAAAGCCATCACTAAGTCCAAGCCATACGCAAGGGTAAATCCGACGTGTGGCTTATGTATTGACGAACGAATAACTATCCTAAAGAGATTACGCAATAGTGATTGCCTAAACACGAGAAGTGAATTTTTCACGTTTTCCACACGTCACCAAACATCTATTGCATAACTACAAGGCTCCGGACTGATTCTTTGTAATTTAATTTTTAATTTTTTTTTATTTTATTTTCAACCTAAAAACTTTCCGGATCTTCGCAGTTATCTCCCTTACACCTCCCGAAACGCAGTCTAGTATTGCCCGTGTGAAGTGACCGAGTTTCTGCGCATGCGCGTTCGTACGGTTGTCCTTCCTGTTCCTATAACCATACACATCCCGAGCTGAAGATCCGCGAAGTTGAAACAATTGTTCTCGGTATGGTGAACTAACTGTTGTGTAACCACTTCTACCTAACTCGTCCTTTGGACTGAGTGCTCTACCACTACGGATATTACTTTCCAGTGTTCCACCACTATATATATATATATATATATATATACTGAAGTAAAGGTTAAGTGGAAATATCCAAGAGTAAGAGCACTCAGTCCATAGGACGAGTTTAGTATAAATAATTACAACAGTGACATAAACAGGTACTCAAGTTTCGTTGGATTCTGGGGCCCCAATTTCTTCAACCTGTCATGGGAAAAAAAGGCCATCTTTATTTTTTATTTTTCTCATGACAGGCTGAAGAAATTGGGGCCCAGAACCCAACGAAACTTGAGTATTATGTCACTGTTGTAATTATATATATATATACGAAACTGCAACTTTAAGAATATACATTTGCTTAGTAATCTGGAACACGTTTGGTCAATTATACGTTCAAACCATATCTCATTGAGTGGGTAATTGTGAGCAAGCGAGATTATAGCGAATATTTCCTATAACGTCGTCAATATATAATATATACATATCTGTGTTTGTGAGTGTGTGAGAGAGAGGGGGACTCTCTGTCCCTCTCTCTTACTCTCTGGAAGTAATCAGTTCTGCTCAGACCTTGGTGGAAATGATCTACGCCAGGTTTAAATATCCAAAATGCGCCGTATTTCATGACAACCTCTCTACGAGTGCATCAGGAGTTAAGGGTTCATGTATTCATACATATAGGAGATGTGTACTTATCTTTCTTTGTCAGAAACGGTTTAGGAGTATTGTATGCTACAAATAAATATGCTCAGTTTGTTATCTGTCTTTTAGCGAGGTATGACAAATTAAGTTGTCAGTTCAATAATGCATTGTCGCTCGGTATTCAAATATGGACCCAAAATTCATATAACTGTCGATGCCAACTACGGTAGCATTATTATAATTGAGTTACTTTCATTTATTAGCAGAAATGAAATTTCAACTTTGAAAAGTGACTGCAGATAAATATTTTTCTATTATCCCTAAAATTGAAAAGATTTGGAAAGAAATTTCATGACTGAATTACTGATAATATTTGTAGAATAAAAATGTTCTACCAAATATTACATAATCATTTTTCTAACTATGTTCCAAAACAACATTTTGATATTCTGTCGCCACAAAAGAATTTCTCTTTTAACAAATGTTAAATTTTTTTTCACTTGAATAACGAACAAAATATATATTGTCAGTTTCTATTTCACTAAAGAAATTAACATGAAAGAATCACAAATCAGAATTTAAATGTCTGATTCTGCTAATAACAAATGATAGAAGACGTGTTCTTTGTATGCTGGCTAGTTAAGACATTGTTACTCAATATAAAAGAAAACATTATTTTATAATTCGGGTTTTTTTAAACCAGTGAATGAATGAATTCTGAGTCATATGTGCACATTCATCAGTTGACAAAGAACACTTGTTTATTTGGGTGAAAATAGTGACAAAAACATTTTCTTCCTGATTCTAAATTCTTCATGACTTGCTGGCTAAGAGTTGAGTTTCTTTAAACAAAATCACGAATCGCTGAAGGCAGTAGCAGCAGAAATAGGGAAAACCTAATGGAATCATATGAATTAAACAGGGGGGGGGGGACAAACCGAGAAAATTTAGCTGGAATTCTAAATATGATGACAATTATTGAGGTTCATTAAGATCGACTTTTAGAAATCTGATTCGATTAGCGTACAGCTGAAGTGGATCAGCTAGAATACCATTCCACTAATAGAATAAATGGACAAGTGGATGGATGGATAGTTGCATGAAAGGATAAATGGATGGATGGACAAGTGGATTAATGGACGGATAGACAGATGGATGAAGAGATAGATGGATGAATAGGTGGATGGATGAACAGATGGTTGACTTGACTTTTAGACGGTTAGGTGGATGAATTAAGAGACAGAATCCAAGGGAGATATAAAACAGGAAGCAAATGTGTAGACATATACATACAAATGTGTAGACATAACCATAGTTTAACGTGCCTTTATAAAGATAACAGTAAACGCAAATATTTATGCCGAATAGATAGGAAATCTGCTATTATTCCAACCGGTCTATAGCTTTATATTTATACCAGTAATGACTGAGGTACATCCATACGTAACTAATTACCACAGCACAAACTCTAACAAACCGAGATTTGCTAAGCCATAAAGGACATGGTTATTTAGGAAATTAGGGTTACACATCTTATCAAATGTTGAGTGTAAAAAATTAAAAAGAATCAACATTTGATAAGATGGATTTTAATAATACATCGAAACCGGTAACATATATACTTAATATACATTATACAATTTTTTTTAAAAAAGAATTGTCCCTCTCATTTTTTTGCTATTTACAACTTCACCTTTTCTCTCTATCTCTTTCTCTCTCTCTCTCTCTCTATATATATATATATATATATATATATATATATATATATATATATATATATATACTAGCAGCAGTACCCAGCGTTGCCTGGGTAGGTAAAATAATATCTGCTTTGATGAAAAGGTGTTGATCTTAGCGACTGCTTCTCGATGACTCATCTATGGCCACACTCAGGCCATGCGGGGGAGGGTGGTGATGAGCTCTATCACTGAGAAACGCGGGTGACTGGCGAAGGGGCATGATGGGTGAGAGAGATAATTACTTCTAAAACTAAGCCAAATTTCCTCACGCTACTTGATTGGAAACTGATGAATTCTCAAATACACAACTAAAAGCTCAGACGACGTCAGTGGCCATCGTTTTGCCTTTGACCATCTATAAGATGTGCAATGATAGGTTCTATCGTAGTATAAAAGTTGAACCAAATAAATTGATTTATGTGTCAGGTGGAGCCGAAATTTTGAATTTGAACAAAATCGGTTGAAAAATGTAGGAGCTACAGCCGAAAAGGCGGAAATTTGAGCGAAAAGGTGGTATTTTCGAATATTTAAGCGACTGCCACGCCGTTCCTGAAGAAAAAATCCAAAATGTAAAGCCACTTTAAGACGTGAAATAATCAGATCTAGTGTAGTGTAAAATTTTAACAAAGTAGGTTGATTAATGTGGGAGCTAGAGCCGAAAAAGTGGAAATTTGAGTCTAAAAGTGGTATTTTTGAATATTTAAGCGGCTGCCACGCCGTCCCTGAACAACAAATGCAAAATATAAAGCCAATAAAGGGTGTGCAATCATAAATTGTATTTTGCTTTAAAATTTGAACGAAATCGGTGGCAAAAGCTGGGAGCTAGAGCCAAAAATCTTATTTTTATCTGCAGAATGACCCCGGAATAAAACAACGATACGCTGATATATATAGAAAACACTCCCCGATGACTAATCTATGAGCCTGTAAAGTTTCATGAAAATCGGTCGTAAGATGTAGGCCCCTATAGGTAATACACAGTCACACACACATACTTAATTTTATATATATACAGATATATATATGTGTGTGTGTGTGCGTGCGTGTGTGTGTGTGTGTGTGTGTGTGTGTGTGTGTGTGTGTGTGTGTGTGTGTGTGTGTGTGTGTGTGTGTGTGTGTGTGTGTGTGTGTAAAAGGTAAACAGAAATCGCAACACAATCGGTACAGTATATCGAAGGGATGTATTAGGTTAACGTTTTATATAGCAGGAAGAGGGTCTTAACGTTTCGGACGCCAGTCCTTGATCAGAAGAAAGAATGAGAGATAAGATAGATTGAGGGGACGGGCGGGTTAGACAGGTGAGAAGAAGAAGGTAGTGTAAGAAGATTGTAGTAGAGGGAAGTGGTAGAGAGTCGTGGAATATTTAAATACAAGAAGCAAAGAAAATTTCAATGATACGAAAGATTTCCTGGTGGAAGTTCAGGTGTACTCCGGGTTGGTATCCAGTTTCGGGGTGAAAATCCAATTAGAAAATCCAACGAATTTTGGGAAGTCCACGTAAGCGTTGATATATATATATATATATATATATATATATATATATATATATATATATATATATATATATGAATGTGAAAATGCGAAGTTGAAACTGTTAGAGTCCTTTATTAATTGAGCCGTTATATATATTTCAATGACGATAAAAATCGTGATCTCTTCAGAGAACAAAAGTTGATTAAAAGGTTACATTTCTGAAGCAATTTTATGTGAAAGGGAGCGGACTAAAAAATTGTGTTTTTGCTCTGGTTGCCCGCCCCCTTCTGGTTTCAGGTCATCTCGACAGCACTGCGCGGTTGCAGGGGTGTGTGACTAACACAAACAGAACGAACACGACTAGTTAGGAAATTACAAGTACAATCCATTAATGGAACAGTAAAAATATGTAAAACATTCCAAAAATTCTGCATCTAATAACTGCATATACACATACACCGATATAAAGCATATGCACATGCACACATATAACTCAAAACATGCACATCTACACATACAATAACATACATATCTGCACACACATGCATACGGACATGCATACCTATCTACCTAGTTGATGTTTAATTCCAATGACAGTCTTGTATCTATGTTAGAAATTGACTCTCTCTCTATTGGTAAATATTTATACAATTATAAAACTAGAAGAACATACATACAAACCTATACCCATACATGCGAAGTGAATAGGAAAAACATTATACAATATATTTTAGATACCGTATGCTTTACCAATATTTCTTACGTAACACAATATCTGGAATATTCGATACGATGGAATTGGAAATTCGGAATAAATATATACGTTTCCAAATTTTAAAAATATTCCCAGATGTATGTACTTGTAGCATTTAGTAAAATGTGTGCATGTGTGTAGGAGGGATGGTCATCCAACCCTTATCTATGGTCATGAATCTTGGGTAATTACCGAAAGAGTACGATCGCAAATACAAGCAGTTCCTAACATTACTTGATAGAGTGCGTAGCTCAGAGATCAGAGCAGATGGTCGCTCCAGGTAGGGCCGCTACTTCTCCGAATTGAGAGACCGAGCTCCAATACTATGGACATGTGGTTAGAATATCTCAGGAAAGAATCGCTTTACGGGCAAAACAAACCGGCAGGAGAGCCAAGTGTAGACCCCGAGCAAGATGGTTGTATAACATGTATAACATCCATGAGCTCGGCCGTCTCACTTGTGGATTCAGCCTGATCAAAGGCTGCTTGTGTTTCCCTCTCTCTCTCTCGGTATGTTTTTCTTTTGTTTATTTTCTTTTTTTGTTGTTGTCTTCGCTATCGTCTCTGTATTCTTTTGTTTTGTTTTTGTTTTGTTTTTCTTCCCGGATAACTATTCCTCTTAGTCACCAACGCACTGTGGTGAGATGTACTGTCTTTAATACGTCAAAACATCAGCGACCCACAGCAGACAGCTGATGAGCGGGATTTGTCCTTGTTTGTGATAATATATAAGGAAACAAAGTATCAGTGTTGCATCATATACATAGTTAAGTACATATTACATGTTTCTCTGTCGATCAGCTCGAGGAACTTTCGATTAATGATCGATCCTGACTCTGGAATCTGAAGCTCCTCAGATATGTGTTAGCATATAAACTCGCGTCTAATAGTGGTTGGATATTTATCCCGATTCATTCTTTTATGTTGCCACACACTCTGTTAAAGGAATGTGTTATCGTCGCATTCAACCAGTTAACTGTGAAGTTGTTATATTTATGCTACTTATATATAAACACTCCTGGAATTACTTTCATTGTACCCACGGTTGATCACCACGGAAACACTATGACTTGTCAAGTCACAAACCATTTCATGTTGACAGTCTTCTATATCCCCTAACGAAATCTGGTCACTACTACATTCTCTCTCTCTCTCTCTCTCTCTATATATATATATATATATATATATATATATATATATATATATATATGTGTGTGTGTGTGTGTGTGTGTGTGTGTGTGTATGTATATATATAAAATTAAGTATGTGTGTGTGTGTCTGTGTATTACCTACAGGGGCCTACACCTTACGACCGATTTTCATGAAACTTTACAGGCTCATAGATTATTCATCGGGGAGTGTTTTCTATATATCAGTGTATCGTTTTTTTATTCCGGGGTCATTCTGCAGATAAAAATCGATAGGAAGTATCACCTTTTTTTAGGTATCGAAAAATAAGATTTTTGGCTCTAGCTCCCACATTTTGCCACCGATTTCGTTCAAATTTTAAAGCAAAGTAGAATTTATCATTGCACATCCTGTAATGACTTTATATTTTGCATTTGTTGTTCAGGGACGGCGGAGCAGCCGCTTAAATATTCAAAATTACCACTTTTAGACTCAAATTTCCACTTTTTCGTCTCTAGCTCCCACATTAATCAACCTACTTTGTTAAAATTTTACACTACGCTAGACCTGATTATTTCACGTTTTAAGTGGCTTTACATTTTGGATTTTTTCAGGAACGGCGTGGCAGCCGCTTAAATATTCGAAAATACCACGTTTTCGGCTCTACCTCCCACATTTTTCAACCGATTGCGTTCAAACTCGAAACTCCCTCCCCCAGCATGCCCCTTCGTCAGTCACTCGCGTTTCTCAGTGATAGAGGTCATCACCACCCTCCACCGCATGGCCTGTTTGTGGCCATAGATGAGTCATCGAGAAGCAGTCGCTAAGATCAACACCTTTTCATCAAAGCAGATATTATTTTACCTACCCAGGCAACGCTGGGTACTGCTGCTAGTATATATATATATATATATATATATATATATATATATATATATATATATATATATATATATAGGAACGAGTAGGACCCCGACGGCTGAGCTCAAGCCGTTTCGACGGCTAATTCTGGAATTAGCCGTCGAAACGGCTTGAGCTCAGCCGTCGAGGTCCTACTCGTTCCTATTACCCACTCTACTACCCTAAGTATTGAGTACTTTGGTGCGTTATGGTCCACCTGGTTCCTTACTACATTTCCTTCGTTATATATATATACTCACATATAACTACACTCATACACACATATGACGTACTTATATTAATATTATATCGTCACATGTTGCTTTGATGTATTTTCATTCTTTTCTCAGGAGTTTTTTTAACCAATCAAACGATACAACATATCTATAACTATTAATAATATAAGTTTATTAAATATAATATGAAGAGGAAATGTCAAATTCCCTGAACGTCGAGATCGTCTACTTTTGTATAAGAACGACTCTACATGTCTGTCGCGTTGACCTTGATAATGAGACGGAGCTTGTAATAATGAAAACCACGTGGTTCTGTGTTCAATCCTGCTGCGTAGTATATTGAACAAGTGTTTTCTATTATAGCTTCGTCTTCACCAATGCCATATAAATGAAAATTGATTGGCGGAAACTGGAGAAGCCGTTCGTTCGTATCTATATCAGTGTGTGTGTGTGTGTGTGCGTGTGCGTGTGTGTGTGTGTGTGTGTGTGTGTGTGTGTGTGTGTGTGTGTGTGTGTGTGTGTGTGTGTGTGTGTGTGTGTGTGTGTGTGTGCGTGCGTGAGTTGGTGTTGTTATGTATGTACGTATGTGTATGTGAGCGTTTGCGTTTGTGTTTACATTTACTGTTTGGTTTATCTCACGCGTTTTAGCTGTTCGATACAGATTGATAAAATAAGTACTAGTTATAGAAAAAAAATACTGAGCTCGATACGATGAACTAAAATACAACAGCTTGGCCGCAGTCTAATGATTGAAACCAGTAAAAAATAAATGAATAAATGTATATGAAACTCCATTTTGGATATGTTTGTATACTATGTGACAATATGAAACTATATTCTGGACATGTTTGTATACCATCTGACTATATGAAACGTCTATTGTGGACATGTTTGCATTTTGTATATTATCTGAAGATATGAAATTTCCTGACGTTTTTCCAATACTTTGAGTTTCTTATTTGAATGGATCAGGTCTTGTATCTTCTCTAGTAGATGGTAATAAAATGGATAAATTTCTAAGACGTCTCGTTTTTCTCTTTCATTAAGTAAACTGTTGATACTTGCCCTATCACGGTGTTTCTCGCATACCCAAGGGTACACTCCTTCCCTTGCAATATCAATTTCCTCCCATCTTTTGAATTGTCATCTAGTAATTTTTTCAGTGAGAAAAGCTTTTCAAACATCAATAATTGAAAAGTCTAGTAGTTTTTCAGAGATCCAAGTCACATTCTACCCTTTACAATCCTGAGTTATTTTTTTTTAATTCCTCCTCTATTTTGAATTTTTGCCCGTAAAATCTGTCCAGTGATTCTTTTCTGAGACATTTTTACTAGCAATTTGTTCACTCGAACACCATATTAACGTGAGCAAGTGTTTCAAATCTAAATAATTGTATTGTCCTAAATTAGATTGAGTCTACGGCAGCTGTTTCTTGTAAACTGTTAATTCCTTATCACTGTTATATTTTGGTATATCAGGATCCATTTGATAAATACACAATTTACGTTAATCTTTCCCAGTCCTGATTATAACCCCGTTCCCAATCCCTCTTTTGGCTAAAATTCCTTCTCTGGAAGAGATATTTTTCCCCTTTGGGATTCAATGCTCCATAGTTTTGATAAGTTTAGTGAGACGTTTAAAGTTTGTTTGTAGGTAAGTCTGTATAGCTGTGGACTACTTCGTAGTCTCTTTGATGTTAGACTTTGAACAAACTGTGAAATGGTGAGTAATGATGCTAACATATTTCAATTCTTCTTTATCATTTGTCAGAGTCCGAAGCGGCACACATGACCTTCTTCAGGATCTCTATGATTGGTGAGTGTGGAGAATTTGTTCACGTCGAAGGTCTATCCCGATTACTTGTAGTATCGGGGACTCCACTAAAAATGTTCCAAGTACCTAGTGAGGGCATTAAACTATCAACATATTATCATTGGTTTAATAAATACATAACGTGGTGAGAAAATTAATTGTCGCAGGAATGCTAACAATTAAATTAAAATTTTGCCGAAGAAGATAGATTAGCAAAATTTAATAAGCGAGGAGACGGGGAAGATAAGAGGGGGAATTTGGAAAAAAATTGATACATTAATAAGTGGAAGGGGGACGATTATTCGAGACCCATGAGTACCTATATGATAGTAAACTATATATTATATCTACAATTTTACTACATACTAACATAATTAACAAACCTCTCTCGTCCATTATATATATATGTAAACCTGTAACCTGTAACGACGAGCGTTTCCCTTGTTCAAACATCGGAACTGTCTGTTCGTAAAATTAGTGTGCAAGTGCCTGGGCATTGCGCATATGTGTGTGCTTTTAATGTAATTCTCAGAAAGATTCACTATGATATAGTCTATGAAAAGGCTGGCTATTTGAACTACCATTTGAACTACCATTTGAACTACCATTTAAACTACCATTTGAACCAGCATTTTTCCAGTTGAGTGGCCTAGAATAATGTGAAATTAACGTACAAGTGCCTGAGCATTCCACAAACACCTGTACCTTAGCGTTGTTCTCGGGTTGATTCGGCCGGATATTGTGTAGAATAAGGCTGGCTCTTTGTGTTACAGGTACAACTTATTTTTGCTAGCCTAGTGAACCGGAGTGATATGAAATAAAGTGTCATACTCAAATACACAACGCACAGCCTACAATCGAACTCACGACCTTTAGATCGTAAACCCAACATTTTAACCATTAAGCCACATGTCTTCATAGTTGTTTTAGTATGATACTGTTGTAAAAGAGTAGACATACTTTATCATTTACTTTAAGTGTAATAATATATTAGATGATATTTAAGACAAAACTTAAGCCACATATCTATGAAGTAATAGATCTAAGAGAAACTAATCGATAAACTATGCTGTGCTTGTGAACTAACCAAGTGATCGATCTGTCTAGTGATGCTAGTAAATTTCTGATCGATGTGAAGTGCTGATAGCAACAATAGGTGATCGATACATTTGTGTGTAGCCATGTCGCCAGGCGTAACTGATCGATAGCATATATATAGCATGTATATAGGAAATAGGGTACTAAAAGCTAATAGAAAATCACATGCACACATATACATACACATAAACACACACACCCACCCACACACCCACACACCCACACACACACACATACACACACACACACACACACACACACACACACACACACACACACACACACACACACACACACACACACACACACACACACACACACACATGTGTGTGTGTGTGTATAATCGGGGCTTGTGGTGCATTGGATAACGTGCCTGGCTACTATTCATGAGATACCAAGTTCGACTCCTGCAAGCTCTAGATGCTTCAGTTTTGAAGTAAATGTTTCTTAGTTTTTACTGTACCCCAGCATGGCTTCACCGTGTCGGCTGAAAGGCGGATGAGATAGTTACGAGAGAGTGCTGGAAGGTTGGGCTGGGTGTGGGGTTATGAATAGTACAGGAGGATCACGGTTAGAGTAGGGAGATTTGTTGCACAAAGGGCTCCTTTCAGACTTTTGTAGGCAACTGAGTGGTTAGGGGACTGATACTCAGCTGTCAGTAGTGAGATGTAGTGTGAGTGTGAGTGTGTATGTAATAGTTTATGAGGTAGTAGTACAGTAAGTATAGTGATCATATAGAGAGTAGTGAAGTAGTGATAAACAGTAGTAGTCGAGTATAGAGTTAGTGAGTAGTGAGTAGTAGTAGATATATATATATATATATATATATATATATATATATATATATATATATATATATATATATATATATATATATATGTATATATATATATATATATATATATGTATATATGTATATATATATATATATATATATATACATATCTTTATATATTTATATATAGATATATATATGTGTGTATGTATATATGCATGTATGTGTGTGTGTGTGTGTGTGTGTGTGTGTGTGTGTGTGTGTGTGTGTGTGTGTGTGTGTGTGTGTGTGTGTGTGTGTGTGTGTGTGTGTGTGTGTGTGTGTGTGTGCGTGCGTGTGTGTGAGTGAGTGGGTCCTGGGTTCAATCGGTGTAACCACAGTAATGGTACTCAATAGTAGATTATTTCTTTTGAATGAAAGAGTTCCAATCCTGTAGAAGACATTTCTATATTAAACATGATATATATATATATATATATATATATATATATATATATATATATATATATATATACATATATATATATATATATATATATATATATATATATATATATATATATACATATATATATATATATATATATATATATATATATATATATATATATATATATATATATATATATATATATATATATATATATATATAACATTTCAGTTTTTCTACACTGAAATAATTTATTTCAAACGTTGGCAAAGTTGATATGAATCAACCACAGTACATAGATGTTAGGGTGATAAGTGAAGACCTGCGGGTGTTAAATTCAAAATGTTGAAAGAGAAAATGACAAACTAGAATACTGAAGGTTGTTTAGTTTGATGCTTTACTGTTTCTGCCGTCGTATGTTCTTCACTTGCAATAGTAATGTTTTTCCACATTAGCAATTGTCTGCATATTTGTAAGGTGAGGATATATTCGATCTCAGAGCATATACTTACCTACTTGTGCTTGTAGTGGCGTTTACCCAGGGTGGGTGAGCCGGCTTCGTCAAAGGGATTCATGGTGTAAGCTCATTATTTCAATGGAGTTTCTATGGTGAATGGTTTCACAAGGGTTGGTCAGCCGCCAGTATATGCAATTTAGGATAGAGCAAACTGAGCATTGCATTGGTTATAGCGCCGAGCTTTCGCTTTCACACCCACCTATTAGGTAGAATGATAAACACGGCAGAGGTGATAAACACAACATATTTGAGACATTTTGTAGGCCAGTAAGAAGTCATTCCACTGTCCAGCTCAGGCAGACCGACCCTCGGCACCAAAACATATAGGTACAGATAATAAAGAGTTCTCTACCATTATGACCACATACAAAGTTATAAACAGATAATGAAACTCGTGGGTATGATGGTCTGGTGTAAAGTGCTCTCTATAGTTATAGTAAAATACAGAGAGCGTTCCACAGATCTGGCAAGATAATAGAAATCTTTCTAGCGTTCTTTGGTATTGTGACAAAGAGGTGATAGCTCTCTCTCTATAGCTACGGCATTTTTCACAGGTCTTGCAAGATAATAGGGAGCTTTCTAACGAGATAATTTAGTGTTGTAATATCTGTGATAGAGTTGTAGGTGGGCCCAACTTCTAGCCGATTTCTTCTGTGGAAAAGAGATATAGAGGAAGATTCGATCCCAGTATAAAGAGCAGTGGGCTGGAAATAAACTGCAAAGCAATTCTAATGACTCTGTCTTTTCACCGCCTCTCTTTATTATACTTATAATATATTTATAATACATACATTTTTCTTTAGCGGAGATGGTTGTCGCTATGATGTTTTAAGACATGACACCTTTCATTTGTAATGAAATTTTGGTATTCTGACAATTGAAAACAAGTTAAAGGTTTAACTAAAGTGAAAAGAGGGCTCTTACCAGGACTTTGGTACAAATTTAATCCAAGCCTTAATGTTAGATGACGTGGGAGTGTTTA
>OZ024743.1:57480727-57488227 GCA_964016885.1 Eledone cirrhosa | reverse complement strand
TCTAAAGATATCATCGCGGTACTATCTACCTATGAGGCATGATGTAGTGGCCAAAACACTGTACAATGCAATCCGTAAAAAAGATAGCCCCGATAATAAACACATTAAAGGGTACAGCAATGTGGAAGACATCCATATGCATATGAAAGAGTACTGGTGGAATGTTCCAGTAAAAACCCCAATAACATTCAGGCATAACAGACCAGATATTATGATATGGGACAGGGAGAAGAAAGCATGCACAGTAGTGGAAAATAGCTGCCCAGCAGATGTCAATATAATATCAAAGATTAGTGAAAAGGAGAATATTTATATAGAACTGATGAGAAATCTGCAGATACTCCACCCTGATTACACCTTCAGATTTATGCCTGTGATTATTGGGGCACTGGGGTATGTTATAACTGCCTCAATACAAATCTTGAGAAACTGGGCTTCACAGGAACAGAAAGAATACAACTAGTTAGGAAATTACAAGTACAATCCATTAATGGAACAGTAAAAATATGTAAAACATTCCAACATTTTTGCATCTAATAACCGCATATACACATGTACAGATACAAAGCATATGCACATGCACGCATACAACTCAAAACATCCACATCCACACATACAATAACATCCATATCTACACATGCATGCATACATACATATCTACCTAGTTGATGTGTAAATTCCAATGAGAGAGTCTTGTGTCCATGTGAGAATCCGACTCTCTCTCTATTGGCAAAGATTTGTGAAATTATAAAACCAGAAGAACATACATATATACATACATTTAGACATATGTGCATATAAGTGAGAATGCATATATATATGTATGCATATATATCGCAGAAGTTTCTCGACAAGCTTACAAAAGATGGCTTCCTGGCCACATTGTTAGGATCGGTACATTGCTGCACAAGGGTACCATTTCGAAGAATACGGTGTTTAAACTTATGTAAATATACTCCTTTTTTAAATAAGGTGCTAGTCTGCAAACCTTTTAATTTATCCTCGTATATGTATGTTTGTGTATGTGTGTCTGTGTGTATGTATGTGTGTGTGTGCGTGTGTGTGTATGTGTGCATATGTGTGTGTCATCGTTTGAATATGTTCACCATATATGTTACTTCATACTCATCGTTACGGATATGTAACTGTTTCTGTACACATGTGTACTTGTATGTATTCATGTGTGTGTGTGTGCGTGTTTGTGTGTGTGCGTGTGTCTGTGTGTGCGTGTGTGTGCGCGCGCGCCTTGCATTCCATCTTATCTAAACTATTACTGGTATATTTAACCATAACTGTAAAATACATCATATTAACAAATATCTAATATTAATCGATCGATCGTATCGATCAACAAGATCTCAGACTTCACTCGCTTACTGAGTGTTATTGAACTCGTCAAATCGAAACAAGAAGACAATTTTTCCTTTGCTCTTTCCATTGCTGATACTATCTACCTGTCGCAACACCTGGCAAATTTGATATTAATATACTTGTACAATAGGAATAAATACTATTAATTATTACTATTTATGGGAAAAGTAAAGAATAATGGTAATGAATTGAATAAAGTCTTCTTCTTTGATCACTTACTCCTGGGAGGTTCTTGAGGGCAGTCCTTAAATACTTACAGCGGGTCCCGTCTGAAGCAACCGTCACCAACTGATCCGGCTAGATCGCCAAGCGAGACCAGCCAAGCTCATGAATGTGATCTAGTCTGAAGCAACCGTCACCAATTGATCCGGCTAGATCGCCAAGCGAGACCAACCAAGCTCATGAATGTGCTCTAACCATCTTGCGCAGGGACAGTCCTAGGTCTCTTGGCGGTTAGTTTTGCCCGTAAATCTGTCAGATTTTTTCCTGATACATTCCATAACCATGTGCCCACACCAAGGACCTACGATCTTTCAAGTCGTCGAAATGGGGTTCTTCCGAAGGGTCTTTATTCGATAGAGTGTGTAACTCGGAGATCATTCCAGGTAGAGTCGCTACTTCTGCGAATTAAGAGATCACAGCTCCGATATTATGGGCACGTGGTTAAAGTGTCTAAGGAAAGAATCGTTGGACATATTGTACGGGCAAAACCAACTGGCAGGAAATCCAGAGGTAAACTCCGAGTAAGCGGTTGGATCACATCCATGAGCCACGGTTCCTGAGGTGGATAGTACTAGTGATCTCAATGTTAATATAGTTATAAAGGAAGATCAGCTAAATATAATTAAAATGTATGAAAAATGTGAAAATGTGTCGATGATAACGTTGCCACGGTCGACGGTAATGACCATAATTCGTGATAGGGAGCGTATTATCGCGCACCTCAATTCCAAAACTACTATTTTCAATGTAATGAGGGGCTAAATTTTCCAAGAGCTGGGGAGATTCCTTTCGTTGGGGATTGAACACAAGAACAGTGAACGCATAGCAATGTCAACTGCTAATGCATTAGAAGGCGACACCTTTGTTCCAGGATCTGCTGAAGAAATACAACATTCATTACAAACTCCAGATGGTTTGGCGCTTTAAACGCCCTTTCAGCTAACACAAGGTCAAGATTCAGGGTGAGGCCGCAGCTGCCAACATCATAGCCACTGGAGTATTTCCTGTCAAACTGCATATTATCGACAGTGCAGGAGTCTTGCCCGAGCCGAACTTCAGCGTCGACATAATGGGCCTTTTTTTAGGGAGGAACGGATGCTCGACAGATAATTTATCTTGATGGAAGAGAAGACTCTGTCAGGCTATAAAGTCTCTTAAGAAGCAGCTAACGTTAATGCTTGGGGGCAATTGCAGCAGTGACTTTAACCTCAAGCCGTTCTTGGTTATTGCGCGTCGTACCCCAGGGTCCTTAAGAACATCCCAATAATTCTCTTTCCATCGTTTGGATGAGCTGTCGAGCGTAGGAAGTTTTGTACAATTTATTAGAGTATTTTTAGTAGTCAAAGACATTGAAGCAACTAACCCTAGAATTCAAAATATAGATATATGTGCATGTGTATTTGTGTATGTATGTGAGTGTGTGAGTGCGTGTGTTTGTGTCTGTGTGTATGTGTGTGTGGCGCATGTGTACACACACACATACCTACGTTTATGTGGTACAAAAGAAATCAAAGAGCATTTAATACGCAGTGTAAAGACTATGTGCATAATTAAACAACGAATGACTGATTAGTGCATTACTCAAAGTTTCCTCACACATAAAATTACGCCTGATTTCTACCACGAATTATAAATCACAGATGAAAGATCACAAAATACTTTACTTGTGTGTGAAACTTTTAGGCAGTACTTAATCATTAAGATTTTAATCATATATATGTGTGTGTGTGTGTGTGTGTGTGTGTGTGTGTGTGTGTGTGTGTGTGTGTGTGTGTGTGTGTGTGTGTGTGTGTGTGTGTGTTTGTGTATACGTGTTTAAAAGTGTTTGTATGTATATGTGTATGTATATGTTTGTCTATATATGTATATATATATATATATATATATATATATATATATATATATATATATATATATATTAGTGTAGTTAATACGAAGCATGGTGAGATATGTAGTAAAAGACCAATAAATATTTTTTTTAAAGCTGGTACAATGCGGTAGAAAAATACGAAGAACAAATGATGACAAATGAAACAAAATAAAACAAAGTAGTTTTGCCCATGATATTTCATGTCTATTAACCTTTTTTTCAGATGCGAAGCTGAAACAGTCCAAGACAAAACAAATGGGTGATCAGAGTTTTCAGAGTTTTCTTCCCCAACAGGTCTATGCGTATGCAAAATGCATGCGTATACGCGACGTCACTACAGTAACCATTCTGCCTCGTGTATTTCTGACCTATTATTTATCTCTGGATTGGCAGTATCGGTAGAGGGTCGGACGCCATGCTTTGACGCATTGAGTTACGGCCCTTGACATTCTGAGTTCAAATCCCGCCGAGGTTAACTTTGCCTTTCATCCTTACGAGGTCAATAAAATAAAGTACCAGGTAATTGCTTGCCTTTTGCCAAAAGTAGAAACAATTATTTATCTCTGGTTTTATTCGGTTGATGATAAAATTGCCTCCTTAATCCTTAAACTTCCCATATTCCTTTCAGTCGTCTCTATGGTGACCTCAATGCTGGTTACGACATCTGCTAATATGTTTTTTAACGGAAGAGACTCTCATTGTCACATGTTCCTTGATCCGTATGAGTAGCCTTCTTATGGTACTTCCGATGTATGAGGACCTACATTTTTTGCACGTGATCTTATAGACCACATATGCTATCATGCGCAGTTCTATGCTGTTGACAGGACAATTATGAAGTGTGCATATATCGCTGCATGTGGGTCAGTGTCTGTGGAGTAGTCATCTCAATGAGGGTTTCGAATGTGCCAGCCATATATTCGGTCACTCCTACGGATGGCTTGTCGGATGGCAGCTGTCATCTTCTCATTGAAATATAGTAGCTTTGGATAGCATATGTTATCTTTAGGGACATTTGTCTGCCTTGTTCTGTTACGTATTACTGCCTTGGCATTTCGTTGTTTGTTGAAAGAAGAAGGGTAGCCGATTTTGGTGAAAACTCTTTGGAATTCCACCATGCCGGTATATCTGTAACAACTCTGGCTGCATCTGTTGCGCATCATGGAGATCTCATTCCGTATATAGGCCATTTTGGCTCTGTAGAGAAGGGCGGAGTCGTGGTTCACAAAAATGTTTCGGCAGTCATCTTTCCTGTACGATGTTTTTCATGCGTAAAGTCGAGGAGAGAGAGGAATCCAGTGGTGTCTGGATGATCAACCTCAAATTTTATGTGTGCATCAATGTTTTCAAAGATGTAGATCTTTACGGCTTTTTCACGTGATGAAGTCTACATAAGGATGTCATCCACGTACCCAGAGAAAGAGCATGAGTGGCAGGTGGTGCGTGCTGTGCGTTCCAACTAGTCTGAAAGGGCTGAAAGACTCGAACTCATCGGAAGTCCTGAGATGTGTTTGTATACGGAGCCCTCAAACTGGAGAAGGGTGTTGCACATGACGCTAGAGAACAGTTGGCGGATAGCATCAGCAGTCAACCCAAACAACTGAGGTCGGTAGAGGTGATGATGTTGTTCGTAATTAAATGGATGGTCGGGGAGGCGGGGTCAGATGTCTAGAGGGAAACTATGTCTAAACTAAATGAGTATCTATTCTGTCAAAGTGTAATGGAGTCAAGATATTTTAGTCTATTGACTACTTCTTGTTAGCTGTAAGAACTTGGAGATAGATTTCTTAAGATAGAATTCTTGACAGATGCTGTAACCAAGACATTAAGGTCACCACATGCGACTGGAAGGAATATGAGAAATTTAAGGATTTACATACACACACACATATATATATATATATATATATATATATATATTATTATTATACTTTGGGAGAGTCATGTTGCCAATAAGAAACACACGCACCAGTTGCTCTCACTTCAATTTATTATAATAAATTTATAAATTTAGGAATTTATAAATTTCCGGTTGGTTGGTTGGTTCCACAACCAGATGATTGTTTATATATTGTTAAAGTTCTTTCGTCACACATTCTATGACCTTTTCAGTGACTGGGGATTCTTTTCTTTGTTTTTGTGCCTCTGCTTTGTTCTGTCCTACGCCATCTTGTTGGCGTAGGACAGAACAACCGACCAACCGGAAATTCATAAATTCATAAATTTATAAATTTATTATAATAAATTGAAGTGAAAGCAGCAACTGGTGCGTGTGTTTCTTATTGGAAACATGACCCTCTCAAAGTATAATAATATCGGTTTCAACACACGTTTTCAGATAAAGAATCTTGCTAAACAAATTCAGAAACGAAATATATATATATATATATGCAAAAGTTTTATTTAAAATTGTTGGGTTACAACAAGTAAATATTTTATAACTGATATAAAGCACTCGACAAGTTTTGGAGTAGATATACGATATTAAACAAATGGAAACTATATTTATAAAACCATATTTATTTCATTATACATATTTCGGGGATACCATATTAAAAATATGGCATGCCTTCTTCAGATAAAATACAATATATAAACAGTTTTATAAATAATGTTTGACGTACCATAAATATTGAGCAACCGTTATGTAGGAAGCTGGTTTGGTAGTGAAATGCTTATAAATATTTAGTGTTAAGCACAGTTAAAAAGAAAGACGGAGAAAAAGAAGAAATGTATGTAAAGAAAAACAGAGAGAAATAGAGAGAGATAGGGGAGAGAGAAATAGTGAGGAGGTGAAAAAAGAGAGGCAGCTGAAGGCAACAGATGAATAATAATAATTCATCATACAAAATTGAGAGATTTAGGAGGGAGGGAGTACTGTAATTATTTAGTTATAGTGTTAAGGACAGTTACGGAGGAGACGGAGAGAAATAAAAAATGAAGAGAAAACAGAGAGAGAGAAAGATAGAGGTGGGGGGGAAAAGAGGTAGAACAAATAATAATAATAATTATATAGGGGGAAGTGAAAATCAAGAGAGAAATACAAGAGAGAAATAGGAGAGAAATAACAGAGAAACCTGACAGGCAAAGTCAGAACAACAGATACATAGACTTCATCATATATAAAGAGGGAGGAGAAGAAAGAGCTATATCTAGAGAGAGGGATGATAGATTTACATCTTTACGTTATGTCCTATCAATTTGAATTATCAATTCATATGAACTAGGCAATATAATGTAAATATCAATATTCATGAATGAGACATAGATATATAATGTGTGAAAATAATTTTGCTCAATAATGACCATATGTTTAGTTTAAAATTCTGAGGTCGATGTACCAAAAACTGAGATAAAAACTTCAAAAAAATATATAAGTATATACATACACTGTCCTTAACACTATAACTAAATAATTACAGTACTCCCTCCCTCCTAAATCTCTCAATTTTGTATGATGAATTATTATTATTCATCTGTTGCCTTCAGCTGCCTCTCTTTTTTCACCTCCTCACTATTTCTCTCTCCCCTATCTCTCTCTATTTCTCTCTGTTTTTCTTTACATACATTTCTTCTTTTTCTCCGTCTTTCTTTTTAACTGTGCTTAACACTAAATATTTATAAGCATTTCACTACCAAACCAGCTTCCTACATAACGGTTGCTCAATATTTATGGTACGTCAAACATTATTTATAAAACTGTTTATATATTGTATTTTATCTGAAGAAGGCATGCCATATTTTTAATATGGTATCCCCGAAATATGTATAATGAAATAAATATGGTTTTATAAATATAGTTTCCATTTGTTTAATATCGTATATATATATATATATATATATATATATATATATATATATATATATATATATAGTTAAAAGAATAGAGGTGTAACACACAAGTTATTATATATTGGTAAACGGAATAGAAAATGCTGACAAATTGTTCACAGTTGAAAAATGGTTTAATTAGGAATAAAAGAGTATTAGTGATTGTATGGGTTAGTATTCAGTTGTGGTTTTAAGTTTTTAAGTTT
>OZ024743.1:57438227-57475727 GCA_964016885.1 Eledone cirrhosa | reverse complement strand
TTATGGGGCCATCATATCTGACATCTCATCCTGTCCAAGATATCTGTAGTTGTCACCTGATTGCAGAGGTTGTATTGTCAGGCCGTTCATCTCTAGATTTCTAGAGGAGGGCACAGCTCTTCCACGTTTTACTGCCAAATATGCACACTTGGATTCACCAAATTTCATTTTGATGTCGGTTGAAAATTGTGTAATGAGGTCCAATTGTTTCTTGATGTCATTGATATTTGGCCCATACAACTTCAGGTCATCAACAAAGAAAAGATGGGAGATACTTCTGGGCCCACTTCTTTGTCCACCTTGTTTCCTGAGTAGGTAAGATAGTGGATTCAGTGAGAGAACGAAGAGTAGCACTGACAAGCTATCACCCTGAAAGATGCCCTTCTGGTAATGTATCTTATCAGTCTTAACCTGCTCCTTCTCACCTCTAAGGATGAAATTGGTGTACCAGTTCTTGGTCAGGCGTTCAACAGCAGCTACCAATGGTTGTGGGACTTTAGCTAACTGTAAAGCCTTAATAATCCAGTATGTATGTCTGTAAGTATGTATGTATGTATGTTTGTATGTATGTAAGTAAGTATGTATGTAAGTATGTAAGTATGTATGTATGTATGTTTGTATGTATGTATGTAAGTATGTATGTATGTATGTTTGTATGTAAGTATGTATGTCTGTATGTTTATGTATGTAAGTATGTATGTAAGTATGTATGTATGTATGTATGTAAGTATGTATGTATGTACGTATGTATGTATGTATGTATATATGTTTGTATGTATGTAAGTATGTATGTAAGTATGTTTGTATGTATGTTTGTATGTATGTTTATATGCATGTATATATGTTTGTGGGTAGGTAGGTAGGTAGGGAGATAGCTAGATATTAGTATTGGTAAATGAATGGATAGATAGATAGATTGATAATAGATAGGTAGATAGGTAGATAGCTAGCTAGCTAGCTAGGTAGCTAGCTAGCTAGCTAGATAGATAGATAGATAGATAGATAGATAGATAGATAGATAGATAGATAGATAGATAGATAGATAGATAGATAAATTTCTATTTATTTGCCACGAGGGTACAAAAGAAGGGGACATTTACACAGTGGGGGAGTTTACATAAATCGAGTAAAGAAAAAAGGAATAACAATAATAATATAACAATAAAAAGTCCTCAAAAGGGAGGGGGCGTGTTGGGGATTGCACATACCCCCGAAAAGTGTGCAACTCTTTTCGCGGGGGAAGCCCAGAGAGGAGGCGCTCCCCCTTTCCTCTTCACTTCTTCACCTACAGAACAATGTAGAGAGAAGGCCCATTTACGGGCCATTCTCGCTTCTTTTACCCACCTTTCATAAAACTGTCTGGGGCCAAGCACTTCTCTCTCCATCCTGATCCTTCTTCCGAAGTGGTATCGGAAGAAGTAAACCAGGTGATGGCCGGAGAGAAAGTCACCCGACCTCAGACCTTTCAGTCGCGTCCACCACACAACCTCTTTCATCATGGCTATTACGCACAGAAAGACCGCCTCTGCTTCATTTCTGAAGTGAGGAGGCGGCTTGATGTTCACCACAGACTCGGCGGTTAATCGAATCGGCGCCACACGCGACAGCAGTCGTTCGACGTAGCCCCACAGATCGGCAACGCCCGGGCAGTGTACCAGTGCATGCGCAACGGTTTCCTCGTCGCGCACGCATCTGGGACAGATCTTTTTCGCGGGATCCCTGCCCGGGCGCCCGTGTCTGTAGAGCTTTTCTCGAACGGGCAGAGCCCCCCGGTAACACTGCCAGGCTATGGACCTCTGGAAGTTGTCGATGGGTCCCGGGCCGAAAGTTCTACCGAACAGGCTGGCCAGTTCGTCCTCCTCCATGCCTAGCGACTCTCCAAGGGTGTCGTCGCCCTTGCTAGCCACCAACCCTCTATAGAATGTCGAGGTGGATTCTCCACTGATAGTCGGGTCCGCTTGCCAGATAGCCGTGAGCGCCTGGGCACACTCGGTGTGCCAGTTGCCCAGTTTTCTCGGTCTTTGCTTCACCCAGGATTGCAGTTCGGTGAGCGAGACGAGCTGTGGGAAGGCTCGCCTCACAAACGGGGCCCACACCGGCTGACCGTTGAGGAATACCTGTAGATGCCGTAGCCTCAATGCGTGCCTACGCATCAACAGCCACGGCATACCCAGCCCTCCTTTCGAACTTTCGAAGGGTGCTGGCAGCAGATGGATCTCCTCACCATGGGAGGCCGCTTCTTCCAGAGGAACTGGAAGAGCATGCGTTCCATGATGGTGATCTTTTCCTTGGGGCAAGGCACGACGGTCAGGCGGTAGTAGATGACGGACGCTATGTAAGCGTTCGTCACCTCCGCCCGACCTTTCAGTGATAGTTTGCACTTGGCCCACTTCTGGGTCAGCGCAAACACCCTGCTCGTCACCTCGCCCCAATTCTTCTCCACCTGGAGGTCCGGTCCGAACCAGACCCCAAGCAGCTTCACCGGGCCCTCCGTCCACCGCCCGACGACACCGTCTAACGGCATCGGTTTGCCCCTCCACGTTCCGAGTTGCAAACCGACTGACTTGTCCTGGTTCAACCTAGCCCCGTCAGCCTTTCGTATTCCTCCAGTAGGGTGGCGATCGCCCCGATTTCCGAGGCGTCCGCCACCATTACTGTTACGTCGTCGGCATAGGCCGAGACCGCTTTGTGCAATCCCAGTTCCAGGGGTATGCCCCGCAGCAACTCCAACTTCCGCAGCAGTGGCTCGAGAGTCAATACGTACAGAAGGGAGGAGAGGGGGCACCCCTGTCTGATGGACCGGGTGATTTGAAACGGCTCTGAGAGGTAGCCGTTTACTTTAATCCTAGAGTAGATGTTGCCACTGTGCATGGCAGAAATCCAGCCCCTGAAAACGGGTCCGAAGCCCGCCGCCGCTAGCACCGCATCCAGGTAACCATGGTCGACCCTATCGAACGCCTTAAATTGATCCAAGTTGATCAGGGCCCCACCAAAGCCGGGTTCGTTGCCAACCCTCTCTATGATGTATCGCATGAGGTGGAGGTTGTCGTGAATGGACCTGGACGGGATAGCGCATGTCTGCGCGTCTCCCACCAAATAACCCACCACAAGCGCCAACCTCTTCGCCAACACCTTGGCCAAAATCTGTAACTCTGCATTCAGAAGAGTTATGGGCCTAAAGTTACTTAAGTCGTCCCCCTTGCTCTCGTCCTTCCTCACTAGCGTGACCACGCCCTTGGTCACAGAACAGGGAATTCTCCCGTTCTGTTGCCAATTGCAATAGACAGCCTCGAGGAGTTCGGAGAACAAGACCGGCATAGCTAAATAAAGTTCGTATGGTAGACCATCGAGACCCGGGGATTTGCGTCTGCTGCATTGGCTGAGCGCTTTCCCGATTTCAGTGGCTGTGATTGGCCTTTCGCAGCACTCCGCTTCGCCGTTCGAAAGACGCGGTAGACCGTCGAGGTATGGACCGAAGTCCACATCCCCGTCCGGCCCCCCGCCCCCTCCAAACAGTCGAGTAAAGTGCCTTTGAAAGGCCTCGCACATCCGCTCAGGTTCAAGGATCACCCGTCCATTCTGGTCTCGCAAAGACCGAATGGTGGATTTAATCCCACTCTTGGCTTCTGTCACGCGAGCCCAGCTAACAGCTTTGGTCCCCTCGTTTCCTAAAGCACGTATTTTGCTTCGGACAACGCAGCCTTCGTGCTTCGCGTCAAAGAACTGGCTCAACGCCGTTCTCGCCGCTAACACTCTGGCTACGTCTCCGCTCCTAATCGCCTCTTCTAGTTTATCTGTTAACTCCCTTTCCTTCCTATTTCTATTCGCCGCTAGTTCCTTACTGTAACCTATCGAACTTACTCTAATCTCTCTCTCTTTAGAGATACCCACCACCTACTGTTGACGATCGCTCCCGTCAACCGCATCTTAACTAAGCTACTAATCCGGTTCCTGTAATCTTTCTTTGCCGGCAAGGACAAGTTCATCTTCCAGTAACCGGGACCCTGTCTATGCGTTCTATCAAGGTTGACCACGCAGGTCACTAATTTGTGATCTGAATAGCCAACCATGATCAATTCTGGACAACTAAATACGTCCCTATCCTTACTCCTAACCAAAAACCTATCTAGGTACGATCTAGATTGTCCACTGCGGTTTGCCCAGGTCCAGGTTGGCGCAGTTGGACAATCTAGTCGAAATCTATCGACCAGGTCGAATCGGTCGAGTAACCCCTTGAGGCTGCTACACCCCCCTCTGTCGGGACATGCCCCTGCATAGTCCCAACGCGCATCTAGGATTCCATTCCAGTCCCCCACTAAAAGCAGGGAACGCGACGTTCCTAGAAAAGTCTCCAGACGCTGGAAGAAGTCGGCTCTTTCAGCCCCGAAGGGGGCATAAAGACCGACCAGTCTGAAAGCCCCGCCTTCACCGCCTCCGACGTCCAGCACCAGTAATCGACCCCCCGGGTCCAAGTGAACAATCTGTACGTCGAGAGCCAGACGTTTATCCAGCAGTACGGCAACTCCCCCCCCCCCCCGCCTCCGGGTTGACAGAGAGATGCGTGCATCTCAAAGTCATCGAAGGCGGGCGCCAGCTGTCTCACGCTGCTGATCCGACTCTCGCAAACAACCATCACATCTATACTTTGTGACCTGAGGTCATTTAGAAGCTTTGCTTGCTTCCAAGCTGAGCCCAGGCCACGCGCGTTCAAACAGCCAACTCTCAATTGATCTATTTTGGTGTTGAAAGTGAAGAAAGAAAAGCACCTACCTCTCCGGGTTGTGTAATTTCCATGGCATCAGGTGTGTTGGGTGGAGGGATGTTTTGTGGTGGTGTGGGGGTACCCGTGTGTGGTGGGGTTGGGGTATTTGGAGTTGTGTCAGGGAGAGGGGCGGTTATGGGGAAATCTTTCAAGAGGACGCGATTCAACGGTTTTAAACAGGGGGGGCTCACGTCCCGTCTAAATTGTTCTTTTAAGGAACGATAAAGGTCCAGAGGGACCTTTATCATTTTTAAATGGGTGAAGTTCTCTGTTGAGATAAAGTTTGGCCCTTCGGTCTGCACCATAGGGTTATTGTTTATTAATTTAACCAGTTTTTTGTTTTCTTTATTTATATATGTGTATTGCAACGTCTTTTTTTGTGATGCTGTCAATGTTTCGGAGGGGGGAGGCGCAGATTTATTTTTGTTTGTTGAGGGTGGGGTGTTTTTGATTGGAGTTGGTGTTTGTGTGTGGGTTATTTGTGGTGTGCTGGGTGTGTGTTTTCTTTTTTTTCTTTTAACTTGTCTGAAGGCTTCTCCTCCTTCTTCTTCAGAAGTTGGGGGAAACTCTTCAGCGCTAGGTGGGAGGGACGTCGTGTCTGGTTTTTTTTTGCGGGAGGGGTAGATTTGTTGCTGTTTTTTTTATTATTTGTTTGGAATGGGTTTTGTGGTGGTGGTGGTGGTGGTAATGTTTGTGTCGTGCTTGTGGTTGGTGATGGTGGTGGTGATGTTTGTGTTGTGGTTGGTGGTGGTGATTTTTGTGTCGTGCTTGTGTTTGGTGCTGGTGATGGTGATGTTTGTGTTGTGTTTGTGGTTGGTGGTGTCTGTATTTTGTTTGCTGTGTGTGGTATTAGTGTATTTTTGGAGGTGGGTGGTGTTGGTGTACTGTTTGTGGTGGGTGTGGGCAATAGTCCTTTTGGGGGGATACGTTTCGGGCAGTTAGCCTTAACGTGTCCCCTTTCCATGCATAAATAGCATGCTGGTCTTCTCCCCTCTACAATTATATCTATTGGGGTAAGGTCATCCAGCCAGATGCGATCCGGGATTTGTGCTATTCTTTCGGGCCTCATTTGGACTAGTATGTCGAGGCCCATTCCCAGGAACGCATCTCCAGTTGCCTTCCCCATTGACAGCATTGTGTCTTCGCCCATGTCTATGAAGCCAGCAATAGCCCACCAGAAGTCCATTGTGGGCAGCATTGTTTTTACTTTTACTCTCTGTGTTCTTCTACCCATGTAGGAGGGATAGAAGCTGTATGTTGTCGATGAGAGTGGGCTTAGGGAAAGCTTCTCCGCCGTTTCCTTGTCTTTTGTTAGCACCGAAATGCTGCCATAGAGTCGGTCCTTTCGTATGAAGAGAATATTCTTCATATAGTCTTTTAGGACCAACTCTATTTCCATTTGGCTGGGCTGTGCTGGCTTTCTTGTCTGGTTCAGTATAGTTCTGAAGAGAACTGTGCTCTCTGTTCTGGCTTTCTTGAATTCTGGGGGGGGGAGTTAATGGAAAACATTCCGTTCTCCCCCAAGACTATTTGTTTTTTCGCTTCGGCCAGTTTTTCTCTGGCGGCAGTTAAGTCAATTGGTGTGTATGTTATGGATTGTTTTGTTTTCTTGGCGAAAGTTGCCCTGTTTTTATTTGTATTATTTTCTGTTTGTTTGTTTTCCGTTTGCTCATTTTCCTTAACATTTGTTTTTTCATTTTCCTTGTTTGTTTCGTTGTCTAATTTTGTTGTAATTATTTTTTGTTCTTCAGACTTGGGGGGCGTGGCAGAGCTAATGGCAGACATATCTGCCATCTTTTCCGCCATGCTGCCAAGAAAGAAATTTTTCGGCAAAAAATAGATATTTATTTTACCCCCTAAAAAGGGGGTAAATGCAAAAATGTTTCCCTAAATAACAGGGGTTAGTGTTCCAAATGTGTTGCACTGAAAAATTTATCCGGTACTTACTATAGTAAGGGTAAATCCCGATGGAATAGCGGAGCCGATGTGAAGCGTGTCTTACTCTATCAAGATAGATAGATAGATATGTTTCTTTTATTTGCCACCAGGGCATCAAAAGTGGGACCAGTACAATGGGGGGAGTCTACAAAACAAGGCGTCCTCAATAAGGAGGAGGCAATAACAAAATATAAAAATAAAATAAAATATAACAGAATAAAATTTATAACAAAGTCCTCAATAGAGAGGAGGCGCCTTGGGGGGTCGCACACACCCCCGAAAAAATAGTGTGCAACCCTTTTCCTCAGGAGCACAGAGAAGGGGTGCTCCCTTGGTCTTTCATCTTCCTCACCTATAGTCTGATGTAGAGTGAAGGCCCATTCACACGGGCCATTCTCGCCACTTTCACCCATCTTTCATAAAAACGGCTGGGGTGCAGCATCTCTCTCTCCATCCTGATGCTTCTTCCGAAATGATATCAGAAGAAACGGACCAGTTGTTGGCCAGAGAGAAAGGTGTCTGACCTCAGTCCTTTCAGACGCGTCCACCATACAACCTCTTTCGCCATGGCAATTACGCACAGAAACACCGCCTCTCCTTCGTTTTTGAAGGGGGGAGGCGGCTTGATCATTACAATAGACTCGGTGGTCAACCGGATCGGTCCCACCCTTGACAGCAGTTGTTCGACATAGCCCCACAGATCGGCAATGCCCGAGCAGTGTACCAATGCGTGTGCAACGGTTTTCACGTCGTACACGCATCTGGGACAGATCTTTTTCGAGGGGTCCCTACCCGGGCGCCCGTGTCTATAGAGCCTTTCTCGAATGGGAAGAGCCGTTCTGTAGGATTGCCAGGCCAGGGCTCTCTGGCAGTTATCCATGGGTCCCGGGCTGAATGTCCTACCGAACAGGTTTGCCAGTTCGTCTTCCTCCATACCTAGGGCTTCTCCGAGGGCGTCGTCGCACCTGCTAACCACCAGCCCTCTATAGAATGACGAGGTGGATTCTCCACTGACAGCCGGGTCCGCCTGCCGTGAGCCGTGAGCGCCTGGGCACATTCGGTGTGCCAGGCGCCCAGTTTTCTCGGTCTTTGCTTGACCCAGGATTGCAGCTCGGTGAGTAAGACGAGTCTGGGAAAGGCTCGCCTCACAAACGGGGCCCACACCGGTTGACCGGTGAGAAATACCTGGAGGTGCCGTAGCCTTAATGCGTGTTTACGTATCATTAGTCATGGCATCCCCAGCCCTCCTTTCGGAGGGTGTTGACAGCAGATGGATCTCCTCACCATAGGAGCTCGCTTCTTCCAAAGGAATTGGAAGAGTGCACGCTCCATTTTGGTGAGCGTTTCTCTTGGGCAAGGCACAACGGTCAGGCGGTAGTAGATGACGGACGCTATATAAGTGTTCGCCACCTCCGCCCGACCTTTCAGAGTCAGTTTGCACTCGGCCCACTTCTGGGTCAGGCAAACACCCTGTTCGTTACCTCACCCCAGTTCTTTTCCACCTGGAGGTCTAGTCCGAACCAGACCCCGAGCAACTTCACCGGGCCCTCCGTCCAGCGCCCGACGACGCCATCGGAGGGCATCGATCTGCCCCTCCACGTGCCGAGTTGCAGGCCGATCGACTTGTCCCGGTTCAGCTGAGCCCCTGTAAACCTTTCGTACTCCTCCAGTAAGGTGCCGATCGCCCCGATTTCCGAGGGCGTCGACACCATTACTGTTACGTCATCGACGTAGGCCGACACCGCTTTCCGCAATCCCGGTTCCAACGGGATGCTGTGCAACAACTCCAACTTCGCAGCAGTGGCTCTAGAGTCACTACATACAGAAGGGAGGAGAGAGGGCACCCTTGTCGGATGGACCACGCGATTTCGAACGGCTCCGAGAGGTAGCAGTTCACCTTGACCCTAGAGCAGATGCGGCTGCTGTGCATGGCATTGATCCAGCTCCTGAAAACGGGTCCGAAGCCTGCCGCCGCTAGCACCGCAACCAGGTAACCATGGTCGACCCTATCGAACGCCTTAGATTGATCCAAGTTGATCAGGGCCCCACCAAAGCCGGGTTCGTTCCCAACCCTCTCTATGATGTATCGCATGAGGTGAAGGTTGTCGTGGATGGACCTGGACGGGATAGCACATGTCTGCGCATCTCCCACCAGGTTGCCCACGACAAGCGCCAACCTCTTTGCTAGCACCTTGGCCAAAACCTGTAACTCTGTATTTAGCAGAGTAATGGGCCTGAAATTATTTATATCGCCCCCCTTGTTCTCGTCCTTCCTCACTAGCGTGACTACGCCCTTGGTCACAGCACAGGGAATTATCTCGTTCTGTTGCCAGTTGCAGTAGACCGCCTCGAGGAGATCGGGGAACAAGTCCGGCATAGCTAGATATAGTTCGTATGGAAGACCATCGAGACCCGGGGATTTGCGTTTGCCGCATTGGCTCAGCACGTCCTCTATCTCAGAGGCTGAAATCGGCTCCTCGCAGGACTTCGCCTCCCTGTCCGAGAGACGCGGCAGGCCATCGAGGTATGGACCGAAGTCCACTTCCCCAACCGGCTCCCCGCCCCTTCCGAACAATCTGACAAAGTACTTTTGAAAAGCCTCGCACATCTGCTTAGGTTCAAGGATCACTCGTCCATCTTGGTCTCGCAAAGACCGGATAGTGGATCTACTCCCTCTTTTGGCTTCTGTCACGCGGGCCCAGCTAACAGCTTTAGTCTCCTCGTTTCCCAGAGCACGTATTTTGCTTCGGACGATGCAGCCTTCATGTTTTGCGTCGAAGAACTGGCCCAGGGCCGTTCTCGACGCTAGCACTCTGGCCATGTAACCGCTTCTAATTGCCTCTTCTACACTATCTACCAACTCCCTTTCCTTCCTATTTCTATTTGAGGCTAACTCCTTACTAAATTCTATAGAAACTACTCTAATCTCTCTTTTGAGAGATCCCACCACCTGCTGTTGACGATGGCGCCCGTCAACCGCTCCTTAACTAAAGTGCTAATCCGGTCCCTGTAAGCCTTACTTGCCGGTAAGGACAAGTTGAGCTTCCAGTAACCGGGTCCCTGTCTATGCGTTCTGTCAAGGTTGACCATGCAGGTCACTAACTTGTGGTCTGAATAGCCAACCATGAGCATTTTTGGACAACTTAAAAAGTCCTTATCCTTATTTCTAACTAAGAACCTATCTAGGTACGACCTAGATGATCCGCTACGGTTTGCCCAAGTCTAGGTTGGCGCAGTCGGAAAATCTAGTCGATATCTATCGGCCAGGTCAAATCGACCGATTAACCCTTTGAGGCTATTACACCCCTCTCTATCGGGACAGGCCCCTACGTAGTCCCAACGTGCATCTAGGATACCATTCCAGTCCCCCACTAATAGCAAGGAGCGGGACGTCCCTAGAAAAGTCTCCAGACGATGGAAGAAGTCCGGCCGCATTGACCCGAAAGGGCCGTAGACGGCTACCAACCTAAATGCTCCGCCTTCCCCACTGCCCAGGTCCAGAACCACTAGTCGACCCTCCGGGTCCAAATGTACCGTCTGTGTTGCGAGACCCAGATGTTTTGCAGCAGAACGACAACCCCACCTCCACCGGGCTGACAGAGAGATGCGTGCATCTCAAAATCATCAAAGGTGGGGGCCAGCTGTCGCACGTTGATGATCCGGGCCTCGCAAATAACCATCACATCTATACGTTGTGACCTGAGGTCATTTAGCAGCATTGCTTGCTTCCAAGTTGAGCCCAGGCCACGCGCATTTAGACAGCATACTCTTAGCATAGCCATGTTGGTGGTGAAGAGAAAAGGCACTTACCTCTCTGCGTCCCGGGTATCGGGCTCTTCGTCTCCTGGGGACCAGGCTGCACAATTTCCATGGGGGTGTTGGAGGGTGTGTTTGATGAGGTGGTGGTTTCTGGCGGGGTGGGGACGGAGCTGTTTGGTGGGGAAGGGGTGTCTGGTGGTATGGGGATGACTTGGGTGAGGGTGCCTGTGGTGGGGAGGCCTTTGTAGAGGACGTCGTTGATTGGTTTCACGCAGGAATTCCCCACGTCCTCTACAAATGTTTCTTTTAGAGATCTATAAGTTCCTATAGGGACCCTGATCAGTTTTAGGTTCATTTTTTTTGTTTTTGTTGGAGCTATCCAAAGTTTTCCCTTCGGTTTTGACCAACGGGTTGTTTCTGATGGTCTCCATCAGTGTTCTGTTTTCTTCGTTTATGTAAGTGTATGTGTACTTTTCCTGTGTTGTGTTTGTTTTTGTATGTGGTTCCTGCATGTGTTTTCTCTTTGTTGTGGGTGTTTTGTTTTCGGGAAGGGGAACTTTTGTTTGTGATTTTTGTGTTGTTTGTGCTGGTGTTTGTGTGTTTGTTTCGTTTTTGTTCATGCGGTTCTTTCTTTTTATTCTTTTCACGGGTTGGAAGGGTTCCTCCTCATCGCCGCTGGGTGCCGTCGATAGGGGTTCCTCATCCGTGTTGATGGGTAGGGGTATGTTTTGGGGTTCTGTAGTGTCTGTGTATGTGTTTTTGTATTTGTTTTGGGTGGGGAGGGATTGGGTGGAATAGTGTTCTCTGTTGTTTTTTCTAGTTGTCATGGTGGTGGTGGTTGTGTTGTTATTTGTGGTGTTGGTAAAAGTGTTTGTTTTTTGTCAATTGAGGACAGGCAGCCCTTAGGTGACTTCTGCTTGCGCAGTGGTAACATGCGGGCCGCCTACACTCAACCGAAATGTTAATGTAGGTCTGTCCATCCAGAGGTACTCTCTGTGGGATTTTCATTATACGTTCTGGGCTCATCTGCACCAGAATTTCGTCCCACTAAATATATCTCTGGAGGATTTTCCTACTGAGATCAAAATGTCTTGTTCAAAGTCAATTAGGCCATAAAGTATCCACCAAATATCTACTTTGGGTCTTATGCATGTAATTTTTATTTTTTGCGTTCTTGTTCCCATGTATGTAGGGAAAAATGTAAAATGGGTGGACACAATGGGCGCGATTGAATATTTTTGTGCTGTTATGTTGTTTTTCATTAGCACCGAGATGCTGCCGAAAAGTTTGGCTTTCTGAATGAATAAAATGTTATCCATGTGGTTCCTTAAAACTTGCTCAATCTCACTCTGAGATAGTTGAGCTGGTTTCTTTTTAATGCATTTGAGATTGTCCTGAAAACCACCGTGTTCAGGGCATTTTCTCTCCTTAGTTCTTGTGGTGAATTTATGCTAAATGACCCATTGGGTCCAAAAGTCACATATTGTTTAGCATCTTCCAACTTTTGTTTCGCGTTTGTTAAATCCAAAAGTTGAAATATTTCCGGGTTTTTTTTTTACGGTATCAGCAAAAGAAATTTTGCTGTTGTTGTCTTTCTTGTTGTTGTTGTCACTGTTGTTTGTATTTTCTTTGGTGTTTGTCTTGACATTTTTTTCCTTTTGATTGGTATTGTTGGATGTGATTTCAATTTTTTCATTTTCTGTATTTTTGGTGTCTGTTGTGGGCTGTTATTTTCATTTTTTGTTGTGTGAATTTCCATTTCTTTACGAAAGGAAGTGTTTATTACATATATATCTTTCTGTGTGTGGATACATGAGACGTTTGTGACGTAAGACGTGTTCAGTTGCTTACAAGCAGCTGAAGCTTGTTCCACTTCTAGATGTTGAGGCGATGATGTTGGCCTTTCTTTGTCCATGTCTGCTACTACCTGCTGGTCAAGTAGGCATGGCTTTCCCTACCCATTATCTTGTTTTGGCAAAGTAGGTGCTTCGGCCATTTTTTTTTAAATGTACTGCTTTGCAAAAATATTTTGGATGTTTTTGCCGTGAGGGACTCGATATTTTGGAGGACTGACCAGATCAAAATTTGATCTGTCAGTCCCTCTACAAATTGGTATAAAATTAAAAGTTCGCAATGACGAATTTCTACGGTAATTTAAACAAAACTTACCGAGCGAGGATAGATAGATAGATAGATTTCTTTATTAGCCACAAGGGCGCAACAAGAAAAGGGGACAATACAAAGACATGCCGGGGATTTTACATAGTCGTGTAAAAAATATAAAAACAAACAATTTCAACAATCGAAATCCCCAATAGGGGGGAGGCACCACAAATGGGTTGTTTAATACCCCGTCGATAGAACAACCCTCAACTCCAGGAGCGTGTTGTGCAAGTGCTCCTTTCTTCCTTTTGCTCTCTTCCTCAACCTACAGGCTTATAAACAGAGAAGGCCCAATCACTCGGGCCCAATCACTCGGGCAATTTTCACCCACCTTTCAGTAAATTTACTGGGGTGCAGTGCCTCTCTCTCCATCCTGATTCTCCTTCTAAAGTGATACTTAAAGAAGGGAATCAATTGTTGTCCGGAGAGAAAGGCATCTGTCCTCAGTCCTCTCAACCTCGTCCAACATATAACTTCTTTCACCATAGCCACCGTACAGAGGAAAACCGCCTCTCTTTCGTTTTTGAAAGAGGCTGGCGGTTTGATCCTTACTATGGACTCGGCAGTCAACTGGATTCGTCCCATACGCGACAGCAGTTGTTCTGCATAGTTCCACAGGTCGCTTACGCCCGGGCAGTGTACAATTGCGTGCAGAACTGTTTCAATGTCCTGCGCACATCTTGGACACGTCCTCTTGGAAGGATCCCTGCCAGGGCGTCCGTGCCTGTAGATCTTGTCACGAACCGGTAGAGCTCCTCGGTAGCACTGCCAGGCCAGGGACCTCTGGAAGTTGTCCATAGGTCCCGGGCGGAAATTCCTACCAAACAGACTGGTGAGCTCATCGTCTTCGACGCCCAGAGTCTCTCCGAGCACGTCGTCGCCCTTGTAACGTACAATCCCTCTATAGAATGCCGAAGTGGAGTCTCCACTGATTGCATTGCTGCGCCCGCTTGCCAGAGGACTGTGAGCGCCTGAGCGCATTCAATGTGCCAGGCGCCCATCGTTTTCGGTCTTTTCTTCACCCAGGACTGCAGCTCCGTCAGCGAGACGAGCTGTGGGAAAGCCTGTCTCACAAACGGTTCCCACACCGGTTGGGGGTCGGTGAGGAATACCTGGAGAGATGCCGCAGCCTCAGCGCATGTTTGCGCATCATCAGCCATGGCATTCCTAGCCCTCCGTTGGAAGGGTGATGACAGCAGACGGATCTCCTCACCAGCGGAGCCTGCTTCTTCCACAGAAACTGGAAGAGCATGCGTTCCATCTTGGCGAGGTGTTCACGGGGAAAAGGCACGACAGTCAAGCGGTAGTAGATGACGGACGCTATGAAAGTGTTCGCCACATCCGCTCGACCTTTCAAGGACAGTTTGCACTCTGCCCACTTCTGAGTGAGTGCAAACACCTTGGCCGTGACCTCGTTCCAGTTTTTTTCCACCTGGAGGTCTGGACCGAACCAGATCCCGAGCAATTTCACCGGTCCGTCCGTCCAGCGTCCAACGACGCTGTCGGATGTCATCGGTTTGCCTCTCCACGTACCGAGTTGCAATCCGACAGACTTGTCTGGGTTTAGTTTTGCTCCCGTCAGCGTTTCGTATTCTTTCAGTAAGTTGCCGATCACCCCGATTTCCGAGGTGCTCGACACCATTACCGTTAAGTCGTCGGCATAAGCCGACGCCGCTTTGCGCAGTCCCGGTTCTAGGGGGGATGCCCTGCAACAGCTCCAATTTCCGCAGTAGTACCTCTAGAGTCAATACATACAGAATGGAGGAGAGAGGGCATCCCTGTCGAATGGAACGCGTGATTGTGAACGGCTCCGATAGGTAGCCGTTCACCTTGACCCTCGAGCAGATGCTCGTGTGCATCGCCTCGATCCATCCTCTGAACACGGGACCGAAACCGGCCGCCTTGAGAACCGCTTCCAAGTATCGATGGTCGACCCTATCGAATGCCTTAGACTGATCCAAGTTGATCAGAGCCCCACCGAAGCCGGGTTTACTACCCACCCTCTCTATGATGTATCGCATGAGGTGGAGGTTGTCGTGTATGGACCTGGTCGGGATTGCACACGTTTGCGCTTTCCCTACCAGGTTCTCAACGACAAGCGCCAACCTCGTCGCTAGCACCTTGGCCAAAATCTTTAACTCTATGGTGAGCAGAGTTATGGGCCTGAAGTTGTTAATTTCGTCCCCCTTGTTCTCGTCTTTCCTGATCAGCGTTACTACGCCCTTGCCTACAGAACTGGGAATTCTCCCGTTCTGCTGCCAATTGCAGTAGACGGCTTCGAGGACGCCAGAGAACAAGTCCGGTATGCCTATGTAAAATTCGTAGGGTAGACCATCTAGACTGGGTGACTTGCGTTTCCCGCAGCGGCCCAGAGCGTCCCGTATCTCAGTATCCGTGATCGGTCTTTCGCAGAACTCGGCGTCCGTGTTCGAGAGACGCGGCAGGCCGTCGAGGTATGAACTAAAGTCCATTGCCCCGTTCGGCTCACCGTCGTTCTGCTCAAACATTTGCTTGGGGTCAAGTAGCACGCGTCCGTTTTGGTCTTTCAAAGACCGAATCGTGGACTTGTTGCCAATTTTTGCCTCCGCCACTCGGGCCCAGCTGACAGCTTTCGCTCCTTCGTTTCCTAGAGCACGTGTTTTGCTTCTGACCACGCAGCCTTCGTGTTTTGCGTCAAAGAACTGGTCCAGTGCCGTTCTCGACGCTAACACTCTAGCCGCGTTGCCACTTCTAAGTGCTTCCTCTACCTTGGCTACTAGTTCTCTTTCTATTCTGTTTTTCTCTAAGGCTAACTCTCTGCTATACCCTATCGATTCTATTCTAATTGCTTTCTTGAGAGAGTACCACCATCTATTGTTGATGATGGCTCCCGTTAACTGTTGCTTGACTAGTCTACTTATCCGTTCACTGTAAGCTTTACGTGCCGGCAACGACACGTTCAGCTTCCAGTATCCGGGACCCTGTCTATGTATTCTATCACGGGTGACTAAGCAGACGACTAACTTGTGATCTGAATAGGCAACCATGTGCATTCGTGGACAGCTTAACATCTCCTTGTCCCTTTCTCTAATGAAGAACCTATCTAAATACGATCTAGATGTCCCACTGCGGTTTACCCACGTCCACTGTGGTGCAGTCGGGAAATCCAGTCGATACCTATCGGCCAGTTGGAATTGGCCGATTAAAGTTTTGAGGCTGTTGCTCCCCGCTCTACTGGGACATGCTCCCACATAGTCCCATCGTGCATCTAGGATACCATTCCACTAAAAGTAAGGAGCGAGACGTTCCCAGAAAAGACTCTAGACGCTTAAAGAAGTCTGGCCGTGATTGCGATTGCCCGGTCGGGGCATAAACGACCACCAGTCTGAAGGCTCCACCTCCGATACTGTTCACGTCTAGGACTACCAGTCTACCCTCCGGGTCCAAGTGTACTTGCTGTACTCCGACGTCCAGGTTCTTCCGAAACATAACAGCCACTCCACATCCACCTCCTGGCTGACAGAGAGATGCGTAGATCTCAAAGTCGTCGAAGATGGGGGTTAGTTGCTGCCTGTTGTGGATCCTGGACTCGGTGATGGCTATCACATCCATGCTGTGTGACCTAAGGTCGTTTAAAAGTTGGCCCTGTTTCCAGGGCATCCCTAGGCCACGCACATTCACGGTTCCAACTCGTAAACCAGCCATGTTGGTGAAGAAAAGTTGGAGATAAAGGACGAAAGGTGCACTTGCCTTTTCGTTTCCTGGAGATCGGGTTGTTCAATCTCCATTTGGGTGCTGGGTGGGGTGTTGAGTCGAGTGGGGAAACATTTTAACAGGACGCGGTTGATGGGTTTGTGGCAGGGGTTGCCCACGTCCTGTGAAAATTTAATTTTTAGGTCTTTATAGGTTTCGATAGAAACCCTTATAGGTTTAAGGTGTGGAGACGATTCTGCCTTGACGAAAGTTTTGCCCTCCGTCTCCACCTTGGGGTTTTGGGAGATGACCTCCATCAAACTCTTGTTGTTTGTGTTGATGTATGCGTATTGTTGTTTGTGTTTTTGTTGTGTTGTTTTAGTTTGTTGTTCATCCAGGAGTTTTCTTTTTATGGTGGGTGCTTGTGTTTGGGGTGGTGCTGGTGCTGGTTTTGCTGATAGGGGGATGTTTGACTGTGATGTTGTTTGTGTTGTTGTTTGTGTCTGTGGTTGTGTGTTGGTGTTGGTGATTGGAGTTTTGGGGGTTTTGTGGTGTCTCTTTTTTTGTTTTTTAGATTTCCGCCATTCTCCCTCTTCTTCACTTAAAGAAGGAGAAGCAGCTTCATCCGTCGATGAATAATCATCGTCAGGTGTGTGGGGTAAGGGTATGTTGTGTGGTGGTGGTGTTTCGGTATGTGTGTTTGTGATAGTGTTTGATGGAGTGGGATGGAGTGGGGATGTGTTCTTCAGGAGTGTTGTCTCTGTTTTTTCTGTTGTTGTTGGTTGAGTGTCTGTTTGTTTTGGTGTGGTTGCTCGTTTCGTCTGTCGTTGTACTTGTGGTGGTGGTGGTTGTTTTGGTGTTGGTGTTGGTAATATCGTTTTTTTTTATGATGTTGTTGTTGTGTGTTTGTGGACAAGAGGCTTTTAGGTGAGCTGTGCTACCACAGTGAAAGCAATGAAATTTTCGTCCTTCTACCGAAATGTTTATTTTGTTGTTATTATCAATAACGACTCTTTCGGGTATTTTGGATATTCTCTCCAGTTTCATTTGCAACAAAATCTCCAAATCTGTGCCCGCCCACCTTTGTCGAATAGATTTTCGTATTGAAAGTATTATGTCTGTTTCTGGCTCTACGAAGCCAAGATGTTTGGAGGTATGTTTTTTATTTTTATTTTTTGTGTCCTTTTCCCCATGTATGTAGGGAAAAAGGTGTATGCTTTTGACACTATTGGTGTCACAGAGTTTTTTGGGGCGAGTGCCTCGCTTTTAAACAGTACGGAAACACTTCCGTACTGTTTTCCTCGCTGGAGAAAATCGACATTTGCTAGAATTTCCTTGAAAGAATCTCGTATATCTGCTTGATTAACAAATTTCGGCTTTCTTGTCGAAGTTGACAGTCCTAAAAGTGACTGATCTGCAGATTGTGTCTTCCTTTATTTCAATGGGTGAGTTAATTCTAAATCCACCTCTTTCTTCGAAAGTTACAAATTTTCTCCCTTGCTGGAGCATATCTCTTGCGTTGGAGATATCAAGATTTATAAAATCTTGTTTTTTGTTCACTGTTTCAGCGAAAGACATTTTCTTTTTTTGTGTGGTGTTGCTGTTGATGTTGTTGTTATCGTTGTTGGAAATCTCAGTTCCTTGTCGAGGTGAAACTTTATGTGTAGATGTATCTGTAGAGTTGTTGATGTCTTTTTCATGATGTATGTATGTCAATGGGTTTAATTGCTGTGTTTTCCTGTGTTATTGTTATTTTTCTCCGCTTCGGCGGTGGAAATTTTAAAATTTTTAAGTGTTAATATATTTTTTTCTTTTGTGACAGTTGTATCTATGGCGACGTCCATAGTAGCAGAAGCAGATATAACGTTAATATCTGCCTCTTTCTCTCTCTTTTCTCTATTAACGTTCTCCAGCGTTCTTGTGTTGCTCAAGTTATTTACTTTGTAAAATCTGATATTTTAAAACAAATTTTTAAAATAAAATTTTCGCCCCTGCTGGGGCGAAAAATGGGATTACCACCCGGCTGACAATTCAGCTTGGAGGTTAATCTACAAAGTGTTATGTTTTTTCAAACAATTAGTTCGGTTTTTTGCATAGAAATTAACAAAAAAGCTTACCGGCGATGTTCCACACGTCAGACAGAAAGAGAGATAGATAGATAGATAGATAGATAGATAGATAGATAGATAGATAGATAGATAGATAGATAGATAGATAGATAGATAGATAGATAGATAGATAGATAGATAAGATAGATAGATAGATAGATAGATAGATAGATAGATAGATAGATAGATATGTAAATGAGTGGAAGAGAGAGGGAATGAAAGAGAAGACAGAGAAGTAATGAGAGAAATGCTAAGAATTTAGGTTAGATATCTGTTTGAGGTAAATATGGTGGGGAGGCACACGTCAGTTGTTCTCTGCAGAACAGGAAAGGCTTTCGAGTGACAACATATTATGTGTGTGTGTGAGATTGTGTGCGTTTGTGTGATTGTCTGGGTGTATTTGTGTTTATGGGTGTGAGTGTATTAGTGTGTGTGTTATAGGGTGTGCTGGAGTAGGAATATATATATGTAGGTCCCAATATAAATCGGGAAGCAGCCACTGTCAAAAATGGTACTCAATGCGAAATCATCTGGAAGGTTCGGACTTACTTGATGATTTTGTTCTAGTACTGTAGAAGTCATTTCAATAATAAAATGAATATATATATATATATATATATATATATATATATATATATATATATATATATATATATAATCGAGTCAACTTTGCCTTTCATTCACACAAGATCGATAAAAAAGTATCTCTTTCTCACTTCCATTTTCTCTCTCTCTCTCTCTCTCTATATATATATATATATAAAGAGAGAGAGAGAGAGAGAGAGAGAGAGAGAGAGAGAGAGAGAGAGAGAGAGAGAGAGAGAGAGAGAGAGAGAGGGCCACCCCTTATCAAAATAATAGATATGAATGTAGATTATGTTCCCAGGAACCTTTTGAAATAATTGTTTCTACTTTAGGCACAAGGCCACCAATTACCCAGTTCATTACTGGAACTTTTTGAAATAATGAAATCTAAGGATATCCTATTAAATAAACGGCAGGAATGAATTATATCATGTAATCATAAACTGAGAAGAACTTTTAAATATTATAAACCTAATTAATATACACTTTAGAAATTATTATAATAACACTTTTTTTAAATTAGTTAACCTATAATTAATATTCTACTACTAATGAACTGCATAATTTTATTTCCCGTTTACAGCTATCTTTTCCTAAAATGTATACCAATAAGTATACATATAAACTATTTTAATTTCAGGTTATGATTCTATGTTCCTTATAATCTATATAAATTTGTTATTTCTCACTAATAAATTTACCCCCCTCCCCCAATAATTATTATTATTATTATTATTATTTTTATTTTCCTTTCGTTTTTAACAGCACTCTTCAATTACATCTAACTCTTATTTATCATATCTATATGAATTAATATAAATTTATCAATATAAATATACCTATCAATTTAATTTATTTATTTTCTTTTTATAGATGTAAATTCCCTATATTTTGAATAAGATTGATATTTTTCACTAACACATTTATCGTAAAATTTTATTCTCCTTAGATATTATTGGCATTATTCTTTTATAACATCAATTCTTCGTGTACCTTTTACCGACTTGACCTATTTTCATCCCTAAAATAATCTTTTCATTCATCATACTCTTTCCATTCAAAACTGAAATCTGCCTTCCTCTACCCCTAAATTAAAGTTCTATTACTACTATTCTACCATCTTGACCACTCACTACCTTTCTATTGGTCAATTCAAAACCTGTTCCCAAACAGACCTATTATATTAAATCTTTGTTGGTTTTTTTCAATAAACAAATATCATTATTTCTGAAGACAGCATATATATGTGTAGGTATGTATATTCCCTCTGATAGTTTGTACACATTTTACATAGATCTATATGATATACATACCAACACAAACATATATATCCTAGAAACGATCGTAAAATGATGAATTTTTTAATATAAGGAACTGTTTCTTTGTTTTTATTCATTATTTTTATTAATTTATATATATATATATATATATATATATATATATATATATATATATATATATATATATATATATATCCTTCTCTGGAAGAAATCTGCTGTATTCAGACTTGGTGAGGATTGGGCTCCGACCATGTGAAGGTTATCATCTCCCACTTCAGGACAATAACTTTGATCTGAAGGAAGAGTTTCGAAGATCATGGAATGAGTCTAAATTTACCAACCAATACGTCGTCCAGGACCCACATCTAAACCAGTCGGCTTTGACCTTCCCAGAAAGCAATGGGTGTCCCTTAACCGGATCCGCACAACACTTGCCAAGACAGACCCTCATCTCCATCGATGGAAAATGAAAGACAGCGCCTCGTGTAGCTCTGGGGACTCTGATCAGACAGTACCGCATGATATTCGGAATTGTCCCCTCAGACGTTTACCCAGCGACCCATGAGGCAATCCATAATATTGTGCATATGTCATACGACATGAGGAAGATGAGGGAACAATATATTGTAAAGTATGAAATTTTGTTATATCTCAAATTATTGATCTCAGTAGAAATGTAAAGCATTCTGTATAACTCTCTCAAAAGAAAATCCTTATAATTTCCTTCTCCACCATGTTTACTTTCATCTTATGATCACGTGACTATCAATGTATAAACTCAATTTGGTGTTGCTTGTGAAGGCGCGTGTCCTAACGTTTAGTATGTTGGACTCGCGGTAATATGGCTTGACTCTTGGACCGGATGGTGTGATGAGTTCTTGAGTGAAATACTTTATTTCACATTACTCCTCCTTCCATGAATTGCACCCGACAGATATTATCAGCAATGGAAAGACCAATTGAATTATTGCTTCTTCTGTACGATCTGACGATCGGCTCCTCTACTTTAGTGTGAGGTCTACCGTAGTATCCGTAACCTGCGCTATTTAATTACCTCAGCTGATGTTGTAGATTTGTGTCTATTGATAGTATTAATAACACTACCTTGTTTTATTAACCTGAATGTTGCTCATGTTGCTCTACTGTCTTTATAACCACATGCTGAATTGTAAATGGTCAGGTAAAGCTCATGCTGAACTTTAAATGACCAGATAGACCGCAATCTAAAGTAGGATTTGAACTCAATACGCAAAGAACAGGGAGAGGTGGCGCAAGGAATCTCATCCGGCACTGAAGTAATTACGCCAATCTAACGCCTTTGTATAATACTGATTTTATCGACCTTCAATGATCTAGGTGGGATTTGAAATCAGAGCGCAGGGAGTCATAACAAATACCTCTATGCATTTGTCCTTTCCGGATCTGAACACAGAAAATTTCTTTCGGGGATAGAGAGAAATAAGAAAAAAGAATTAACCTAACACTGACACTTTATTCATCGACATCAAAAGGACAACACGCAAAGTTGACCTCGGTAGAATTTCAATTCAAAGCAGAGTGAGTTAGAATAAATACTAAGGTATTTAATCCGACTCTCTTATAATTTGTTTTTTAATACAGAGAGGGGAGAATGTTAAAGTAACCAAGACTGTGAAGATAATCTGCAGTCTAGAATCTAGCAAATATCAGTTGTAGTTATATAATCTAATTCTTTATCTAGAACTGTGACACTTAAATAGTTTGAACAGTGTGGCTATTATCTCTCTATCACACCAGACATAAATTGTTAAAGAAAAAAACAGTTCAGTTAGAAAGTTGGTTATTGATAAATGGTTAATAATAAGTAACATATGGTTGGTTTCCGCCATACTGATTATGAATATAAGTAATATAAGCAAATATATTTCGATTCTTCTTCGATAAGAAAGAAATACTTTCAGCAAATATTCGTTGATCCAAACTTCAAGGTCTAAATTTAGCTTCATGTAGACAGATTGCTGTTCAAATAATATTGATTAACATAAGCGTCAGTGCCTGCGATAACATCTGATGTGGACAATATTGAAAATATAGCGAAGCTTTTCCTATCTGGCGAATCGTTATGACAATTCACTGCTTCGAGGCGATCACATGCTGAGGTTGAACAATTACTGGGTGATGTGTGAATAAAATAAGTGATCGGAATTTTTTAAACAAGATAGATAAAATATGCGGTGGAAATATTTTCTACTGTATATGTTATCTATTTTGTTTCAGTGTGTTTAAATACAGATCAGTTTTTTAAAAGCGCAGTGGTTGTAAGTGTTAGAAATAGACAGTAATTTTTTAAATAGGACCTGGCACTCTATTGAATGTGTATCTATAAATGATACGCATTCTATTTCTGTTTACTTACATCTTGTGTCATTATGTGTTTTAAAACTAATATACAGAACCATTGCTCATCCGGTTGTTCGATCAACAGAACAGCTTGTTGCTGAAATAAAATGTGGCTAAGCATTCGACGAGCACGTATACTTTTAACGTAATGGCCATTGAGATTCAGCGTAACACAGTGTGTGACAAAGATGGCCTGCAATCACCACACAGGATTCTAAACTGTTTCCGACTACCCAAGTTTACTCACAAGGCTTGAAACGAACCAAAGCTATGGAAAATTACACCTGCCCATGATACCACGCAGTGGAATCGAACCCAGGACATGATGATTGCGTAGAGAACTTTGTACCTATTTAGCCAAGCTGCTTTCCGTTGAAATAGAATTATGGGGCTATCATATGTAAATGGAATTGTGGGATACTGCATGTAAATAGAGTTATGGTAATCTACAAGCGAATAAAGTTATGAGGATATCACTGGTAAACAAAATTATGGAATATTACAGGCGAATAGAATTATGGGATATCATTGGTGAATAAAGTTATTGGATATAACAGGCGAATAAAATTATGGCATATCACGAGTAAATAAAATTATGAGATATTACAGGTAAATAGAACAAAGGGATATTGCAGGTAAAAAGAGTTATGGGATGTTATTAGCTAATACAATTATGGAAAATGAGAGGTGAATAAAAACGTGAAATATATACAGGTAAAAATCATATGGAGGTAAAAATATGAGATGTTATAGTGGAATAAAACAATATGATATATTGTAGGGTAAAACATTTAAAAACAAAACAAAACAGTTATTTTGAGAGGAAAACATGAGTTTTTGTAAAGCAAACACTTATTTTGAGAGGAAAATAACATGAGTTATTGTATTTTAAAACAGATATTTTGAGAGGAAAACAATATGAGTTATTAAAACAATATGAGTAAAGCAAAACAGATATTTTGAGAGGTAAACAACATGAGTTATTGTATGGTAAAACAGATATTTTGAGAGGAAATTAAAAGGATTCCTCGCGAGATTGTGAGAGAAATTCTGATGAAATATTGCTAAAGTATCTCCTTAATTGAAGGAAATATATTGCCAACAGACCATGAAGCATTTCCTTAAGATAAATCCATTTAGAGAACAAGAATTTCGAGAAATATAAAGGAGGTGATTGTAAAGAATTTAAGTGTGCCTCCAAATGCATGCAAACACATAGATTCACATAATGAATACATATATATATGCAAACACGTAGATTCGCAATATATACACACATTTTGTAAGCATATATGCACGCGGTCGGTTATTCAAGCAATGAAAATAAAACACATATATCGTATACTATGTATCGGTAAATATATATATATATATATATATATATATATATATATATATATATATATAAAGAGAGGCAGAGAGAGAGGGAGATGTAGAATGCTCAAACGCAGAAAATAACTGCAAGTACAGTGAGTGGCTTTAAAATAAGCTAATAAAATAGGGTAAAGAATCTTAGAGTCGAGAGAAGAAATTGTCAGCGGCAGCTATGAGGGATCGAACCTTGTATCTCCCAGATACTGGCTGAATGCTCTAGCCATTGAGCTAAGGGACCTCTGACAGCATTTTGTCATCTGAATTAAGGAGCTGAGTCAAACAGCTTTTGAGAAAATAATCAAACATCGCGTGAGAAGCGCGAACTTTCAAAATTATGAAACGCTGAAGGAATACATTTATAGATGTGGGTACAGTCAGTTGTTTCCCTCTCTAAGGGTCTTCGCCCTATTTTTATAAGCTATTCTTCAACAAATAACCTTGCTGAGAGATAACAACAAATCACAAATTCCAATACCAATTAGAAGATATATATATATATATATATATATATGAGATACGATAAGTTAAAAACAGTTAAAAACCTGAAACAAACAGTCATAGAAAACAACATAATATAGTAATAATATATTTGTATAACGCTTACAAAACATTTTGAAAGTTGTCATCGTTTCTATCGCTAGTCTTTCCTTAGAACGATGATACAGAGAAAGGGAAAGATGATACAGAGGATAAGAAAGATGGAGTGTAAAACGAAGAAAAGTTGGATCGTGAAGGAAATCACTATTTATATATATATATATATATATAAATATATATATATATATATATATATATATATATATATATATATATATATATATATATATACATGTGTGTGTGTGTGTGTGTGTGTGTGTGTGTGTGTGTGTGTGTGTGTGTGTGTGTGTGTGTGTGTATCCTATATATATATATATGTATATATATATATATACTTGCATATAAATATATATATACTTGTATGTATATATATATATATATTTATATGTATATGTGTGTTGTGTATGTGTGTATGTGTCTGTGTGTCTGTGTGTCTGTGTGTATGTGTGTCTGTCTGTTTCTATACCTAGTAACTATATGTGCACTCATAAGAAAATGTTCCCCTACATTAACCACGTGAAATATATATTTTTCTATAACATTCTATTTTCTTTCTTCCAACCCTTTTATTATTTTCTCGAATATTCTTGCAGTAGGTTTCCCCTTACAGACACTGATACACACACGCACACACATGCATGCACACACACACAGACACACACACACACACACACACACACACACACACACACACACACACACAAACACACACAAACACACACAAACACACACAAACACACACATACACACACAAACACACACATACACACACACCCACACACGCACACACACTGACATGTACACACGGAAACAAACTCTGACACACACAGACACTGAAAGATACACATACACTTCTTTTGCCATATTTAACAACAATCTTGTTCTCCTGAAGATTAGAGAAGTGGAGATTTGAATATATTTTTGTGTGGTGCAGCAACGATAAAATACATAAGAAAAATATAAAGGAAAACCAACCTTAAAGATGGCGTTTATTATGATTTGCCCGAAGAAATTCGTGAAGAACAGTTGATTTACCATCGTAGAAAGTGTTGCTTTCATATAAAAAATAATACAAAAATAAAAGTTAGATAAATACACATTCACACCCACTCATATACATATCAGTGTGTATGTGTTTGTGCGTGTGTGTGTGTATGTGTGTGTGAGTATGTATATATATATGAATGTGTATATATATATATATATATATGTATGTATATAATCAATATTTAATGGAGAAATGGCTTCTACAGGACTAGAACTGTTTCGTATGATATCATCAGGGCATTCCTGATGATTTCGTACGAATGAAACTGTTCTGGTCCTGCATAACCCATTTCTATATTAAATGTTGATGTTTACACTCTACCTATGTATTGAGTACCTTATTTACTGTGGTTAGCCCTGATTTAACTAGGGACCTATATATATATAGTAATAATAATAAATGTGAAGACTAAAATCCGAAGAGGGCTCGATTAGTTTCAGAAGATCCCGTTAAGGGTGAAAGCAGTGATTCTTTGCTTAAACTTTAATCTGTTATTTTAATATATATATATATATGCTTTATATATATATACACACTTACCATTCATTTGATGAATACATATATATTTTTATTTTGATACTCGTTTATGAAGGCATAAACTCACACACATATATTAATATGAATATATGTATGTCTGTTTCTATAATTTTGTTATAGATTTTTATAAATACTTTAAATATATATATATATATTATTCTTTAACCGTTCTGACGTCTTTCGGTTCATATTTTAACTCGACCCCTTTGCCATTTATAATAGCATCTGGCTGTTTTACATCTATTTCCGGGTTTGAGATTCTTACAATTTTATGAATATATTTGTGTCTGTGTGTGTGTGTGTTTAGGGATAATGTTGCATGCCCGAATTTATATGACATAATTACTCATCGAGCATTTTTTTATCATAATTTATCGAGATGCACTCTTTCGAGTTCATACGAATCTTATTATGGAACAGTTAATGTTTCTGAGAATCTAACTCTATGTTGAGCAATTTACAAACTATTTACATCCCTTTATTGTAACGACGCGTGACTTAATGGTTAGAGAACTGAATTCCCAATCGTGAGGTTGCAAGTTTGATTTCTGGACTAAACGATGTGTTATGCCCTTGACCAAGCTACTTTATTTTCCATTGCTCTTTCTACGAAGAATGTCGACCAGTAGATAGTATCAGCAATGGAAAGATCAATGGAAACATTGTTTCCATTGTGAGGTCTGGGATCTTGTCGATCGATTCTTTATAACATGTGCGTGACTAAGTGCATAGGTTGTTGGGCTCATAGTGGTATGTTCGTGAGTTCGATTCCCGACGGCACGTGGGACTTGAGCAAAACATTACATTTCACGTAGCTCCAAGCCCACTCAGCTGAAATAAAAGTGTTGTACATGTGATTCAAAATGCAAGCCTTGTCACACATTGGGTTACGCTGATGCTCCGTCAGAACACTTGGCTGCGCAATGCTGCTCAGCCACTTGCAAGATAATTTCCCGAGTTCGAAAATGGTTCGATCTGCACGGGAAATTAACGTGCAAGTGACTGAGCATTCCACTAGTTTACTCAGGAGTGTTTTCTTTTTCTATTGTTTTGTTTTTCTTTCTTTTTGTCATTTGTCCTTGCTCCCCGGACTGACCACCATATTGGGAGGAGGGCGTCACACCTGAGGAAGAAGCTCGTGAGCTGGAATGACTGTTACAGTAGATATCGTTGGTTTTTTCTGAAGAAATATGTTCGCCATAATGTCTACAGTGTACATCTGAGATATATCGTCCAGCTAAAGATATAGAATTTTACCTCACAACATTTCTCACCCCTTCTTTTGTCATTTGACATCTAGCATCGTATGTTCTCGGTCTTAATAGAGGCGTAAATGAAAGCATATATATATTTATGAATAATAAATATACATATGTCGCGCTGTGGGTATGTTAAGTAGTGATCGTGTCACAGCCATGCTAATTAAGTTATTCAACATTACAGAGGAGAATTAACAAGGTATGTAGGTAGAGACATTTAGTTGATATATGAAGAAGCTATGATCTTAGCAACCTGTGCCCTACAAGACCGACAAGAGGCAGACCACCTACCATTACCTCAATGGCCAAGAAAACCCACACAGATAGATGGAACGGGTGGACCAGAGCCATACGGACACCCGAAAACCACGATGAACTAAAGAAAATGATTGCACATGCGGTGGGGGCCAGCATAAAATTAACCCTTAAGGAACATATGTTCAAATTTAATGAAAAAACATATGCCCAAGAGGAAGGAGCAGCCATTGGTGTTAGCATTGCAGGCGACATAGCTAACTTATTCATGGTATGGTGGGACAGTAGACTTAAACTTAAACTTAAAGAACAATTAGAAGACCCCTTAACCCTGATAATGTACTCCCGTTACGTTGATGATATAAACATCGTAGTTAAAACACCCCCACTAGAGAACAGTCAGGAATTAGAGAAAAACACAATGGAAAGCATCCAGCAAATAGCTAACTCCATCCACCAGAGTATTAGAGTTACTATAGACTACCCAAGTAAACACCCCAACCATCGATTACCTGTACTAGACACAGAGATCTGGTTAGATACCATTAATAACAAAAAACAAATCCTCCATTACCATTATGCCAAACCCATGACTTCCAAATATCTGATCCACCGAAACTCAGCTGTTTCGGACCATACCAAAATCAACATACTGATTGCGGATTTGGTACGGGTGATGAGAAACGTGTCCCGCATGTGCAACCCCGAAGAACTAGAGAGACACATACAACACTTAATCCACCGTATGCAGTTCTCTGGTTACAATCAGAGAGATAGAATCAGAGTGTATAGAGGAGCCAGAACCAAATGGGAAAAAATGGTAAATAATGACACAAATGGGACCTGCCCCTTGTATAGGAGCAAATTTTGGAATAGAATAGAAAGAACTAGGAATAAGGCTAATAGAATAAACTCATGGTATGATAGCAATAAATACCAGAGTGTAATGTTCATCGATACAACCCCTAGAGGTGAATTAGCTTACAAATTTAGGAGGGCCCTAGATAAACATAAACTCAATATTAAGATAGTAGAAAGACCAGGTACCTCCGCAAAAACACTTATTAGCAAGACATACCCTTTTCAAAGACCTCCCTGTATAGATAAGAAATGCATAACCTGTAAATTAAGCCCCCATATTAACTGTAAAACTAGAAATGTAGTATATAGCATGAGATGTACTGAAGGACAATGTAGAGACAAAAATATAGTGTACATAGGTGAGACAGCTCGTAGTGTAGGGGAACGGAAAATGAACACTGGCGAGACCTTCAAGATAGTAAAGAATCATCTGTACTCTACCAACATGCTAAAATAGAACATAAGGGTAAATTAGAGAACATATAAAAAAAAATAGAATCTACACACAGAAAAGACGCAATGTTTAGACAAATCACAGAGGCAATAAACATAAAAGAATTACAACCAAAATTAAATAGAAAACATGAGTGGAACAGCAACATCACAACTTACAATTAAGGACAAAATGAAAACACACACGCACATAGAACAAACAACCAACCTGTAACATGTAAATAAACAAATAAATAAACGAATATAAACACACACAGACACCCGGATGTGGCGCATGCGCAGACTGAGCACACAACACACACACAGAAACAAAATGGCGTAGGACAGAACAAAGGAGAGGCACAAAAACAAAGAAAAGAATCCCCAGTCACTGAAGAGGTCACATAATGTGTGACGAAAGAACTTTGACAATATATAAACAACCATCTGGTTGTGGAACCAACCAACCAACCGGAAATTTATAAATTCCTAAATTTATAAATTTATTATAATAAATTGAAGTGAAAGCAACTGGTGCGTGTGTTTCTTATTGGCAACATGACCCTCCCGAAGTATAACAATATATATATAATTGTTATTTATAAAAAAAATTGGCAGTATCGGTAGAGCGTCGGATTAAATGCTTTATGGCATATAGTTACGGCTCTTCAGCGTTCTAAGTTCAAATCCCGCCGGGGTTAGCTTTGCCTTTCATACTTATAGGGTCGATAAAATAAAGTACCAGTAACGAACTAGGATCGATTTAATCAACTTTCCCATTCCCCAAAATCGCTGGCCTTGTGCCTAAAGTAGAAATCATTATTATTATTATTATTAGTGTATTGGTGAAGACGTGCGGTTGTGAGCTCCAATAGGTTTGTTGAATTAAGTTGTTTAAATTTGTATTTTGCTGTAATAATATTGGAAACACGTCCAGCAAGAATAACAAGGATAACAGCGGCAAAAATACCAACTGCGATAAAATCTAAAAAAAAACAATAACAATGAAAGCAATGACAACAACAATAACAAGAGCAACTACAACAAGTCAACCAGCAAATCAGCAAATAATGTCAGCACTATCAAATCTTTCGCTAGTGTCATGAAAACGTTGTTTTTTCGAAAATCACGTTCTCTGAAGAAGTAAAACAAGCAAGAGAGTTGTTGGAAAGAGACGGCCACACTGTCAACCTCAACGCCCCTAACGAAACTATCCAAAATACGATATATTGGACCGTAACGTGTTGTATTATTGGATTAAAAACTAGGAAGGTGGAAAGAACAACAGAGACTCAACTACAGAAGCTTTAAATTCCGTATGGAACCAAAACATCTTTCACACAAAGGGACAGGGTTTTGGATAGAGTGAAGGTGAGATTTGCAACGGAAGAAGAAGCAAAACCTCACTCCCTGAAATCTTTACAGAGTAACTAGATCCTGCTAGACCCTTACTAGAGGCTAGTAAGGATCCGTGTGCAACAGGTGCTGCCTGAAATAGCCATTCCTAATAACAGCAGTCACGGTAGGCATTGAGGAAAACACAAATATCCTCGAGGTCTACCAGCAAGGAAGTTGAAATCCTCATCCAAACCACGCAAAGGAATGTAAATTTAAACGTTCGTAGAAAGCAAGAAATCCATATATATACACTGTGTGGGTGAGAGAAGGGGGGGGGGGGGGGTAGTCAGAGAAAGAGATAAAGAGATAGACAGATAGACAGATAGATAGATAGATAGATAGATAGACAGAGAGATAGATAGATGCACAGATGTATTGCTTTCTCATACACATATATACATGTGTGTGCACGCTTTCATGTGAGAGAGTGTGTATGGGTGTGTGTGTGAATTTAAACGTTTCTTTACAACCAGAAAACCATGTGGGAATAAAAATAAGAATCGTAATACATTACTAATAAAGATTTATACGCATGTGTGTATATATGTTTAGTAAAAGAAAAACATATTTTTAAAGATTATAAAGGGATGACGTTTCGTACTCGTTCTAATCATTGTTTATTATTTTCTGTTTCAGTATTTTTTTTATTAATTTCAATAGCTACTATAAAAGTAATATCGAAAGACATAAATCTAATTTCGAACGGTTTCACGGTGAAAATTCTAAATAGACCACATGGAATGATGATGATGATGATGATGATGATGATGATGATGATGATGATGATGATGATGATGATGATGATGATGATGATGATGATGATGATGATGGTGGTGGTGATGGTGGTGGTGATGGTGATATCATTTATTTACCACAAGTGCGCCGAATGGGAACCGAAAGACAAATTGTATGTGTATACATATAAACACACACATACACACATACATATATATATATATGCAAAAGGTAAACAGAAATAATAAACTAAACGACACAATACAATAAAGAAATACATTATTAGTTTTATGCTTGATATAGTAGGAGTTATTGTTGTTTGTGTACAGATGTGTTTATAACATTCTGTTACGTTCGAAATTTAGGGAAATATCGAACAACAAATGTGGATGTGATGCAAGCAGTGAGGGCTAGAAGTTCTAGGGGGAATGCAGAAGAAATGACCTTGGATAAAAATGCTGTTCGCAGAATTTTAACAGACCATTTGTACATGCAAAAGACTGGCGCAAAACACCCAAGCAATTGTGGATCCAAAAATCGAACCGGTTGGAAAATTGTCGTAATTTGCTAGAAAAAGTCGAAATTGAGCCAAATTTCTTGAATAAAGTAATAACAGGAGTTGAATCATTGGTGTTCGCAATGATGCAGAGACAAAACAGCAAGCTAAAGAGTGGCACACGAAAATTTCTCCTCGTTCGAAGAAAGCGTGCATGGGCAGATACAGAGTGAAAACGGAGATTAAAATTTTTTTTTTTTTTTTTCCGTAGCCGTAATTTTTAGCACCTAGACAGACAGTTAATCGCACCTTCTACAAGGATGCCTTGGAATGACTTCAAAAATGTGTTCAGTGTATCCAAATGGACATTGCAGGTTAGTGGGTACTGCACTACGATAACGCGCCTGCTCACACACAACTTTCAATTAATCTACGTTTAATATATATTTAAATTAAACATCACTACGCTTATTTTGTCCCCAAAACTCGTACATACATACATACATACATACATACATACATACATACATACATACATACATATAAGCACACACACACACACAATATATGTATAAATATATGTATAAATATGTATATATATATATATATATATATGTATATATATGTATATATATATATATATATATATATATATATAGTAATATATTATTCTTTGCTTAAATTTTAATCTGTTATTTTAATAAATATATATATATATATGGAAAGTTATATTTAAATTGTTGGGTTAACAACGAGTAAATATTTATAACTGATATAAAAGCACTCAACAAGTATTTGGAGTATATTTATGATATTAAATAAATGGAAACTATATTTATAAAACCATATTTATTTCGTTATATATATTTCAGGGATATCATATTAACAATATGTTATGCCTTCTTCAGACAAAATACAATATAAACAGTCTTATAAATAAATAGATACGACATACCTTTCAATCACCTTGCATTTGGGAGGTTGATTTGGCAGTAAAAAATATTGTGGACAGTTGTAAAAAGAAAGAGATAAAGAGAGAAAGAAAGAGAAACGAAGAAAAAGAAAAAGAAGAAATGCATGTGACTAAATAGAGAGATATAGAAAGATAGATAAAGAGAAGAACTTCATGTAAAGAAACAGAGAGAAATATATATAGAGAGAGGAAAAAAGAAAGAGATAGATAGAGATAGATAGAGAAACTAGGAAGTTGAGTATCGGTTGATACATTTATTTATTTATTTATTTATTTATTTAGCTCTAGTATTAATGTAAAGAGAGATGTATGTAGTTAAGAGAGAAAATAGCCGTTATATAGAGAGAAAAAAGAGAAAATGAAAAGGAGAAAATGAAACATAACCAGACATAAACGATGCAGAATTTAAAACCGCTATGTTTTATCCCGTAGAAAATATTAGTTCGTATAAAACAGGCATTATAATGTAAATACCAGTATTCATGAATGAGACATGTATCTATAATGTGTGAAAAGTAATGATCTTATGTCTAGTTTTTAAAAATTCATATGTTTATATCATAATTATAAACAAACTAGCAAAAACATTCTTGACAGGGTGATACAGCAAATTAAAAACTTGAGTTGTTTACCTAACCTGAGCTTGTGGAAGGGAACTGGTGAGGTTGTTGAGTGGTTTAAGCAAATTAAATATAACAATAATAATAAGTTTATTCAACTTGATATTGCTAACTATTATTCTTCCATTACCCCTAATCTACTAAATAAGGCACTAAATTACGCATTCAAACATACAGACCTAACTAGCAATGAAATGCACATTATATTATCGGCTAGGAAAACATTGATAGAATTTAATGACCAACTATGGACCCGAGCAGATAGAGATAACAATTTTGACATTACTATGGGATCATCCGACTCAGCTCAGGTAACTGACCTTGTGGGCTTATTTTTAATCAATTCGCTGCATAGGAAAATACCTGGTACTACCGGAGGTTTATATAGAGATGACATGCTTTTACTTATTGATAATAATAACTCTGAACTAAATAGAAAAAGAAAACAAATTACACAATTTTTTAATCACTTTAATCTAAAAATAGAAATTGAGAATAACCATAGAATAGTCAACTTCCTAGATATAACATTAAATCTCAACACATGTCTTCACTATCCATTTCACAAGTTGAATGAAAACTTAAACTATGTCAGCTTTAACTCTAACCACCCCAAATCTGTTAAAAATACTATAGTAAACTCTGTTCAATCACGTATCTCTAGAATCTCATCTAATAAAAAGATTTTCGACGAAAAAGCCCATTATTACAATGAAGCGTTAGCTAGAGCAGGATATAGTGATAAAATTATGTACATAGATAATGATAAACAAATTAAACAAAATAACAACTATTTTAATTATGGCCACAACCTTAACAACTATAATAGAAAGCATTACAATAATTCCAAAAGCCATAAAAGAAATAGAACTAGGAACATAATATGGTTTGCCCCCCCCCCCCTTTCTCACTAAACATTAAAACCCACATTGCTAAACTATTTTTTAAAGCTCTCGATAATCGCTTCCCTAGAACACATAGGTATCACTCAATTTTCAATAGACATACTATAAAACAAACCTACTCATCCACCAAAAATTTAGCGCAAAATATTAATAGAATAAATAACAGGAACTTAAAACCTAGCAATAATAGCATAAATAATATCCAGGTTAACAAATGTAACTGTAGAGATACATCTAAATGTCCGTTAAATAACAACTGCTTAGTTAAAAATATAATATACAACTGTAATGTTAAAACGGACGTTAATTCTTTTAACTACGTTGGTTCTACATCGACGGAATTTAAACTTCGCTATAACAACCACAAGAATTCTTTCACAGATCCATCCAAAAAATCTTCAACAGCACTATCAGGCGTACTCTGGCAACTTAGGCATGATAACGTTAGATATTCGACGACTTGGAATATAGTTTCAAGGGGGATTCCTTTTAATTCATCCTCTGAGACATGTGACCTCTGTGCGGAGGAGATATTCTTTATACTAAAATCTAAAAATTCCCTTAATCTACGGACAAATTTATTCAGTTGCTGCAGACATAGATTGAACTCAACGTTTAAATATAAATTTAAATTTAAAATGTAGTTATGTTTGATTTGATTTGTAATTATTTATGAAACTAGCCGATAAATCTTTCGATTTCTTCTTATTAAAACATTCTTTTTATTAAAACATTCTTCATGAATAATTAAACTACCCTAAAAGCTGATGCTCCAAATATATCGAATTAAATTTTAAACTAGATAAACTTCTATATTAAATATAAGAACATATGTAGACCAAATGGGTATCCTAAACTTTTGGAATGATTTCTGCTAGACAGGATTTGGTAAACAATTTTTGTTTTATCTGTTTCGACTCTGATGCTTATGATGATCTTGGCAATATATTGTCAATTAACTTTGAAAGGCTGATCTCTGTGTTTTATTTGTATTATTTTTTAATATTTTTTAATATTTTATAATATTTTTTATTTTTAATATTAAATGTTTTAGTTTTCTGTTTATTTATTTATTTATTTTCTTGTCTCTGATATTTTTATTTTTATTTTTATTAATATATTGAAATCTGTTCTCTATTTCTGCTTGATCGACAATCATGTAGAATAAAGACAAGAATAGTATTGTTAAAATTAATATAGACTCTATATATATGTGTATATATACACACATATATGTATACTTGAATTTTGATAGCACAATGAGAATGTTTTCGTGTGAATTGGGAGTTTGTTTATAATTATGATATAAACATATGAATTTTTAAAAACTAGACATAAGATCATTACTTTTCACACATTATAGATACATGTCTCATTCATGAATACTGGTATTTACATTATAATGCCTGTTTTATACGAACTAATATTTTCTACGGGATAAAACATAGCGTTTTTAAATTCTGCCTCGTTTATGTCTGGTTATGTTTCATTTTCTCTTTTTCATTTTCTCTTTTTTCTCTCTATATAACGGCTATTTTCTCTCTTAACTACATACATCTCTCTTTACATTAATACTAGAGCTAAATAAATAAATAAATAAATAAATAAATAAATGTATCAACCGATACTCAACTTCCTAGTTTCTCTATCTATCTCTATCTATCTCTTTCTTTTTTCCTCTCTCTATATATATTTCTCTCTGTTTCTTTACATGAAGTTCTTCTCTTTATCTATCTTTCTATATCTCTCTATTTAGTCACATGCATTTCTTCTTTTTCTTTTTCTTCGTTTCTCTTTCTTTCTCTCTTTATCTCTTTCTTTTTACAACTGTCCACAATATTTTTTACTGCCAAATCAACCTCCCAAATGCAAGGTGATTGAAAGGTATGTCGTATCTATTTATTTATAAGACTGTTTATATTGTATTTTGTCTGAAGAAGGCATAACATATTGTTAATATGATATCCCTGAAATATATATAACGAAATAAATATGGTTTTATAAATATAGTTTCCATTTATTTAATATCATATATATATATGTATATATATATATATATATATATATATATATATATATATATATATATATATATGTATATATATATATATATATATATATATATATATATATATATATATATATATATATACATATATATATATATATATATATATATATATATATATATATATACATATATATATATGATATATATATATATATATATATATGTATATATATATATATATATATATATATATATATATATATATGTATATATATGTATATATATATATATATATATATATATATATATATATATATATATATATATATATGTGTGTGTGTGTGTGTGTGTGTGTGTGTGTGTGTGTGTGTGTGTGTGTGTGTGTAAGCTATCGCTGTATTTTGACTAAAGAAATTAAAGAAATTATTTAACCTGATAGTGGGGTTAAGAACCCTCGGAGAAATGGAAAAAGATGAGTATTGACGTACATGTGCGTCAATACTCATCTTTTTCCATTTCTCCGAGGATTCTTAACCCCACTATTAGGCTAAATAATTTCTTTAATTTCTTTAGTCAAAATACGGCGATAGCTTAGATTTCTAATAATTTCAAACCCACTCGGTGTTTCGAAAATATTCTTATATATATTCTTATATATATATATATATATATATATATATATATATATATATATGTAGATAAATCTACCAAAACGTATGGTAGTGTCCAATCCGTATGAAGAACTCAATGTAATCCGAATATCATGAAAAGAGATGTATTCCAAAAAATTTTTCGGTGAAAATTAACGGAAAACAGAGTCAAGATAAATTAATAAAATAATGAATAAACAAAGAAACAGTTCCTTATATTAAAAAATTCATCATTTTAAGATCGTTTCTAGGATATATACGTTAGTGTTGGTATGCATATCCTATAGATCTATGTAAAATTTTTACAAACTATCAGAGGGAATATACATACCTACACATATATATGCTGTCTTCAGAAACAATATATATGTATGTATATATATGTGTGTATATATATATATGGAGTGATTGTACCACTACCGAAGAAGGGCTGTCTCAGCGACTGCAACAACTGGAGAGGGATCCCGTTGCTATCAGTGCCAGGGAAGGTATTCTGCACAGTCATCCTGAACCGACTGAGAGCAGAAGTAGATCGTCATCTTCGAGACGAACAGGCTGGCTTCCGCAGTGGAAGGTCTTGTTCAGAGCAGATCTTCACTCTCCGAAATATCATTGAACAATGTCGGGAGTTCCACAAGTCCCTTATTGTCAACTACATTGACTTCAGGAAAGCTTTCGACAGTGTTCATCGGGAGTCATTGTG
>OZ024743.1:57425727-57430727 GCA_964016885.1 Eledone cirrhosa | reverse complement strand
CCAATGTGGTTGTGTCCGTGAGCCAGTGTGTGTGTGTGTCTGTGTGAGTCTGTGTGCCTGTGTATGTGATGGTGAGCCAATGTATTTGTGTGTGTGAGCCAGTGTGTATGTGTCGGTGAGCCAGTGTGTATGTGTTGGTGAGCCAGTGTGTATGTGTCGGTGAACCAGTGTGTATGTGTCGGTGAGCCACTGTGTATGTGTCGGTGAGCCAATGTATTTGTGTGTGAGCCAGTATGTATGTGTGGGTGAGCCAGTGTGTATGTGTCGGTGAGCCAGTGTGTATGTGTCGGTGAGCTAGTGTGTATGTGTCGGTGAGCCAGTGTGTATGTGTCGGTTAGCTAGTGTGTATGTGTCGGTGAGCTAGTGTGTATGTGTGGGTGAGCCAGTGTGTATGTGTCGGTGAGCTAGTGTGTATGTATTGGTGAGCCAGTGTGTATGTGTGGGTGAGCCAGTGTGTATGTGTCGGTGAGCCAGTGTGTATGTGTCGGTGAGCCAGTGTGTATGTGTGGGTGAGCTAGTGTGTATGTGTCGGTGAGCCAGTGTGTATGTGTCGGTGAGCCAGTGTGTATGTGTTGGTGAGCCAGTGATTATGTGTCGGTGAGCCAGTGTGTATGTGTCGGTGAGCCGGTGCGTATGTGTCGGTGAGCCAGTGTGTATGTGTCGGTGAGCCAGTGCGTATGTGTTGGTGAGCCAGTGTGTATGTGTCGGTGAGCCAGTGTGTATGTGTCGGTGAGCCGGTGTGTATGTGTCGGTGAGCCAGTGTGTATGTGTCGGTGAGCCAGTGTGTATGTGTCGGTGAGCTAGTGTGTATGTGTTGGTGAGCCAGTGTGTATGTGTTGGTGAGCCAGTGTGTATGTGTCGGTGAGCCAGTGTGTATGTGTCGATGAGCCAGTGTGTATGTGTCGGTGAGCCAGTGTGTATGTGTTGGTGAGCTAGTGTGTATGTGTCGGTGAGCTACTGTGTATGTTGTCGGTGAGCCAGTGTGTATGTGTCGGTGAGCTAGTGTGTATGTGTTGGTTAGCCAGTGTGTATGTGTCGGTGAGCCAGTGTGTATGTCATCGCTAAGCCAGTGTGTATGTGTCGGTGAGCTAGTGTGTATGTGTTGGTTAGCCAGTGTGTATGTGTCGGTGAGCCAGTGTGTATGTCATCGCTAAGCCAGTGTGTATGTGTCGGTGAGCCAGTGTGTATGTGTCGGTGAGCTAGTGTGTATGTGTCGTTGAGCCAGTGTGTATGTGTTGGTGAGCTAGTGTGTATGTGTCGTTGAGCCAGTGTGTATGTGTCGGTGAGCCAGTGTGTATGTGTCGGTGAGCCAGTGTGTATGTGTCGGTGAGCTAGTGTGTATATGTCGTTGAGCCAGTGTGTATGTGTTGGTGAGCTAGTGTGTATGTGTCGGTGAGCTACTGTGTATGTTGTCGGTGAGCCAGTGTGTATGTGTCGGTGAGCTAGTGTGTATGTGTTGGTTAGCCAATGTGTATGTGTCGGTGAGCCAGTGTGTATGTGTCGGTGAGCCAGTGTGTATGTGTCGGTGAGCCAGTGTGTATGTGTCGGTGAGCCACTGTGTATGTGTTGGTGAGCTAGTGTGTATGTGTTGGTGAGCTAGTGTGTATGTGTCGGTGAGCCAGTGTGTATGTGTGGGTGAGCCAGTGTGTATGTGTGGGTGAGCCAGTATGTATGTGTCGGTGAGCCAGTGTGTATGTGTCGGTGAGCCAGTGTGTATGTGTCGGTGAGCTAGTGTGTATCTGTCGTTGAGCCAGTGTGTATGTGTGGGTGAGCCACTGTGTATGTGTCGGTGAGCCAGTGTGTATGTGTCGGTGAGCCAGTGTGTATGTGTCGGTGAGCCAGTGTGTATGTGTCGGTGAGCCAGTGTGTATGTGTCGGTGAGCTAGTGTGTATGTGTCGGTGAGCCAGTGTGTATGTGTCGGTGAGCCAGTATGTATGTGTCGGTGAGCCAGTGTGTATGTGTCGGTGAGCCAGTGTGTATGTGTCGGTGAGCTAGTGTGTATGTGTTGGTGAGCCAGTGTGTATGTGTTGGTGAGCTAGTGTGTATGTGTTGGTGAGCCAGTGTGTATGTGTCGGTGAGCCAGTGTGTATGTGTTGGTGAGCTAGTGTGTATGTGTTGGTGAGCCAGTGTGTATGTGTCGGTGAGCTAGTGTGTATGTGTTGGTGAGCCAGTGTGTATGTGTCGGTGAGCTAGTGTGTATCTGTCGTTGAGCCAGTGTGTATGTGTGGGTGAGCCACTGTGTATGTGTCGGTGAGCCAGTGTGTATGTGTCGGTGAGCCAGTGTGTATGTGTCGGTGAGCCAGTGTGTATGTGTCGGTGAGCCAGTGTGTATGTGTCGGTGAGCTACTGTGTATGTTGTCGGTGAGCCAGTGTGTATGTGTCGGTGAGCTAGTGTGTATGTGTTGGTTAGCCAGTGTGTATGTGTCGGTGAGCCAGTGTGTATGAGTCAGTGAGCCAGTGTGTATGTGTCGGTGAGCCAGTGTGTGTGTCGGTGAGCCACTGTGTATGTGTCGGTGAGCTAGTGCGTATGTGTTGGTGAGCTAGTGTGTATGTGTCGGTGAGCCAGTGTGTATGTGTGGGTGAGCCAGTGTGTATGTGTGGGTGAGCCAGTATGTATGTGTGGGTGAGCCAGTGTGTATGTGTGGGTGAGCCAGTATGTATGTGTCGGTGAGCCAGTGTGTATGTGTCGGTGAGCCAGTGTGTATGTGTCGGTGAGCCAGTGTGTATGTGTCATTGAGCCACTGTGTATGTTGTCGGTGAGCCAGTGTGTATGTGTCGGTGAGCTAGTGTGTATGTGTTGGTGAGCCAGTGTGTATGTGTTGGTGAGCTAGTGTGTATGTGTTGGTGAGCCAGTGTGTATGTGTCGGTGAGCCAGTGTGTATGTGTTGGTGAGCTAGTGTGTATGTGTTGGTGAGCCAGTGTGTATGTGTCGGTGAGCCAGTGTGTATGTGTTGGTGAGCCAGTGTGTATGTGTCGGTGAGCCAGTGTGTATGTGTCGGTGAGCTAGTGTGTATGTGTTGGTGAGCCAGTGTGTATGTGTTGGTGTGCTAGTGTGTATGTGTTGGTGAGCCAGTGTGTATGTGTCGGTGAGCCAGTGTGTATGTGTCGGTGAGCTACTGTGTATGTTGTCGGTGAGCCAGTGTGTATGTGTCGGTGAGCTAGTGTGTATGTGTTGGTGAGCCAGTGTGTATGTGTTGGTGAGCCAGTGTGTATGTGTTGGTGAGCCAGTGTGTATGTGTTGGTGAGCCAGTGTGTATGTGTGGGTGAGCTAGTGTGTATGTGTCGGTGAGCTACTGTGTATGTGTCGGTGAGCCAGTGTGTATGTGTTGGTGAGCCAGTGTGTATGTGTGGGTGAGCCAGTGTGTATGTGTTGGTGAGCCAGTGTGTATGTGTTGGTGAGCCAGTGTGTATGTGTTGGTGAGCCAGTGTGTATGTGTCGGTGAGCTACTGTGTATGTTGTCGGTGAGCCAGTGTGTATGTGTCGGTGAGCCAGTGTGTATGTGTCGGTGAGCCAGTGTGTATGTGTCGGTGAGCTAGTGTGTATGTCATCGGTGAGCCAGTGTGTATGTGTCGGTGAGCCAGTGTGTATGTGTCGGCGAGCTAGTGTGTATGTGTTGGTTAGCCAGTGTGTATGTGTCGGTGAGCCAGTGTGTATGTGTGGGTGAGCCAGTATGTATGTGTCGGTGAGCCAGTGTGTATGTGTCGGTGAGCCAGTGTGTATGTGTCGGTGAGCCAGTGTGTATGTGTCATTGAGCCACTGTGTATGTTGTCGGTGAGCTAGTGTGTATGTGTTGGTTAGCCAGTGTGTATGTGTCGGTGAGCCAGTGTGTATGTGTCGGTGAGCCAGTGTGTATGTGTCGGTGAGCCAGTGTGTATGTGTCGGTGAGCTAGTGTGTATGTCATCGGTGAGCCAGTGTGTATGTGTCGGTGAGCTAGTGTGTATGTGTCGGTGAGCCAGTGTGTATGTGTCGGTGAGCTAGTGTGTATGTGTCGTTGAGCCAGTGTGTATGTGTCGGTGAGCTACTGTGTATGTTGTCGGTGAGCCAGTGTGTATGTGTCGGTGAGCTAGTGTGTATGTGTTGGTTAGCTAGTGTGTATGTGTCGGTGAGCCAGTGTGTATGTGTCGGTGAGCCACTGTGTATGTGTCGGTGAGCCAGTGTGTATGTGTCGGTGAGCCAGTGTGTTTGTGTCGGTGAGCCAGTGTGTATGTGTCGGTGAGCCACTGTGTATGTGTCGGTGAGCTAATATGTATGTGTTGGTGAGCTAGTGTGTATGTGTCGGTGAGCCAGTGTGTATGTGTCGGTGAGCTAGTGTGTATGTAATGGTGAGCCAGTGTGTATGTGTCGGTGAGCTAGTGTGTATGTGTCGGTGAGCCAGTGTGTATGTGTCGGTGAGCTAGTGCGTATGTGTCGGTGAGCTAGTGTGTATGTATGTCAATGACTGCTGTACATGTTTGGGCATGTTTTATATTTTGATGCATGGATGCGGATTAAAGATCAACCATTCACGATAAAAAAATATATACAGGAAACGAAAAATGTTTGGCGTCTTGCCAACATCTGTATACATCCTTGCTGTTGTGAGTTTGAATAATCAATGTATATATATTCATAAAGACACCGTTATATATACATTATACATTTATACATACATCATGCATATACATTCTTCCAGTGACAATTATATATATATATATATATATATATATATATATATATATATATATATATGTGCATATGTATATATATATATCAATGAGATTCTATAGGACTAAAACTGTTTCATTCTTGAGAAATCATCAGGATTCCTGATGATTTCTCAAGAATGAAACAGTTCTAGTCCTGTAGAATCTCTTCTATATTACAACTTTTATACTCTGCTATGTATTGAGTACCTTACTTACTGTGGTTACCTCCGACTCAACCCGGAATAACTTACTTATATATATATATCCTTATTTAATATAGAAATGACTTCTACAGGACTAGAACTGTTTCAT
>OZ024743.1:57415727-57423227 GCA_964016885.1 Eledone cirrhosa | reverse complement strand
CATTCATGTAACATTCTCTGCTTATTTTAATTTATATTCCTTTGAAGTTCTGATGAGTTGCTCTATTTTTACCTATGTTAATTATTTTCAACTGAACCAGATCATAATGATCTATAATCATTTGATCCACAAATATTATATGGAGTAGCGAAACAATTGTAAACGGACATTATTAATATTATTATTATTATTCTCTACATTCCTTGCATCAAACTAAAATATGTTGACAATCTTTTAATAATGTCTTCCTTGTGAAATGTGTGGTCTTGTTTTGCTTAACTAATGAATATGTGTATATATATATATATATATATATATATATATATATATATATATATATATATAGAGAGAGAGAGAGAGAGAGAGAGAGAGAGAGAGAGAGAGAGAGAGAGAGAGAGAGAGAGAGAGAGAGAGAGAGATGAGATTCTACAGGACTAGAACTGTTTCATTCTTTAGAAATTCTTAAAACTTGTATACTCTGCTATGTATTGAGTACCGTACTTACTGTGGTTACCTCCGATTCAACCCGGAATAACTTACCTATATATATATATATATATATATATATGTAGGAGGTGAGTTTTATTGTAGTACAATAAAGCAAAGCAGATATCGGATAAGTAACACTCTACAGTTTGTAGGACTGGAGTATAAATAATATATAAGATCAAAAGATGGTTAAAAGAGTTCCATGTATTTTATTATGCGCATTTCAAAAACAAATATCATCATGCAATAACATTTGCGTTTTCGTCAGATAAAATAGGGAGACATGATATGAAGGTTAAAACACACTTGTGAATAGCGCAGTTTTAAATCAACATATGAAAAGTAGTTTTAGATTGATGTGTGATATTGGGAAAAAAATGTTGAGGGGGGGGGGCGAGGTTGGAAAGGATGAAAAAGAGGAGGAGATGAGAATAAAAAGTGGAGGGGGAGGAGTATAATGAGGAAGAATGAGATAGGAGGAGAGACGGGTGATAGAGAGAGAGAGATAGCTTTTATAACTGAGAAAAATATATTGTTTTACATAGAGAGGTTGAAAAACCGTTGGAAGATAATATATAAATTAAAAGAATTTGAAAATTAACGAAGAGAAAAATTTAGAATAATGTTAAGTTAAGGTTTGTATATTTAAGGGTTTAATAATATGTGCGATGAAAAGAAATTGTTAATATGTATGAAGAATAATATTTAAGGGTTTAATAATATGTGCGATGGAAAGAAATTGTTGATATGTATTATTAAAAAAATATAAAAATATAGCAATAGTAATGTAAGTAAGGATATATTGTGAAAGAAGTAGAAGATTGGATGAATAAGTGTAATATGTATAAGTTAGATGAGCATGTAAGGGAGAAAAAAATAATGAATTGAGGATGAATAATCTAACGTCAAAAAAATGTTTATGTTTACGAAGGATTTTTTCAAGGTGATATAAAGTAAGAATATATTGTGCTGTGTAATAATTGTTTCTACGTTAGGCACAATGATAATTGAGAAGTATCTAGGAAGAAAAGGTACAGATTAGGGGTTAGAAATTAAAAGAAAAAGAAAAAAGAAAAGAATAAAGGAAAAAAGAAAGAAAGGGAAGTGATAAATAGGAGTGATATAGAATGAGTAACTAGTATTATATAATGTATAATAAATAACATTGAAATAAGGTAGAAAGATGGGTATATTTTTAAAGAAATATATATGTATATATATATATATGTGCCTTTGAGAAAAGGATTTTAAATTGATAAAGTATTAGATATTAGCTGTATACTTTATGGAATGTTCTGTGGAATTTATGCAAGCAGAGACAAAACAAGTCAGTGCGTCTATTTATTATAGAATCTAAATTAGATATAATGGTAAATTGTTCACATAAACAGAGATTGCATGTCTGAACAAACCTTCTTCCAAGAGATGTTATAGTTAATATTTTTGTCTTTCAAGGACCATATGAGTTCTGAGAGTGCCGTGTTGGTTCTTCTAAGTTGGTATTTAAAAGACGAATGATGATTATAAAGACGAGCTTTAAAGGAGGTGGAAGTGGAGCCAAAATAGGTAAAGGAATTGGTGTCAGTTATAACTTTACATTCGTAGATTAAGTTTTTGTAAAGTTATAACTGATCCTCTTTTTCCTCCTTCCCCCCCCCCCCTCAACATTTTTTTTCCCAATATCACACATCAATCTAAAACTACTTTTCATATGTTGATTTAAAATTGCACTATTCACAAGTGTGTTTTAACCTTCATATCATGTCTCCCTATTTTATCTGACGAAAACGCAAATGTTATTGCATGATGATATTTGTTTTTGAAATGCGCATAATAAAATACATGGAACTCTTTTAACCATCTTTTGATCTTATATATATATATATATATATATGTATATATATATATATATATATATATATATATATATATATATATATACATTTATTATAGAAATCATTTCTATGATAAAATAAATATGCCTATACTCAAATACCATTTTAACTGTAGTCACCTCCCGATATATATCGGGAATCCACCTATATTGTGTGTGTGTGTGTGTGTGTGTGTGTGTGTGTGTGTGTGTGTGTGTGTGTGTGTGTGTGTGTGTGTGTGTGTGTGTGTGTGTGTGTGTGTGTGTGTGTGTGTGTGTGTGTGTGTAGATAATAAATGAAACAAAACAAAACAAACACAGGAATGCAAAAATACACAGTTATATATATATTGGAGGAAGTGGGGGAGGCTTCAAAGATTCGGACAGATGTGTTTACCATACATAGACATTAGTCATATAACTGTGAGGCTTAACAATTAATAACTATATGGACATTCTCCAAACTTACCCAATAAAGAAAAGGTTGATGGATAGAGAGAGAGAGTGTGTGTGTGTGTATGTGTGACAGAGAGAGAGATGTAGTTAGTTAGATAGATATGTTTCTTTATAGATAGATATATTTCTATTTATTGCCACGAGGGCGCAAAAGAAGGGGACAAATACAAGAGGAGGGGGGTACACAAAAAGGCGATAGATAGATAGGGAGGTAGGTAGGTAGATAGCTAGCTAGGTAAATATGTAGTTAGGAGGTTATGTAGGCAGGTCGGCAAGCAGATAGGTAGGTAGGTAGGTAAGTAGGTAGGTGGACACAGACACACAAACAGATAAGCAAATAGATAGATATCTCTATATATTCTCTGTCTGACATGTTTTCACATGAGACATACATTAGTCAAAGAGGAGTACGTTGTTCAAAAAGCCAGTTTATACAAGTGATGATACCCTCAGATATATATCATATGATTTTTCCCAGTCCATGTTTAAAAGCAATAGATTCTATCTTCTTCGCTATTTCTATAGATGCCATCTCTTTCACTTCACCGACCATAATAATACGTCATGTGTGTTTGGATGTTTATTCATACATATCTCTGTTTGTAAGTCTTTAACATTTACACACACACACACACACACACACACACACACACACACACACACACACACACACACACACACACACAAACACACACACATACTCACAACATATATATTTCCTATCTTTGTCATGCTGCTACAAAATTCGCTTTCAGATCACAAGATCCTGCGTTCTACAGGACCTTACATTTGTCCCTCTAAATAGTTATTTATATAAGTTTATTCATATATATATATAATCCTGTATGTCCTTTGTATATACCCTCTGAACATTGATGTAATTCAACAAACGATTATTTTTTTGGTAGGGGTTGGGGAATATTTATTTTATTTAAAAGAAAGCAATTTACATGTTGGTTCTTTGTTTGTTGGTCGTCAAACTTAGGGAATATAAAAAAGTTAAAAACAAAATTAACTAATGTAAAAGAGGGGAAATGGTAAAGAGCAAGGACTATGAGGCCACGGAAGAAAGAGAGGGGGAAATGGAGAAAGTCACAGACTCTGTGCCTAGGCCAGGGCGGTGTTTCGACTGCACCCCGTGTATAAAGATGCAAAGGCATTTCCGCGGAAAATGGCCAACGACACACGCCGCAATAACCACCCCACATCTCGAGTCTCCTTTCTCAGACGGGCTGCTGACCTTCCGATTTTGCGGGGGAGCTTGGCTGTCTGGGATCTGAGGAGGTCTGAGGTCTCGACGACGACCGATACAAAGAGGAATTATATCCTAAAAGTATGTTATAATACCATTCTTCTCTTAAACCACTTCCATATGTCAGTAATCAACATAAAATATAGAGTTTCTCTTAAGGAAGCCATTATTTTATCAAAACTCAAAACACAAATTTCCCAGTATATCAGGTAACCTTGTATATGCGTGTATATGAGCATTTATCAGTGCGTTTGTTTATTTGTATGTGTAGATGTACGTTTGTATGTGTAGATGTACGTTTGTATGTGTAATGGTCAGTGTGTGTGTAGATGTACGTGTGTATATGTAATGGTCAGTGTATGTGTACTCTCAAGTCCGAAATAATAGGGGGCTGGAATACGCGAGAGAGCTTGGAAAATTGATAATTTTTCTAGGTTGTCTCCGTTGATATTTAAAAAACTAGAATTAGTCGTTTAGTTTACATATTGAGACCCCCAACCCATCCTATTTATTTTATAACGTATGAGGTTTCTAGTAATGTACTCTTTTGTCATGTATAATTTTTTTTAATATATAAGGAAAATCAATTATCGCAGGAATACTACCACTTAAAATAAAATTTCGCCAGAGATAAATTAGCAAAATTTAATAAGCGGGGGGTGGTATAAGAGCTGGGGAAGGGGGGATTTGAACATTAAATAAGCGAGGGGGACGATTATTCGAGACCCGAGAGCATACGTGTGTAAGGGTGTGTGTATTATATGTGTATCTGTGTGTATGAGTGCCTACGTATATATATATATATGAGGGCGTGTGTATATGTGTGAGTGTGTATGTGTGTATGTATGGGTACGCTTTTATGTGTGTGTGTGTATGGTTGTATAGATAGATGTCAGATATATATCTATATATATAGATATATAGATTTATGTCAGGTCACCAGTTGGTGCTACTGGTAACATGTATCCCAGTACAACCTGTACCATGGTCGGGTCGTTGGCGACTAAACTGGCAACCCCACCAAGGTTTCTTGGTGAGGAGGGTGACTTTGGACATCCTGCTGAACTAAAAACAAAACCTGTCAAAGGGCAAAGGAGCTCTTAAGAGTCAATGGCCATCCAAAATCACCGGGAGAGATGACCCCTTAGCCTTTGTCAAGGCAGAATTCTAGCAGAAGGAAAACTCTGATATAACACCTGCAACCCTGATGGTATCCAATGATGTTGAATTGTTCTTCTTTTTGGTAAATATCATCTTGGTTAAGAGAGTGGGACTGGCTTTGTGCAGTGCCTTTGCTCACTATAAAAGCTTCGCGGCACAGGCATTACTTTATATCTGGAGATCTCTCTGCACTTGTCGTCACATGGTACATGGGCCCAGCACTATGTGTCAATAATTGTCACAAGTGTAGTGTTTGTACCAGAGTTTTCAAGTCGCTGGCTGGACTAAAAGGTCACACTCGTTCAGCGTATTGGTAGGGGTTCTCCTACATGGATATAAAGTAGTGGCCGTACTCGAAAACGAGTTGGCAGCCACCATAGATGCGGCCTGATACGGGTTAAATATAGCGACTTTATCTAACCTAATTTTATTTGATAACGATGTCTTCTTGACTGTGATAAACTGATATGGAATGGGCCTACGTCGATTTTGACGATGAGTATTCCAATTGTTAAAACGATGAAACAGCCTGCTCGTGAAATTAACATGTAAGTGGCTGAGTATTTCATAGACATGTGTACCTTTCGGGAGATTCTGTCTGACATTGTGTGGGACAAGGCTGACCTTTTGAATTACATTTACAGTCCATCCGACAGGCTTCCAAACAGTTTCTATCAATCAAATTCCTCTCACAAAACTTGGGTTGACATGAAGCTATGATTAATGAGACTTGTCTATGACGTCACGTGGAGAGATTGAACCCGGAACCTAATTGTTGCGAAGAGAAATTCAATCATATTGCATCCACAATAAACTGATGTTCTCTCACTAAAACATGTGCAATAACTCACGTATTCAAATGACCATACAAGGCGACGAAATATTCTCGACATGTTAGCTGGGACAGAAAGGAATGGGGCCCTTAAACTCCTAATGAATGGTAGGCCTTGGTCATTTAAAACCTGGCAAAACCCATTCCTCTCTATGTCTGAACATAGCCAATTTATTCCAGAGAAGGAAAGGGAAAGAGAGAAAGTAATAAAGAGAGATGGGTGAAGAGTTTTATTTTTTTACCTCGGAAGGTTGAAAAGCAAAGTTAATTTCGACAGGATTTGTATTCAGAGCGCAATGAACCAAAACAAACACCAAAGCATTTAAACAGACGTCCTAACAACTCTGTTACTTCACCACCTTATGATATCTCGACATATGAGAAATGGCAATGGAATTTACCCACCCCACAAAAAAACATGCTTAACATCTTGCACTACAGTTGCTGTAATAGTGGTCACTAAAAATGGCAAAGAGACTTAAGATGTTCGCCGCAATAACACATATATTCAGACGACCACGTATATAGGAGGCTACGGGGAATTCTCTACGTGGTAATTCAAAATATTATAGATAACAACCAAATTTTCTACCGAAAACAACCCACAACATAACATTAAAAAAGAAGAAACATGCATTGGATAATATAGTCTCAAATACACTATGTCTAGGAAAAGGCAGAATAACGTCAGCTGAAATCTTTTTGACATGTTCTAGGTTTGCTCTACCATGACTAATCGAGGGACCAACATGTTAGATAATGTAGTGCTAGATACACTGTCTGAGAAAAGGCAGGTTGACATTGGCAGAAATGTTTTAGATATACTCTAGGTTTGCTCTATCATGACTACCCTAGGGATCAACAACCACATGTACACAAAACGATAACAGAAACCGTTGTCAAACTAAGTTTATATGGAGTACAACAATGAATATAAAGTGTTCATTTTCCTAAGTAAATACTGAAATGTGGCGTGTGTGTCGTCTATTCTTTTAATCCATCTTTTCATGTGTGAAAGCCGTAGCTTAGTGATTATGATGTTATGTTCCCAATCTGAAATTTGTGAGTTCAATTCCCAGATCGGTGGTGCGTTGAGTCCTTCAGAAAGACACTTTATTTTACAATGCTCAAGTTCACTCAGCTGGGGAAAAAATTAGTTGTTCCAACAATGATGTGGGGGGGGGGGGGCGCATGACCTAATTGTTAGGATGTTGGACTTACAACCATAATGTCGTTGGCTTGATTCCTGAACAGGCTGCTGTGTTGTTCTGGAGCAAAACACGTTGCTCCTGTACACTCTGCTGAGAGTAAGCACCAACAGTAACCGGGGAGTTCATCTTGCGATAGACCGGCGTCCTCTCCAGGGAGAGTCTTGTACTCTCAATCGCTTCACGCCAGGGGAGCCCGGGATAAGAACCGGCATGAGGAGACTTCGGC
>OZ024743.1:57345727-57410727 GCA_964016885.1 Eledone cirrhosa | reverse complement strand
GTTGCTGTTGAATAAAGACAGTGAGTTCTTTATAATACAGAAGTTTTATATAATATCATTAGCTCCTATATAATAAAAGAGTTATATACAATGAAGGCGAATGACTTAGTGGTTAGAGCATCGTGTTTACAATCATGAAGTTGTGAGTTCGCTTCGCGGACCAGGCGGTGTGCTGTGTCCTTGAGCAAGACACATTATTTCTCACGTTGTTCCACTTTACTCAGCTGTAGAAATGAGTTGCGACGTCACTGGTGCCAAGCTGTATCGGAGATTGCCTTTCCCTTGGACAACATTGGTGACGTAAGAAGGGGAGTCAGATATGGTTGGGTGACTTTCACCCTTTCGTGGTCAGTAGATATAGTAACAATCAAGTACTTGGATTGGTTGATGTCTCTCTCTCTCTCTATATATATATATATATATCCAGGGGGTGTAACTTAGAGTTACTGCAGGTTCACCCGGGCGAGCACTCCATGTTTAGGTTCACTTATATATATATATATATAGTATATAACATAGCATATAGTATATACGCCCTATTCTGAGGTCCCACACCTTAACTGAGAAACTCTACAGTCATTTAAATTTGTTTTAACAAAGCGGTTGACTTAAGAAGCAGTAATAAATTTTGAAAATCGAAACCGTCGCCTCTGTCCCCTTTTTGTTTGTCTCCAGTGGTACATTACTCTATTTCTCATCTATTATTGATTGTGATTGACCATTTTTATAGTTATTTGGGTTGGGATGCACATATTTTGATTCGTATTTGTTTGTTTATTGTTTAATCCTTCTTCCGCTACAGGTATAGGGAGAAAAGAGACAATCCATATGAAATCAAATGAAATCAGAATTTATCAATTAACCTTTAGCTGTACAATATACTTCAGCAATGCTGGTATGGTCACTGCCTCCGTCTCTCTCGCTCTCCCCCATCTCTCACTATTGTAAGCAAATGGGAGTTCACGCGCTGGCCTCCCCGTGGTCCTGGCAGACAGAATAGAGAAGGCATTTCCCCGAAGGATGGTGAGGGAGACGCGTTGGAAGAGCCATTCCAGCTCGCGAGGCTCACATCTGCGAGTAGCCAACTCCGTGTCGATGGTGGTGAGTAGGGAGGTTATCCTAGGGCCAAAGGGCACTAGAACTGCTACGGGCTCAATCGCAAAATTACCGGAAAGCGACCGTTTTAGTGTTGATTTGAAGACCCGAAACGAATTTGAGACTAACTCTTAAAGTCCTGTACTGCATGAAACCACATAAGCAAGACATTCTTGTTAAGTACAGAACATGACTATGACTGTATCACATTAAAAATTAAAGTTTACTCAGAATTTTGACAGTAACTATACAGTAAACAATTAAATTAACAAATCTACTTTTAAACATTTTATGCGAAAGCATGACAGACTGTTACGAATCAACAGACATAACATGAAGATCATTAACTTTAACATAATTCCATTTAATTATTTCTTAAATCGAAGTCAAGCGCTGGTATGGGGGGGGGGGCAGTCTCACTGCGTGGCATTGTGGGCAATTGCCGCTGGTGAGAGAAATTTGGTAGATCGGAAAATGTATGGAAGATCGTCGGATAGATTATACTTCTAATTGAAATACACAACCTTGTCACATAATGTGTCACGCTGATTGGCTTCGGAACTGTATGTATGTATGGTCCCATAACTCCTGAGAGAGTCGCTGGGGCGCCTTATTGACATATTACGTTTCTAGGGTATTTTAAAACCTGGTCGATCCTATCTCCTCCTCCAGGGGCTTCGGAATTACGTTAAGTGTATACGTGTCTGTGAATACTCTCGGGTCCCAAATAATAGAAGGGTGGAATAAGCGGTGGAGCTAGAATAAGAGGGGGGGGGTAAGTAGGAGAGTTGGAATAAACGGAGGGAGGGAATAAGCGGGGGCAGGAAAATCATTAATTTTTCTAGGTTGTCTCTACTGATTTTTTTTTAAACCAGAATTAGTTGTTTAGTTTACATGTTGAGATTTTAACCCATTCTATTCATTTTATAAAATATGTGATTTCTAGTAATGTTCTTTGTTTTTTCATGTATAATGGGTTTTTTAATGTCTAAAGAAAGGAATGCTACCACTTAAAATAAAATTTCGCCGGAGATAGATTAACAAAATTTAATAAGCGTGGGGTGGGGGTGAAATAAGAACAGGTGGGGGGGGTGCTGAAAAATGAATATGCGGGCAAGGGGAGATTATTTGAGACTCGTGTGGACATTCAGTTGACTGAACAGCATTTCCTTTTGTATATATAAACATTAAGAATCATATCAAAGATACACGTATCTGCGGAATACTCAACCACTTACACGCTAATTCAGGAGATAGACGTTCATTTGATCGAATAACTATTTTTTCTTTTCGATATAGACACGCGGTTACTTATATCTAATTTATTTTTCAATCAAAATAAGAATTGATTTTGTTCAATAGCAGCGCTTATGTTTTTTATATTTTTTCTGGAAAACAATTTGCTAATGAAAAGTAATACATGTTAATTAGCTTTCAGTTTGGTAATATTCATTAGTAACACTAATGAGTTAAGAGGAAAGCATTGACTCTAATCACTGAAGATGTTTTCAGCTGTTCACATTTATCAGTTGTGAATGTTTAATGATAGGGAAACTTATTAAATACAACTAAAAATGTAAAATGTTTCACAATTGCTGTCATTACAATCATAGTTTGAGATATATGAAGACAAGTGCAGCTACTAGTCGTTTATGTGTGTCAGTACATCTATACACACACGTTATATATATATATATATATATATATATATATAGAGAGAGAGAGAGAGAGAGAGAGAGAGAGAGAGAGAGAGCGAGAGAGAGAGATAATGTATATATATATATATACATACATATATGTATGTATATATGCATATATATATATACATACTCATATATATATATATATACATATATAGATATCATATTATATATTTTATATACATATTCATACCCATAATATATATGTATATGTGTGTGTGTGTGTGTGTGAGTATGTATGTATATGTGTGCGTATATCGATAGAAGCACCTACACACAGGCACATGTGTTTGAATCAGTATATGGGTGTCTACACGCCCACTCAGACGCATACTATATTACATGTACATATATACATGTAATATATGCATGTTCATGTCTATATACGTCAGTATGTGTGTGTTTGTATGTATATATATATATATATGTGTGTGTGTGTGTGTGTGTGTTTGTGTTTGTATGCGTGTACGCTCTTTTCTTTCGTTTGTTCCCACACCTATACATACGCACAGGCATATATATACGTGTGTGTGTGTGTGTATGTATATATATATATATGTGTGTGTGTGTGCGTGTGTATGTGTGTTTATATAAACGCATGTCTATGTATGTGAATACATACATACATACATATATACATACAAACACATACTACATACATACACACATACATACACATACATACACACATACATACACATACATACTTACTTACACATACATATATACATAAATGTTAGTAACTGCCTCAATACAAACCTTGAGAAGCTAGGCTTCACAGAAACAGAAAGAACACAACTAGTTAGGTAACTACAAGTACAATCCATTAATGGAACAGTAAAAATATGTAAAACATTCCAACAATTCTGCATCTAATAACTGCATATACACATATACAGATACAAAGCATGCATATGCACACATACAACTCAAAAAATACACATCTACACATACAATAACATCCATATCTGCACACACATGTATGCATGTAGACATGCATACATGTCTGCCTAGTTGATGTTGTGTAAATACCAATGAGTCTTGTGTCTATGCTAGAAACCGACTTACTCTTTATTGGTAAAAATTTGTAAAATTATAAAACCAGAAGAACATACATACATACATACATACATACATACATACATACATACATACATACATACATACGTGCATACTTACATACATACATACATGGTGGCTGCCCCCTTGTTATCGAGTATAGCCATTGCACGATATATTATTATTAATAATTATTTATTGTATCGTGCAATGGCTGTGCGTGAAGATTTTTTTTAAAGTGAGGAAAGACTGTGCACTGAGCCAATCCCACTCTCTGAGCGACAGTAGCTATAACCCGAAAAGAAGAAAAGATCAACATCATCGGTAACTACTGAACCGCAGGTTTTATGTTGGAGTTATCCCAGTTTCCTGAGTTGCCTTCTCTTAGAAGAATGCCCTGAGAAAGGCTAGGGGTTCTTCACTCCCAGTGGTTTAACCGCGCGATTGGGTATCCAGCCCGATTATTTCTATGTCCCCGCTCATATACATACACATGCACACATGCATATCCATACATATGTACATGTGTATATATACATATTTACCCCTTTTGGGATGGCCGTTGACTTTTATGAGTTCTTCCACCTACATACATACATACCTACATACACATACATGAGTAGCTGTATCTCCACTTCTGTACATAAAGTCTGCCATATATATTGCAAGCGAAGTGAACTCACAGAATACCAGCGCTTACAGAGCTAGACATAGCGTGATAGCTAGACCCGCAGGTGTATATGTGTATAAACAGGTCTGCTGATAAGAGAGAGTATTATAATAGTTAATATATCGATTGAGGCTATATAATGAAAGGGAAACTGATATATAATTGATCTTCAAATATCGGCAGTTGACTAGGCAATCTTTTAACATACTTTAATAATAGTCTATAATGACCACTTAAGTGCATATAAGCTGGTTGTATGTACTATATATACTACTGTATCGTTTATAGAAGATAGGGTGAATAGTAGCTATTGACAAATAAACTGTAAATACATAAATAATTCATTCATATGTGTGTGTGTGTGTGTGTGTGTGTGTGTGTGTGTGTGTGTGTGTGTGTGTGTGTGTGTGTACGTATCAATTGCAGACGGTTGCTTCTGACTGGCCCGCTGAAAGGAATTCTTTAGGACTCTTCTCCCACGGCCCTCTCAAGAAGAAGAAGAAGAAGAAGAAGAAGAAGAAGAAGAAGAAGAAGAAGAAGAAGAAGAAGAAGAAGAAGAAGAAGAAGAAGACTAAATGTTGTTTGTGAAGCGTTCCAGTAAAAGACAATGTAACAGAATAATATTGAATGTAAGGGACGTTCACGTTATAGGTTGTGTAAAGCAGTAGCACTAGATGGGACTTCAAACTAAAAGATAGTGGGACAGAGTTGAAGTAAATGTAAGGGACGTTAAAGTCAAAGATAGGGTAATAGAAGAGTATTAAATGTAAGAGACGATGTACTGTACTGTAACAGAGTAGCACTGAATGTGTGTGTGTGCCGGTAACTGCTGATGGAGTTGTAGGGACGCCGTAGGGACATACGGCGTTCCTTGGGCAATTTTTTTTTAAACCAGATGGTACACATCTTCTCTCCAGGTTTGAACCTAGCCGATTTTGTCCAGAGAACTAGAGTAAGAGTGCTAGAGAGGAAATGATAAAGATATATAGAGCAAGAATTGACCCAGTTCTGGACTGGTGCATTTTTATCGACCAAAGGATGAACGCAAAGTTGATTTGGTGCTGAGAGTTTGAATGAATGCCCCCAAAGCCTTCTAGCCGACGTTCTAATGATTCTGCGAATACGCCACCTGTCAAGCAGTGAATGTTAAGGGCATCAAATTAAAAGCGTAACAAGGTAGGACTAAATATAAATGACGTTAAATTAAAGATAGCGTAACAGGGTAGCACTTAGTGTAAGGATTTGAACTCAGAGAGCAATGGGCCAGAACAAATACAGAAACAGTTTTAATCCGACGCTCTAGCATCTGACAATTCACCGCCATATACAACCACTGTACTGGCTATTAAATATCTTTAGATGTAAAAGGGATTTCTTGTTGTTGTTGTTGATTTTATTTTTTTTTGTTTTTGTTTTGGTGTTTTTTTTTTTGTTTTTTTTTTTCAAGGCTATAAACAGAAATGTGTCTGCTCTCATAAAACCTGACTAGAAGTCATAAAGAGGTGTTGGTTGGTGTCTCGCGAAAAACATTGAAAGTCTATAAAGCTCTATATTTTACTGCTCATAATTCGTGTGTTTAATGGTGTTTATTCCGAGGTCAGATCTGATGAAGCAGAACCATGATCAAAATGCTTTCCGTCGCCGTCATTTTTGTGTTTTGTGTGTGTGCGTGTGCGTGCGTGTGCGTGTGCGTGTGCGTGTGCGTGTGTGTGTGTGTGTGTGTTTTATTTCTTATTTCTATTTCTAATTTTTATTTTTTTTATTTTCTTTGTAAATAGTGTATTAAGCATTACAATATTCAGTGTAATGTTCTTTCAGATGGTAGAGTGTGATATAGGGGGAATTTGGTTGTTATTTCCGGAAAGTCGAGCGACTGTGTAATGGTTTTGTCTCTAGATTATGGCTTGATTATGAAGAATAAGAAGAAAGATCGGAGATAAAAGTTTAAGAAGGAATACAACAATTTCTTACGTTAACACTTGTAATACCATACTGCTCGGCATCGCCCATGATGCTATGAGGCAAAGCATTTATTTTAAAGCTAGTTTTTAAAAAGCTACCAAGATTGGGGACGCTGCGTATTTCATTAGAAATATGGTCACAGAAGGCTTAGTGTTCATACTTAAATTTTAATTTTCCATTGTTATCTTAGGTAAAATAAAAAAAAAAGGTTGTTCCAAACACCCACTTAAAAATGAAATTGTTATTTTACTAAATTTCTCGAAAATTCTTGATTATTTACAAAGTGTCTTGAAAATCATTGTAAATATATAATTATTTCTACTTTTGGCACAAGGCCGGCAATTATCCCTCTGCATTACTGGTACTTTATTTTATCGACCTCGTAAGGATGAAAGGCAAAGTTAACCTCTGCGGGATTTGAACTCAGGCCATAAAGGGCCGTAACTCTTTGCTGCAAAATATGGCGTCCGACCCTGTACCGATACTGCCAATCCACCGCCCATAGTAACGTAGAAATGAAATAGTTATATTACTAAATTCATCATAACATTTGGACAGATGTCTCTGCAATGAAACGAACCTCGTATCTCTACGATCCGAGCAAGTGCGTTAACCATTATAAGGAGGGCGGTGGATTGGCAGTATCGGTAGAGGGTCGGACGCCATGCTTTCCAGCATAGTTACGTCCCTTTACGATCTGAGTTCAAATCCCGCCGAGGTTAACTTTGCCTTTCATCCTTACGGGGTCGATAAAATAAAGTACCAGTAATGCACTGAGTTATTGCTGGCCTTGTGCCTAAAGTAGAAGCAATTATAAGGAGGGGCTGCCTACCAACTGATTTTTTTTTGATTTTTTTGTTTGATTTTTTTGTTGTTTTTTATAAGATTTAAAGCTGCAGCTAGAAGTGTAAACATCATTTGACTTGAAAGGTATTGAGGAAATTTGAAATGTAGTTGTTTCAATCCAGAAATGACCAATATAATAGATATGAAATTCAAGCAAAATGCACCTGGAGACAGATAAAGTAGACAGAGGCGCCTGAGCGACTTAAAATATTCTAAAAAGACAGAAGTAGTGACCAGCGGCTCTTTAGCGTAGTGGTAAACAGACTTGCCAAGCAACGACGTGTTGTGGGGTTTGGTTCCTCGCAAACACCTCTCCCCTCCTTTTTCGTCGTCAGGTATATTCTACCAGATTTTCTCAACTATTATTTTTAGTGATCGACTATTATTATGGTCTTTTCTGCGATGGAACGACTATATTTCCAACACCCACATATATATATATATGTGTGTGTGTGTGTACATAAATTTATATATATATATATATATATATATATATATATATATATAGAATTAGTATATTTACCGACATATGCGTACAGATGTACACTAATGCTAGCAAATACATAAGTTATGTCATAGTACCTAGGTGGTTCAATGCAGGAGGATGCAGAACTATTATATGAAAGACGTAAAATAAGAACATTTTAAAAATTAAAAATTAACTTACTTACTAAAATTTTCACTCCAACTAATTAGTTTCTGTAATGGGATAAAGATAGTTACGCAATGTAACTGCCGAGAATGCATTACGTCATCAGGGAGTCTATTCTCAGCTAAGTCTCCAGGTAATGCGCGGACACTAGGGACTCATATAAAAATAATAATAATTCGGTGGATGGAACAGCTAGCGGGGACTGAATTCCAAAGCACTGAGAAAGTTCACTGTCTATGGTCAAATGGCAGATTCTAAAGAATCAATCACGTGACACTGAGGCTAATTCCAGAATGCCGACAAAACTACTTGCAGAGGACTGGCCATCTCGCCAGTGGCGTAACTTAGGTGATTGACGTGTCGGTAAAATGATAAGTTATCCATATAAGGGTAAAGGTTCTTTATAAATTGTTAAAGAAAAGTTTTAGAATAAATTTATATATATATATATATATATATTTCGTTTCTGAATTTGCTTAGCAAGATTCTTTATCTGAAAACGTGTGTTGAAACCGATATTGTTATACTTTGGGAGGGTCATGTTGCCAATAAGAAACCAATAAGAAACCAATAAGAAACACATGCGTGTGTTTCTTATTGGCAACATGACCCTCCCAAAGTATAACAATATATATATATATATATATATATATATATATATATATATATGTATGTATGTATGTGTGTTCATATATATATATATATATATAAATATATATATATATATATATTTATATATCATGTATTTTTTATATATTTTCCTGGAGTGGTTGTGAGTGTGAGTGTGTGACTGCGCAAGTGTGTGTGTGTGTGTGTGTGTGTGTTTCGTTACTTATGTGGAGATGGATAAGATAAACTGTGGTGCTGTAACGGTGGGGAGAGATAAATTAGGCAAAGTTGAAGAATTGTCAAGAAAAAATGGCATGTATCTGTCATCGTGATTTATTGGAGGTTATGTGTGTGTACGTGTCTGCGTGGTGTTTGCCATCTCTGCGGTCGGAGGGCTCAAAGAATTTAGCCAGCTTATTTGTAGACGCTAAACCAGCATTGCGCCACTATATATCGCTAACACTCCCAGACCAAAAACTGTACGGTCATACCCATACATGTTTTTCTGTGTTCCAGCCACAACCTGGTGCAGTCTGCGACTAACCCAGTTCTGCTGCACGTCGGGCTGAGGAGGCCAAACTCTCCAAATACCTGTCGCTCTCCGACAGGTTTGCGGTCGAGACTTCTGGTGTCCTCGACGCTAGGGCTACCACCCTGCTCACCACCTAGGCGCTGAGCTGGCCAGCCGCAAGTGTGAGCCTCGCGAGTTGGAATGGCTCTTCCAGTGCGTCTCCCTTGCCGTCATCCAGGGAAACGCCTTCATTCTGTCTGCCGGAGCTATGGGGAGGCAATCAATATAATTGACTGACTTTTTCAGTCAACATGAACACATAGATATAGAGGTACTTAGCGTGAATTTACTTCTGTCTTTGTATCACCTTTCTTTAAATCCATCAGTATTTTACATTTTGCTTGATTTGAATGCTGAATGGACCTGTTATTTTTATCTAAAGACATTTTTTTCCAATTCCAAAGAATCTATTTTTTAGTTTCCTCAAAAGTTCACTGAACAGTTTGTCAGTATTATGAATGTTGTTGATTTTGTGTTTCGAGTGTATATTTTTTGTTACAATTATTGTTGTTGTATTTGTTGCGGGTTGTTGTGCTAAAACTTATTTTTACCTTCTTTTACGGGCACATGTGTACATTTTTATATTTTAATTTAGAAGAAATCTAGAGCTAGTTGGCATGCGTGTGTGTGGAAATGTGGGTGCGTATATGGCACTTAATATGCTTGTATGTATGTGGGTTTGTCCCTGCCTGCGGGTGTTTGTAAAAGAGAAAGTTGGTGCTGATATTTTGTATGGGCAGCTTATACTCTTATATGAACAACTTATTATTTATAAATGTATATATACATATATATATATATACAGCGCTAAGAGAAAAAATCTACATATATATATATATATATGTGTGTGTGTGTATGTATGTATGTAATGTATGTAAAATGGAAAACGAAGAATCGTATATATATATATATATATAGTTTAGTTTTTTGTTTTTTTTCTTAACGCTGTACAGGAATCATAACGTCATTACCTTAACAGAATAACAGAAGTCTGATGAGCTTTCGATTTCAGAGTCGGGCCCAATCGACTCAGATCGAACTTGGAGGTGATCAATCACGAAACGTGCGTTACACCTCAATAAAGGTAATGAAAATTTGACACCTTGTCCATATTTTTATTATTATTAGTATCGGTAGAGGGTCGGACGCCATGCTTTGACGCATAGAGTTACGGCCCTTGCCATTCTGAGTTCAAATCCCGCCGAGGTTAATTTTGCCTTTCATCCTTACGGGGTCTATAAAATAAAGTACCAGTAATACACTGGGTAATTGCTGGCCTTGTGCCAAAAGTAAAAACAATTATTATTATTATTAAGGATGTGAACTCAGGCTGTTACATTCCTTTATGGTCTGAGTTCAAATCCCGCCGAGGTTAACTTTGCCTTTCATCCTTACGGGGTCGATAAAATAAAGTACCAGTCACGCACTGGTTCGATTTAATCGACATTTCCCTCCCAAAAAATTGCTGGCCTTATACTTATATAAGAAACCATTTATATATATATATATATATAGTCACACTCAACTATTCCAAGTATCGATTACTCTGTTGAATAACGGTCTTACTAGTTTAATACTGGTTTAATTCTGATTAGATAGATAGATAGATAGATAGATAGATAGATAGATAGATAGATAGATAGATAGATATACCGCTGTGAGATATGATGCCTTATTTGTGTGATAGTCGCTCACTTCTCTATTTTCAACTTTCTATTTTCGGACCGAGTCTTATTACCTATAAATGGTATTTTCAATCCAAACCATTCCCTGACAACACCACCATCCCACAAGATAAGGTTTGGCAACATAATACCTTTGATATATCTCAGATGACTGGCCTATATCTTCCTGTTCCACTAATACCCCCCTCCTTTCATCGACCCTGTATTTTCCCCCTATCTCTCTCCCTTACTCTTCCCTCTATCTGTTTGTCTCACCATCTATCTATCAATTCATCTATATATATGTTTCTGCCTGTCTATTTGTCTATCTCTCCATCTATGTATCTGTGTGTCTATCTATTTATTTGTATACCTGTCTTTCTATGTATCATTCTTTACATCATCAAATTTACCTACTTATCTGTCTATCTATTTTTCTATCCATGTATCTATTCATCCATCCATCTATCCATCTATCTATACATCTATCTATTTATTTGTCTATGTATGCATTCATCCACCTTTATATCTGGCTATCTATCCTTACACCTATCTATCTATCTCTCACTTTATCTAGCTAGAGACCCCCATCCCCCAGCCACATATGTATATATGTGTGTGTGTATCATTGTATCTATGCATATATAAATATATATGTGTGTGTGTCCATCATCTATCTATGTATTTATATCTATCTATCTATATCTGTCTACCTATCTATTTATCTATCTGATTTTACGTCTTGTAATGTCCCATTTTTTGTACGCCCTTGAGGCAAATAAAGACAGATATCTATCTATCTATCTATCTATCTATCTATCTACCTATATCCATCAATCTATCTATCCACCTATCTATCTGTCTATCTACCGAGTGAATGGCCCTTCTCTGTATATAAACCTGTAGGTTGAGGAAGATAAACAGAGGGAAGACAGGAACACCTACAAAACATGTTCCTGGTGTTGAGGGTTGTTCTATCCACGGGGTGTAAAACAACCCCGCAGTAGCGCCCCCCCCCCCTATTGGGGATTTTTATTGTTATTTTATTATATATAGTTTATTGTTATTTATTAATGTTAAAGTTATTTTTATGTAAAACCCCCGCCGTCACGTCTTGTAATGTCCCTTGTACGTCCCTGTGGCAAATAAAGAAAGATATCTATTTATCCATCAATCTATCTATCTATTCACCTATCTAGCTATCTTTCATATTCTACTCCTTCAAGACATTCCAGCAACCAATCCCTTTTTGATATCACATTTGGAGATTCTACATCTGTACGTGTGTATGTGTATGTATATGTGTGTGTGTGTGTGTGTGTATGTATGTGTGTACATGTTCGTTTGTGTATGTTTGCATGTCTCGCCGTGATTATTTGTATATACGTGTGTTTTCTGTATGTTGGTGTTTACGTGTCTTAATACATTTCTTGATGTTTACATATACCTGTGTGTGTTTGTGTACGTTTGTGTGTGTTTCTACATGTATGTCTTTATATGTGTCATGCGTTTCAATATGGTTGCATGTGTTAGTGTTCGTGTGGGTATGTCTGTGTATGTGTGTGTTTGTGTGTGTCTGTGTATGCACGTTTATATATATATATGTCTTTACGGTTGTGCTTGTGTCCACATGTGAGTGTGTCGGGTGAGGGGTGCATGTGCATGTATGTGTGTGTGTCTGTATGAGTATGTGTGGTGCTTTGTGTGTAAGTATATTTCTACAAGAATAGAAATAAAATGTGTCTTCATGAAGAGTTGCGTTTGTGTCTGTCTGTATATAGGTGTGTGCGTCTGTGAATGCGTATGTATGTGTTCGTGCATGAGGTTGTGTGCTTGTGCTTGTGTGTGTAGGTGTGTGCGTCTGTGAATGTGTATGTATGCTATATGTATGTGTTCAAGCGTGAGGTTGTGTGTTTGTGTATGCAATATGCATGTGTATGTATGTGTTTGTGATATGTATGTACGCATGTATGTGCGTCTATGCACTTGCGTATGCATGTTTATATGATATGTACGTATGTATGTGTATGTAATTGTGAGTGGATGGCTGAGTGTTTTTGTGTGTATGAATAGGTATATATGGGCGTGTATATCTATGTGTGTGTGTGAATGTGTATGCGTGTGCATGTGATATATGTTTATGTGTGTTTGTGTGTGCATGTGCGCAAGTGAATGTGTATATATGCGCATGTGAATATGCGAGTATGTGTGATTGCATGTGTGTTTATGTGTATGTGTGAGTGTATGTGTGTATATGTGTATGTGTGTGTATGTGTATGAATGTGTGTGTGTGTCTGTGTGTGTGTGTGTGTGTATGAATGTGTGTGTGTGTGTGTGTGTGTGTGTGTGTGTGTGTATAAATGTGTGTGTGTGTGTGTCTGGGTGTGTATGTTTGTTTATCTGTATTCAGAACTCAGTCTTTACTTATTACTACTAAACAGGCGTATGGCATCTTTAAATGTGTTTTGGGGGTTAGACATAGGGTGGGATCATAACAAGGGTGGGGCTCTAACTAGGTGAACTAGGGAGGGGGCATTACAGGGAAGGTTAACTGACGTAGCAGGGAACAACCAGGCACAGGTGGGGTGGAGGGCAGCTTTGAGACAGTGTGTATGTGGTAGGGGCTCTCAGAATAATATAAAAGTAGTGAAGTGTGGGAGGGGGGGGGGACTAACTAGGAAGGGGCCTTAGGGGGAAGGGCTGATGTAACAGGCAGCAGCCAGGTAAATCGGGCGGGGGAGCAGTTAGAGATGGTTTATATGGTAGGAAAATAGGGTGGGGTGGGGCAGATTGATAAAAAGGTTAAGGTGTAACTGTCGGAAGTTTAAAAAAACAGCGGAGGGAAGAATCTAGAAGAGAGTTAGATAGACTGAATATGTCGGGCGGGGAGGTGGGGGAGAGGAGAGAGACCGAGACACGTGCCTGGAGGTGTGTTGTTGTTGTTGTTGTTGTTGTTGTGAGGGGGAGATGGTATGTGAGGGGAGTTGTTGTTATTGGTGTAAGCGGTTTTAGTAGTGACGATGGTGTTGTTGTTGTTGTTGTTGTGAGGGGAGTTGTTGTTATTGGTGTAAGCGGTTTTAGTAGTGACGATGGTGTTGTTGTTGTTGTGAGGGGAGTTGTTGTTATTGGTGTAAGCGGTTTTAGTAGTGACGATGGTGTTGTCGTTGTTGTGAGGGTAGTAGTTATTGGTGTAAGCAGTTTTAGTAGATACGATGGTGGTGGTGGTGGTGGTGGTGGTGATGGAAATGAAGGCGTTTTTGCTGTTATTGTTGTTATTATTGTTATTGTTGTTATTGTTATTGTTGCTGGTGGCGGTGTGGTTATTGGAAGTGCTGACGTTGGTGTTGTTGTTGATGTTGTTGGTGGTGTAGTTGTGGTGGTGGTAGTGTGGTGGTATTGATGATAGTTGTGGTGCTGATTGGTGCTGATGGTGCTCTAGAAAGTGTGGGCGATTGTCGTTGGGAAGGTAGTAGTGTGTGTGTGCTTGTGTGTATATATGTGTGCGTGTATGTGTGTATGTACGCACGGGCGCGTGCACGTGTGTGTGTTTATGTGTTTGCATGTGTACTATTATCACAGCTGGGAGGTAAACAGCCATCTGGATTGAATGTAGTGCACTGGGGAAATATATGAATGAGAGGGGAGGGTGGGGAAAGAGAGTGTAATAGGGAGAGAAAGAGAGTGAGAGAGAGAGAGGGTGGAGAGAGAGAGGGTGGAGAGAAAGAGAGTGAGAGAAAGGGGGGAGAGAAAGAGAGTGAGAGAGAGGGTGGAGAGAAAGAGACTCAGAGAGAGGGTGGAAGAAAGAGAGTGAGAGAGAGAGGGTGGATTGAAAGAGAGGGTTGAGAGAAAGAGAGTGAGAGAGAGGGTGGAGAGAAAGATAGAAAGAGAGTTAGAGGGGAGACGGAGAGAAAGCTTTAATACTTCTTAATAAACTGTACTTTGGCGGCGAAGATAGAATGCTTCGCGAAGTTTGTCCTGGATCTCTGTGCTCGGGGTTCAAATCCCACCGAGATCCACTTTGGATTCATAAATAACGTAGAAGTCAAGAACTGGGACCGATTCTTCGTCAATCTCTCTCTCTCTCTCTCTATATATATATATATATATATATATATATATATATATATATATATATATATAAGAAAGTAAGTCCATAGAACCATTTGACAAAATATATACAGTATTTCTTCTCCCAATCAGCATAATTAACCACACAAAAAATCAATTAAACGAGGCTATAAATTTAAAATATACCTATGAAGAAACAATAGATAAATAAATGATAGCTATTTTATCCGCGATCAACAGCCACAGAAGATTTACCTAGTATTTCTAATAGCCCGTAGAAATCAATAAGACATATAGCCAACCATACACAATTAGGTACAAAATCAAAGTTAGAAGAAAAAAATGTACATAAATATACCAAAATTATGTTCCTACCTCTTGAAGTTTCATTCACTTTTTGGAAATATCCGATCATAGATAAATTCACGAGTTTCGAAATCATCGGGGAACAAACTCAATTGGACAAAGATTTTTCATAAATGATCCCCGCCGGAAACGAATTCAAAAGGGCTAAGAATCGTCACATGGCTAGTGGTCAAGGTAGAAAGCTTGTGATTGGTGCCTGACGGCGAGTAGGCTGGTTGCTAGAAAGCGCAGCCGAATACTACCTAAATTGTTTCTCAACCATACGGGAGTTTATAAAATACATAGATTTACATATACATAAACTAGACAGAGTCATAGATATATATATGCGTTTTTGGCAACCATTATATATATATGTGTGTGTGTGTGTGTGTGTGCTTGTGTGTGTGTGTGTGTGTGTGTGTGTGTGTGTGTGTGTGTGTGTGTGTGTGTGTGTGTGTGTGTGTGTGTGTGTGTGTGTGTAAAAGGTAAACAGAAATAACAACACAATCGGTACAGTATATGGAAGGGATATATTAGTTTAACGCTTGATATAGCAGAAAGAGGGTCTTAACGTTTCAGACGCTAGTCCTTCATCAGAAGAAAGAATGAGAAATAAGATAGCTTGAGGGGACGGGCGGGATGGAATTGGAAAAAATGTCTTTAGATAAAAATAACAGGTCCATTCGTGTTGACATCTCTTAGGCTTCTACAGGACTAGAACTGTTTCATTCGGGAGAAGAAGAATATAGAAGTATTTCTATATTAAATATTTATACTGTTTTGTATTGAGTACCTTACTGTGGTTACCCCCGATAAACCCGGGATAAACTTATATATATATATTTATATATATATATATATATATATATATATATATATATATATATATATATATATATATATATGTATGTATGTATGTATACATATATGTCTATCTATCTATCTATCTATCTTGTTCTTTCTCTCTTTCTCTAGGAGAAATCAGCTATAATCAAACCTTGAGAGAGGTTGGGCTCCGCCAGGTCTAAATACCATATATGGTGTAACACAACGGTACCCCTAAGACTCCATCAAGATTTATGGATTAAACAAAAGCAAAATAGAATGTATTAATAAACAAATAGATTTTATTTCAATCAACTACTTTCTTAATTGCCAAACTCCTTTGGCTACAGCCTGTAATCTTACCAATGAGACTTGCTCATTGTGTTTCTTTGACTACGCTATTATATTCCATATTGTTTCGTCTTTATTTGTTCTTAAGAAAGACATTGTATTTCTACCGTGTATAAGTTTCTCGCCTTACGGACTTGAGTGTCTGCGTGCGCGCGCGCGCGCGGGTGTGTGTGTGTTGAGTTGAAATTGCTTGGCAATTGACAATGTATTGAAAAAGAAGTTATATCTGTATACCTACAGAGTGGGTAACCGACACTGCCACAATGTGTATATAAATATATACATATTTAATATGAAGGTATGTAAACATGCAAGAATTCCCTTGTAAATTGAAAAAAGGATAAACACTTAATCGATTTTCGGACATAATCGGGCCCACAGCAAAAGATGTGCATATCATCCAAACAACCACAAGGAAACATGTATTTAATGAGTTAATATATAAATTCGCTCATAGTATTATTCTAAAATGGACGGGCATTTTTGCATATGATTCGTATTTTCTGGTACGTCAACATGCCTACATATTAAATAATTGACTTTTCCTTTCATCCTTACGGGGTCGATAAAATAAAGTACCAGTAATGCACTGGGTAATTGATGGCCTTGTGCCTAAAGTAGAAACAATTATATATATTTATATATATATATATATATATATATATATATATATATATATATATATATAATATTAAAGATACTATTTATAGTTATGTATATACTATACTATAAACAACTATAAACAGGGGAGGTCAGTAATTTATTACTACCTTATTACCAGTAAGAGAAATAGCTCAATGTAAGAACATCAGTTGTTTTACAGAGCAGTAATATAGAATACACAAGTATCAAAGTTATGTTTAAAACATTTAATCGCTGACAATTGTTTCTTCCAAACTTAGGCTTGGAGTCCTCGGAGCATTATCAATGGTTGTACATATAATTAACCTCCTATTCAACTGAAGAATCATACAGATACATATATATTGATGTTGTGGACAACAGTTTCATGTTTACAGGGTGGAATGGATGCGACATATATTATATTATACGAGAATTGTACAATAATTCAAATTAAGATTAAAATTAAAATTAAAATTAAAATTAAAAGCATAGGGTGGAATACATGCGTCAGATAATACAGATAATACAAGAGAATAGTCTAATAATTAAATTAGAGAGATAATACATGCGTTAGTCATATATAAAGGAATATATATATATGTTATATATACAGATATGTGCATATATGTATGCATGTATGTATATTTTTATATGTATATATATATATGTGTGTGTATGTGTGTGTGTGTATTTCCTTTTCTCACTAGTCTGTTCTTTCGTTGCTACAGATCACGCGGCTAAATTAGCGGTCGCTATTTTCAATTTGCAAAGCCCTTTAAACTGTATGTTATTACTCTGAGGTCTATTCCTCGTCGAGTGCTTCGCTGCACTATTGAAGGCATTCGTTGGCTTAGCTGCTGATCGAACTTCGAATATGCTGTACTATTGTATATATATATATATATATATATATATATATATATATATATATATATATATATATATATATATATATGTGTGTGTTATGGAATACTGTTAGCTTCTCGCTACAACAATTTCTATACTTTTCATTTATATATATATATATAATTGTTTCTACTTTTGGCACAAGGCCAGCAATTACCCAGTGCATTATATATAATAGGGTTTAAGTACCGTAAGAGGATGAAGCAGAGAGGTACAAATGGTGCGATATTAAATGCCAATACTAAATGCCAATAGCCGAAGTGTGGTTTGCTCGATGCTTGGGTTAGCAGGTTAAATATTAGAAGAAATTAATATTTAGCATATGGTTTAAGCGGAGCGGGAATAAGCAAATGAATGAGTGAATGAAGGAGTTACAAGCCGTTAAAACAATTCTTTATATATAGTATTCATTTGCTTATATATATATATATATATATAAAGGACGTAAAATAAGAAAATATTTTTTTTAAAAAAATTTAAAAAAAATTTTTTTCTTACTTAAATTTTCACTCCAACTAATTAGTTTCTGCAATGGGATAAAGACAGTTATGTAATCCAACTGTCGAGAATTCATTGCGTCATCAGGAAGTCTATTCTCAGTTAAGTCTCCAGGCAATGCGCGGACACTGGCGGCTCATATAAAAATAATAATAATTCGGTAGATCGAACAGCTTGCGAGGACTGGATTCTATGTACCGAAATTCTCACTGCTTCAAGTCAAATGGCCGATTCTAAAGAATCAATCACGTGACACAGAGGCTAGTTAGAAGGAATGGGATGGTAAGATGACTGACGCCTACTAACACCCCAAAAAAAATTTTTTTAGAAGTGGTTTTGACAAGTTTGCTCGACAAATCAGTGATTTGGAGATAAATATAGATAATTTAATATATCAACTAACATAAGCGCACAGATGCACGCCCATGCCAGCAAATACACAGGTTATGTCATAGTACCTAGGTGGTTCAATGCAGGAGAATGCAGAACAATAATATAAAGGACGTAAAATAAGAAAATATTTTTTTAAAAAAAATTTAAAAAAAATTTTTTTCTTACTTAAATTTTCACTCCAACTAATTAGTTTCTGCAATGGGATAAAGACAGTTATGTAATCCAACTGTCGAGAATTCATTGCGTCATCAGGAAGTCTATTCTCAGTTAAGTCTCCAGGCAATGCGCGGACACTGGCGGCTCATATAAAAATAATAATAATTCGGTAGATCGAACAGCTTGCGAGGACTGGATTCTATGTACCGAAATTCTCACTGCTTCAAGTCAAATGGCCGATTCTAAAGAATCAATCACGTGACACAGAGGCTAGTTAGAAGGAATGGGATGGTAAGATGACTGACGCCTACTAACACCCCAAAAAAAAAATTTTTTTAGAAGTGGTTTTGACAAGTTTGCTCGACAAATCAGTGATTTGGAGATAAATATAGATAATTTAATATATCAACTAACATAAGCGCACAGATGCACGCCCATGCCAGCAAATACACAGGTTATGTCATAGTACCTAGGTGGTTCAATGCAGGAGAATGCAGAACAATAATATAAAGGACGTAAAATAAGAAAATATTTTTTTAAAAAAAATTTAAAAAAAATTTTTTTCTTACTTAAATTTTCACTCCAACTAATTAGTTTCTGCAATGGGATAAAGACAGTTATGTAATCCAACTGTCGAGAATTCATTGCGTCATCAGGAAGTCTATTCTCAGTTAAGTCTCCAGGCAATGCGCGGACACTGGCGGCTCATATAAAAATAATAATAATTCGGTAGATCGAACAGCTTGCGAGGACTGGATTCTATGTACCGAAATTCTCACTGCTTCAAGTCAAATGGCCGATTCTAAAGAATCAATCACGTGACACAGAGGCTAGTTAGAAGGAATGGGATGGTAAGATGACTGACGCCTACTAACACCCCAAAAAAAAATTTTTTTAGAAGTGGTTTTGACAAGTTTGCTCGACAAATCAGTGATTTGGAGATAAATATAGATAATTTAATATATCAACTAACATAAGCGCACAGATGCACGCCCATGCCAGCAAATACACAGGTTATGTCATAGTACCTAGGTGGTTCAATGCAGGAGAATGCAGAACAATAATATAAAGGACGTAAAATAAGAAAATATTTTTTTAAAAAAAATTTAAAAAAAATTTTTTTCTTACTTAAATTTTCACTCCAACTAATTAGTTTCTGCAATGGGATAAAGACAGTTATGTAATCCAACTGTCGAGAATTCATTGCGTCATCAGGAAGTCTATTCTCAGTTAAGTCTCCAGGCAATGCGCGGACACTGGCGGCTCATATAAAACTGAGAATAGACTTCCTGATGACGCAATGAATTCTCGACAGTTGGATTACATAACTGTCTTTATCCCATTGCAGAAACTAATTAGTTGGAGTGAAAATTTAAGTAAGAAAAAAATTTTTTTTAAATTTTTTTTAAAAAAATATTTTCTTATTTTACGTCCTTTATATTATTGTTCTGCATTCTCCTGCATTGAACCACCTAGGTACTATGACATAACCTGTGTATTTGCTGGCATGGGCGTGCATCTGTGCGCTTATGTTAGTTGATATATTAAATTATCTATATATATATATATATATATATATAATTATTTAATGTAGAAATGGGCATTCCTGATGATTCCATACTAATGAAACAATGTCCTAGTCCTGTAGAAGCCATCTCTATATTAACTAATGATGTTTAAACTCTTCTAATGTATTGAGTACTTTTTTAACTGTCATTACCCCCGATTTAACTCGGGATCTACATCTCTCTCTCTCTCTCTCTCTCTCTCTATATATATATATATATATATATATATATATATATATATATATATATATATATATATATGTACATACATATATGTATGTGTGTGTGTGTGTGAGTGTGTAAGCGTGTGTATGTGTTAGTTGTTGAACGAAAAGAGTAATGACTGAAATTAGTAAGAGAAGGAAAATACCAAAAAACTTATTTTCCAATTTATATTTATACTTCTTAAACCTAGTTTACTTATTTTCCCCCCTTTAATATTTATCTATGTTCAAAGACTTACATATATAACATCAGATATATAACAAGCAAACCAAATTATTTTGAAACTGACTCACATATATAATCAGTGTATATCAGTATAAAGGTGGCAGTGTACTATGTGGGGATAAATATGGAGGTGGAGTAGGTCTTGAAAAATAGTATATTAACAACATGTCACCCTATAATGTTGGTGGTTAATTAGAAATCCTTTCCTTTCCGCAGCTATATCCTAACTATGTTATCTATAATTACATGATGGAATTTTATACAATAATTATCATCAAACAATAATTTAATGAAACATTTTGCTAAGATATGCAGTTTTATAATAAGCGTTTCATCATTGACATCAAAGACATTAAAAGAGTTGTTTACATACACTGCACTTCATTGAGTGTGATGTCGTCTGGCTTAATAGTTAATGTGTTCGATCGTAAAGTCATGAGTTCGATTCCCGTCGCTGCGTTATGTTGTCGAGCAAGACACTCTATTCCGCATTACTCCAGTACACTCAGCAGGAAAAATATAGCTGTACCTGTAATTCACAGGACCAATCTTTACACTCTGAGAATTACATCAAAGGTAAACATATCTATGGAATGCTCAGCCACTTGTATGTTTATTTCATGAGCAAGCTGATCCGATGTTCGAACGACTAGAACATTCGTTGTCGGAACCGACGGAAGGACAACAACACCTTGGTTGAGAGTTGGAATAGTTGAGATGTTAATGTAGGGCTCAGTATTACTTTCTAAACAAACAGTCTTTAATTATGCTGTTTCTATAATTAATGATTAATGAGATGACCGGATCAGTGATTGTTTTTCAGTGCTCAACCAGGAAAGAAAGGTTAAAGTTCATGAACCTTTATCGGGGTTTCCTAAGATGTTGGGAGGGAGAAAGGAGGAATCCTGAACTAGGAGGAAGTGTTAAAGTAGGAAACAAATTACATTTTTTTGTCCTATAGAATGTAATTTGAGCAAGAGTATCGTAATACAAACAATCGACCTGTAGGTCAGAAGTTCGATCTGCTATGTAACCAGTTATTTCTCTCTCTCTCTCTCTCTCTCTCTCTCTCTCTCTCTCTCTCTCTCTCTCTCTCTCTCTCTCTCTCTCTCTCTCTCTTTCCGGCAATAGAGATACAAGTTCAAATAGAGTTCAAAAGAATGTTTACACTGGTGTTTTCAATTTGTAAATAAATAGTCAAATATACCATCCTGACTTTCACCATAACCACTGCACTAAAAACCTGACAACCTTTTAAACACGATAAGTCTTTATTGCCGGTTAACACTTCACTCATTTAAAGATCGTTAACGTTTATCATCATCATCATCAACATCATCATCATCATCATCATCATTGTTGTTTTGTTTTGTTTTTATTTTTTGTTTTTGTTTTTTCAAACACCCGGTATTTGCTTTCAGCTCTTTTTGTAGTTATTAGCGGATGTTTTAACTGCAATATCCGTTTCCTCAGCAGAACTGTGTATGTGTGTTTGAATTAGACCTAGAGGCGCCAACTAATATTGAAACAAAACAGATTCACTCTGCACGAGAGTCATCAGCATCCAAACTCAGTGTTTACAGTAAACTCTATCTAATATGTTTGTTATAGTCGGTTTCAGTGAATGAAAGAGAAAGTGGGTGAAAGAAGGAGTAAGAGAGATGAGAGGGAAGAGTGATTATAGTTATTGCTTGACAAACATAAAGAACAAATAACAGAAAACAAAAACAAAAGTGAAATGGAAGAACAAAGATTAATTAAATGTTTGGTGAGAAACGTTGTTATTAAGCAAACAACAGAAACAACAATAATAACAATGATAATAATAACAATAACACCAACTACAACAACAACAGTATTAGCAGGTAAAATTATTTCGTCGACATCGGAGGGATGAAATCCAAAGGATTTACTTCGACGGTAACTGAACAAATAACATAAAGGGGCGTAACTCAATACCACATATTTTGTGCAGTGCTCTACTAAATCTAACAACGACATTTATAATAATCGTTTCTGATTTAGGCACAAAGCCGACAAATTTAGGGGAAGGGAAAGTCGATTAAATTGGTACTTTATAAACAGGTACTTTATTTTATCGATACCGTAAAGATGAAAGGCAAAGCTAACCTCGGCGGGATTTGAACTCAGAACATAAATGGACGTAACTATGCCGCAAAGCATGGTGTCCGACGCTCTACTGATTTTGCCAGCCTCATAAGGTTTTCTGATTTAGGCACAAGGTCAACAATTTTAGTGGGGGAGTTGATTAAATCGCCATCAATACGTTACTGGTACTATATTTAATCTACCCCGTAGTGACGAATCGCAAAGCTAGCCTCGACGAGATTCGAACTCAGATCGTAAAGGGACATAATAATATGACGCAAAACATGTCCGACGTTCTACTGATATTGCCAATCCACTGTCCTCGTAAAGAAACGTAATAATGGTTTCTTATATAGGCAGCAATTTTGGGGGAGGGGAAAGTCGATTAAATCGACCCCAGTGCGTGACTGGTACTTTATTTTATCTACCCCGTAAGGATGAAAGGCAAAGCTAACCTCGGCAAGATTCGCCTCAGGCAGTAAAGAGATATAATAATAATTGTTTCTACTTTTGGTACAAGGCCAGCAACTTACCCAGTGCATTACTGGTACTTTATTTTATCGACCCCGTAAGGATGAAAGACAAAGTTAACCTCGGCGGTATTTGAACTCAGAATGGCAAGGGCCGTAACTCTATTCGTCAAAGCATGGCGTCTGACCCTCTACCGATACTGCCAATCCACCGCCCTATATAAGGGATATAATAATAATTGTTTCTACTTTAGGCACAAGGCCAGCAATTACCCAGTGCATTACTGGTACTTTATTTTATCGACTCCGTAAGGATGAAAGGCAAAGTCAACCTCAGCGGGATATAATAATAATATGACGCAAAACCTGTTGTCCGACGTTCTACTGATAATGTCAATCCACAGTCGTAAAGAAACGTAATAATAATTGTTTCTACTTTTGGCACAAGGCCAGCAATTATCCCAGTGTATTACTGGTACTTTATTTTATCGACCCCGTAAGGATGAAAGGCAAAGTTAACTTCGACCGGATTTGAACTCAGACCATAAAGGGCCGTAACTCTTTGCTGCAAAGCATGGCGTCAGATCCTCTACCGATACTACAAATCCACCAATAATAACAATAATAATTGTTTCTACTTTTGGCACAAGGCCCGCTATTACCCCAGTGTATTACTGGTACTTTATTTTATCGACCCCGTAAGGATAAAAGACAAAGTTAAACTCGGCGGAATTTAAACTCAGAGTGGCAAGGGCTGTAACTCAATGCGTCAAAGCATGGCGTCCGACCCTCTGCCGATACTACCAATCCAACGCCCTTAATAATAACAATAATAATTACAAAATTATAATACTCTATTATTGCTACCAAGATCCATCCATTCATACAATAAAAATATATAGAAAGGTATAACAAACATAATACATAGAGATAAACCAAGCAGTTATACAATGACATGAAGAGGGACATTAAATAACACCGTGTAACATATTTTTTGTTCCCCGGTTCTAAGTGTCATTTCATTGTTTGTTATATCCCATTAGGTTAACTTTGCCAATTATCCTTACGGGGTCGATAAAATAAAGTACCAGTAATACACTGGAATAATTGCTGGCCTTGTGCCAAAAGTAGAAACAATTATTATAAAAAAAACACTATTATTTAATCAGAAGTTTGGGTTTGTGGTCAGGAGTTTGATATTTCAAAATTTTCATATTTTTCAAGAAAAAACACATTTTTGTTAAATTTATCAGTTCATATAATTAAATCAACAGAGTATATATTTATTTTATTACACAAGCTTATCAAAAGCAAACAAGTAAAAACAAATAACACTTATAAAGCAACTTATACACGTCAGAAATGACTAGATTTCCTGGATTTGCGGTTGTAGTCCAGGTCACATTCCCGAACTAGCCCCCAGATATAGTCCCCCATCATTTTTTCATTGTAGTGGCCCTGGTACCTCCGCTCTATCTCTTTTACATCTTGGTGGAATCGTTCGCCTTGTTCTTCTGAGTAGGCGCCCATATTGTCCTTGAATTTTTCCAGGTGAGCGTCCAGCATATGGAGTTTAAGCGACATCCTGCATCTCATGGCGCCAAAAGCCTTTATCAGATCCTGCACCAGTTGCTGGTAGTTTTCAGCTCTGTAGTTGCCCAGGAAGCCCTTAACAACTGCCTTGAAACAGTTCCATGCTGTTCTCTCAATCCTATTGAGCTTATTGGAGAACTCAGTAGACTCAAACACCTTCTTTATCTGAGGTCCAACAAAAATTCCACCTTTGATTTTGGCCTCAGATAACTTGGGGAAGAACTCAAGAAGGTACTTAAAAGCGGCTGATTCTTGGTTGAGAGCCTTCACAAACTGCTTCATCAACCCCAACTTAATATGAAGTGGCGGCATGAGCACAATCCTGGGATCAACCAGTGGCTCCCACATGACGTTCCGGGTCCCAACTACAAATTCTGATGGAGTCTGTTATTCGCTGCTCCCAGTTATTTCTTTTGTAGTGGTCAGAGGTGGCTCTGCTGCCCCAAAGGCAGAGGAAGCATTGGAATTTGATAAAGCTTCCGTGGAGTCCAAGCAGGAAAGCCACCATCTTGAAGTCTCCAATGATTTCCCAATTGTACTGGTTGTATTGCAGAGCTTCCAAGAGGACTTTCACACTGTAGTAATCTTCCTTCAGACAGTTCAGACAGACTGAATGAGCTAGGGGCAGTGTCGGGAACTTGTTTCCATTGTGGAGGAGGACAGACTTCAAACTTGTGGTAGAGCTATCTATAAATAGCCGCCACTCCTTGGGCACAAACGGCACCCCAATAACGTCAAACAGTCCAGGCATGTTATGGCAGAAGCAGAGGCCATCCCTAAGAGTGTAAAAGCCTGAGAAAGGTTCGTGTCGACTTCTCTGACTTGTCACCTGCACTTCCTCCTTGACCAAGTTCCACTGCTTCATCCTGGAGACGAATAGCTCTGCATTGGACTTGGGCAGACCCATATCCCTGACCAAGTCATTGACATCTTTTGGTTTGGGAAGTGAGGAACTTTTTCTGGTACCTCAGGCAGGTAATCCAAGTCCTCAGCATCCATCTCCTCCTCTTCATCATAATACTTGTCTTGGAAAATAAATTTGATATGCAATACAAAATAAATATTGGAAAGGGAAATACATATTTAAATAATATAAAAGAACACTAATAATGCTAATGAAAATTCGTGCTTAAAACACAACTTACCCTTTATTCAGGCTGCGAAAATCCAGTATCAATAAATCTCTTTAATCCACTTTTTAACAATTTTATACTTTATTGCACTTTTATAATTTTCTTTAGGTATTACTCTTTATTTTATAATTTTAATTTAACCTGAAACATATATAAAAAAAATCATTTAACATAAGCAAATTAAATTTACATACAACGTAAAATCCAGCATACAAATAATTCTAGTGATTAGCTTAGAATTTTTACAAACCCAAACTTTTAACTGTTTAATAGCACTTTTTTTATTTATTTGGGACCTAAGCAACACAAAAGAAAGTGATTGCAAGCCAGGAACAAAGAAAAAATAAATTTTTGTTACACGGTGTCATATGTTAAGACGTTTAAAATTGTTACATGTAATATTTACATGAAACTAATATATGATGGAGTCTGTTATTGGTGGTTACACTAAGCTTTAGATTTAGTAGAATGTACACCCACTGATTCAATAGAAAGGTTCACTAAGACAAAAACTATGACAACTATAGAAAAGTAGGTGACTACACAATATATAGGACTATTCAACAGAATTCGTAATATAATTGGCTTGTCTCCCCACAGCTCCGGCGGACAGAATGGAAGGATACGTAGCCTAAAAGTTAGTGTTGAATTCTATCTCCATATTCCGCGGAACTCCCCCTTTCTCTCTCCTTTATCCTCTCCCCCTCTCTCTCTTTCTCTCTATATATATAAATTAGTTTAAACATACGTACTTACATAATTCAGTATATACATGCATACAAAGATACATGCGCTCATACATTTAATGCACACACGTGTTTACATCCTCCGCGTATATATATATAAACCGCAACAAACCACCATCTCCTTCACATATAACAAGTCGAGTAAATTCCACACCAAATTTGACTAACTCCCCTGATATAATATTCACGAATGGTTGTAACTCTAGAAACAAAAGAAATTGCCCATTAAAAGGAAATTGCCTTATTAATAACATAGTATATAAATGTAAAATTAGCACTAAGGACTCAACTTATTCATATATAGGAGCTACGTCTAACCAATTTAAAGTAAGATTTAATACCCACAAACATAGTTTAAAAAATGCCGCATTAGCTAATACAACATCCTTAGCTGAAACAATTAATAATTATAGAAAGAAGAATATTGATTACAACCTGACCTGGAGTGTGCACAAAAGGGCTACCCCTTATCAAAATAACAGATATGAGTGTAGATTATGCTCCCAGGAACTTTTTGAAATAATGAAATCTAAGGATATCCTCTTAAATAAGCGACGAGAATTAATTATATCTTGCAATCATAGAATTAGAAGAACTTTCAAATATTATAAACCTAATTAATATACACCTTACATTTATATTTTACATATTATTATAATTAGTTTTTTTTTAATTTAGTTAACCTATAATTAGTACTTTACTACAGAGAACTTCATAATTTTATTTCCCTCTTACAGCTCTCTTTTCCTAAAATTAATATCTAAAAGTATACATATAAATTAATTAAATTTCCTGTTATGAATCTAGATTCCTTGTAGTCTATATAAGATTGGTATTTCTCACTACTACACTTATCCCAAAATTTTATTTTCCTTCGTTTTAACAACATTCTTTAATAACATCTAATTCTTATTTATCACATCCATATGAATTAATATAAATTTATCCCTATAAGTATACCTATCAATTAATTTAATTTCTTGTTATAGATCTAAATTCCTTGTGTTTTAAATAAGATTGGTATTTCTCACTAATACCTTTACCCTAAAATTTTACTCTCCTTCGTTTTTAACATTATTCTTTAATAACATCAAATTTTCGTGTACCCTTCACCGGCTTGATCTCTTTTCATCCCCAAAGTATTCTTTTCATTCAAAGTATTCTTTCCATTCAAAACATAAGTCTGCATTCCTCTACCCCTAAATTAAATTTCTACTACTACTATTCTATCAACTTGACTTCTTACTACTTTTCTATTGGTCAATTCAAAACCTGTTCCCAAACAGACCTATTATATTAAATCTTTGTTGTTTGTTTTTTTCAATAAACAAATCTCATTATTTCTGAAGACAGCATATATATGTGAGGGTATGTATATTTCCTCTGATAGTTTGTAATATTTTTACATAGATCTATATGATATACATACCAACACACATATATATCCTAGAAACGATTGTAAAATGATGATTTTTTTAATATAAGGAACTTGTTCGTTGTTTTTATTCATTGTTTTTATTAATTTATCTTGACTCTGTTTTCCTGTAATTTTCATCGAAAATTTTTGAATGCATCTTCTCTTTTCATATTTGGATTACATTGAGTTCTTCATGCGGATATATGTATAATAAAATATACTTGATCACACGAATGTCTATATTTGTTAATATTTTGAATTAATATTTATAACTCCGGAAAACCATTTCTGATGAGTGCTTCTAATCTATTGTAAAACTTTATTCATTGATTTATTCATTGAACCTTGTTTAACCTTTAAATATATATATATATATATATATATATATATATATATATATATATATATATATATATAAAGTTATGAAACGAAAGGAGCTGTGTGGTTACTAAAAACAAGGTTTAGGATGGTGGTTAGGACGGAACAGGAGGAGAAAGGAAGAAAGGAGTTTCCATCGTAAGGTGTAAATGTTTCCCGAACCGATGTTTCGGCGCTGAATTACAGGACATCGGTGTATTTCGGGTGCGCCCGAGGCCTTGAGTCAGAACCCCGACGGCAGGGTTCAAGCCGTTTAGACAGCTATTTCATTTTTTTATAAAAATGTAATTTAGTCCAGAAATAGCTGTCGAAACGGCTTGAGCTCTGCCGTCGGGGTTCTGACTCTTTTCATATTACCCACTCTACTACCTAAAGTATCGAGTATTCTAGAGCGTTATGGTCCATCTGGTTCCTTACCACACTTCTTTCATTATATATATATACATATATATATATATGTGTGTGTGTGGGTGTGTGGGTGTGGGTGTGTGGGTGTGTGGGTGTGTTTGTGTGTGTGTGTGAGTGTGTGCGTGTGGGTGTGGGTGTGTGGGTGTGTGTGTGTTTGTGTGTGTGTGTGTGTGTGTAGTATAAATAAAGTTTCATACTGTTAACATGTATGTGCGACCATTGGTTTCGGGGTCCAGTTATGATTACCACTATATAGTGGAGAGGGCTCTTCTAAACTGATCCCTCATCGGGCAGTAGGACAAAAATGGGATAAACCGAGTGCCCGATGGGATGTCAGTTTGGAAGAGCCTCCTCCACTATATAGTGGTAGTCATAAATGGACCCCGAAACCAATAATCGCACATACATGTTAAGTGTATGAAACTTCATTTATACTACATAAGCTCTCTTGTAATAGATTGAGCACATTGCTTTCTTTGATCTTTTATCTACGGATATCCTACATACATACGTATATATATATATATATATATATATATATATATATATATATATATATATATATATATATATATATATATATATAAAACAGAGAATTTCGCTCTACATGGCTGAATACAATAAATGTAATCTGAGTTTTTGGAATATTAATAATGGTTTCTTACATAGGCACAAGGCCATCAATTTTGGGGGAGGGGAACGTCGATTAAATCGACCCAGTACGTTACTGGTACTTTATTTTATCGACCCCGTAAGGATGAAAGGCAAAGTTAACCTCGACGGGATTTGAACTCAGATCATAAAGGGCTGTAACTCTATGCTGCAAAGCATGGCATCAAACCCTCCAGCGATACTGCCAATCCTCCGCCCTTCCGAATATTAATAATAACATTCGATTCACTTGCAATTTTGCAAACAAGGCTCAATTTTATAGCCATGTCAGGAGAATGAACCCTTCATTCTTGCTCTTATGTTGGCATGCGAACAGAACTGCAGACACTAATGTTTCTGGGTATCACCCAGAGCTTTACGTAAATATGCCACCGCGATCGCGAGGGGACTCAGTCCGCTGTTGTTGAAGGCGCCGTCGTCGTCGGCGATCGCGTCGGTGGCGGTCTCTCGTTTCGACGGGTTGACCGCCGACCGCCACGCCGGCGTACGATTCGCGGGGTGCCGGCGTCGGACGCACTTCGATCCGTCGTCGCGACCCGTTCCCATCAGGCTGCATGGCGTGCGGTGTCCACAGATCGTAGAGCGGCGTCCCGTTGGGAAACCGACCTCTGCTAGTGTCAGGTCATTCTTGAGTGCTACTGGTAACATCTAGCCCAGTACAACCTGTCGCATGGTCGGGTCATCAGTGTCTAAACCGGCAACCCCACCAAGTTTACTTGGTGAGGAGGGTGATTTTGGACACCCTGCAGGACAAAAAACAAAACCTAACAAAGGGCTGAAGAACTCATAAGAGTCAACGGCCATCCAAATATGTGTAAATATGTATATACACATGTACATATGTATGTGTATGTATATGCGTGTGTATATGCCTGGGGTGTCAGGGAGGGGCATGCACCTCTGTAGGGAGGGCACGGCAAGGCACTACAGACGTCGTGGCCATCCACTGCAGCCAAGGAAGTCCCTGGTCGTGACGGTCCTCCGCACCACCGGATTCTGGCTTCTGCGGCCGAGTGAGTTGGACCGTCACTGTGCACTGGCCCTCCCACTATAAACCTTTCCCGCACAGGTTTCTTCTTTAGCGCACACTCCCAAGGCCTGCGGCGATGGGCGAGAGGTGGAGGTAACCTCTGGGAATTGTCAGTCTGTCTCCGGTCTCTTCCCCTTCCCCCACTGTTCCCGGACCTGCACGTCAAGGATCGGCCTCCACAGCCACCTTCGTGCCCACGGCAGACGGGAACAACAATAAAGAAGATGTCATCATCGTTTATGCTCACTCCACTTTTCCCTTCACTGCTCTGTATACACACATACACACCCGTATATTAACATATTTTTGCTCCTAGCGTCGTACTTACATGCACACACACACTCTTTTACTCACATATACACGCACATTTCTTCTTAGCTTCGTACGGACGTATAATAACACACACACACACACACACACACACACACACACACACACACACACACACACGCGCGCGCGCGCGCGCGCACACACACATGCACATGCTTACGCATGTGCTCAAGTATAGCTCTTTTTGCAAAACGTTTTTTTTCCATTTCAGGTAGACGCGCTCCATCATCCACTTTTCTAAAATAAAAAAATCATACACAAAACACCAGCCCCAACAGTTTTGCAAGAGATGTCAACATTAATGGACCTGTTATTTTTATCTAAATACATTTTTTCCAATTCCAACCCGCCCGTCCCCTCAATATATCTTATTTCTCATTATTTCTTCTGATGAAGGACTAGCGTCCGAAACGTTAAGACCCTCTTCCTGCTATGTCAAGCGTTTACCTAATATATCCCTTCCATATACTGTACTGATTGTGTTGTAATTTCTGTTTACCTTTTACATATATATATATAATATTAAGGATACTATTTATGGTTATGTATATACTAAAACTTTTTATAGTTATGTATATTTTAAACCCTAAACAGTGAAGGTCAGTAATTTATTACTACCTTATTACCAGTAAGATAAATAGCTCAATGTAATAACATCAGTTGTTCTACAGAGCAGTTATATAGAATTCACAAGAATCAAAGCTATGTTCAAAGCATTTATTCACTTACAATTGTTTCATCCAAACCTAGGTTTGGAGTCTTCGGAGCAATTTTCAATGTTTGTACACATAATTGACCTCCTTTCCAACGCAAGAGACATACAGATACATATATATATATTGATGTACAGTGGAGTGACATATATTATACTATATTATTTCTGTATAGCAATTCAAATTCAAAGTCAAAATCAAAATTAAAATTAAAACAAAATTAAAACAAAATTAAAATACATTCGGCGGTTAACAGATAATGCAAGAGGATAGTTTGTTAGTCAGATGTAGTAGTTAGTGTATGCGTGAGTTACACGTGGGGCATGCAAGTGTGTCTCATTTATATATGATTATTGTGTGGCAGGGTGGTACATTTAATACAAGCACTTTAAGCGGGTAAGTAAGAGTATTATGGTGGTTGTAGTGGTAAGGTATTTTTTATATATAATAAAAAAGTATGTTGCAGGGCTCGAACCGGGACGTGGAAGGGCTGTGTCGGCTTATGCGGACGACATCACCGTGATGGTGTCGGACACCTCAGGAACCGAGGTGGTCGGCAACTTATTGGAGGAATATGAAAGGTTGACGGGAGCAAAACTTAACCCGGAAAAGTCGGTGGGCTTGCAACTCGGCACCTGGAGAGGCAAGTCCATGCCGTCCAACAGCGTCGTTGGGCGCTGGACGGACAGACCGGTAAAGTGCTTGGAGTTTGGTTCGGGCCAGATCTCCCGGTGGATAAGAATTGCGACGAGGTAACGAGCAGGGTATCCAGTCTCATCCATAAATGGGCTGAGAGGAAGCTATCGCTGAAAGGTCGCGCGGAGTTGGCGAATGCGTACATAGCGTCCGTCATCTACTACCACCTGACCGTCGTGCCTTGCCCCAGTCCGCGCCTCGTCAAGTTGGAACGGCTCCTCTTCAAATTCTTGTGGAGAGGACAAGTTCCGTTGGTGAGGCGGTCCATCTGCTGCCAGCACCCTCTACGCGGAGGGCTGGGCATGCCGTGGCTAATGATGCGAAGACGTGTGCTGATGTTGCGACATCTCCAGATATTCTGCCTAAACGGTGAACAGGTCTGATCGCCGTTTACAAGACGGGCCCTTCCGCAGCTCGTTTCTTTGACTGAGCTACAGACCTGGGTCAAGAAGAGACCGAGACTGGGTGACTGACACTTGGAATGTTGCCAGGCACTTACTGCCCTCTACCAAGCGGGAATGCGATCAGTGGAACTTCCACTCTCGGGTTCTATAGAGGATTAGTGGTGGACAAGTGCGATGACGCACTCGGAGAGGCTTTGGGCCTTGACGAAGTCGAACTGACCAGTCTGTTCCGGAGGACTTTCGAGCCGAGGACGATGGACAATTTCCAGAAATCCCTCGCTTGACAATGCTACCGGAAGGCACTGCCGGTTCGGGATAAACTCTACAGGCACGGAAATGCTGTCAGACGGACCTGCATAAGATGTGTACAGAGCGACGAAACCGTTCTGCACGCACTTGTCCAATGTCCGTGTATTACTGACTTGTGGAGTTATGTGGAACAGCTGCTGTCGCGTGTAGAACGGATCCTGCTATCGGCCGAGTCCATAGTGAAGATCGACCCCGCCTCGGTCTTTGTATTGTCCCCTACATGTCGGCCCTTGTGGCCAATAAATGAAATCATTGGTGAATTGGCAGTATCGGTAGAGGGTCGGACGCTATGCTTTGACGTTTATATTTATATATTCATTCATGCTTTGACGCCCTTGCTATCCTGAGTTCAAATTCCGCCGAGGTTAACTTTGCTTTTCATCCTTACGGAAACAATTATTATTGTTATAATTGTTGTCGCTGTCTTTGTTGTTATTATTGTTGTTATTGTTGTTATTGTTGTTATTGTTGTTATTGTTGTTTCTGTTGTTATTGTTGCTATTGTTGTTGTCGCAGTCTTTATTATTGTTGTTGTTGTTGTTGTTATTGTTGTTGTCGCAGTCTTCATTGTTGTTGTTGCTGTTGTTATTGTTGTTGCTGTTGTTGTTGTTGTTGTTGTTGTTGTCGCAGTCTTTGCTATTATTGTTGTTGTTGATGCTGATGTTGTTTACATTATTATTAATGGTATTGTTGTCGTGGTAGACGTCATTTTTGTTGCTGTTTAGATCCTGGTGTCATGTCCATTTTTTTTTTTGTTTATCTAAGAGAGAAGGTTGTGATAATAGAACGAAAGGGTAGATGCTACATGGTTATCTCGTGTCTTTGTCTGCTAGTTGGAAGCCATGTTGATCCGGTTGCCAAATGAACAGAGAAATGATATCGCTGCCATGTAAATATATCAATAGGTCATATCACAATATCGCAAAGATTCTATTAACACTGAATATTAGTGTATCTGCTACTCTGCTATTCACTTAGTTATCTTTAGTTTAGCAAAGATAGAATATATATATATATATATATATATATATAAATATATATATATATATAAATATATATATATATATATATGTGTGTGTGTGTGTGTGTGTCTTTGTGTGTATGTGTATGTGTGTGTATGTGTGTGTGTGTGTGTTACAAGAGAACAGAATAGAATATATACAGTATATATATATATATAATATTGTGTTCTCTTGCAATGTTTTTTTTTTCCACGGTGACTTTTCTGTGTACATATATATATGTATATGTGCGTGTGTGTGTGTGAGTGTAAAGAGAGAGAGGAGAGAGCGAAAGAGAGAGATGAAGCCCAGACAGACAGAGAAAAACAGAGTGTAGGGAAGCTCCATATACTATTATTTAGTGAACACGATTTCTGTCAGTGTCGTTTCAGTCTAGGTATTTTGCTCACACAACAGTGCAACGATCAACAGACCCAAACAAACAATAAACTTCCTACACTGAAAACCTCCATAGTATTATTGTAAAACATTTCTGACATGACATTTTGAAAACATATCTATGTTAAGTATCTATATATCAATGTCTGCGCTTCTGTCACAACACGTAATGAGAGATGAGTAATTTGTAAAAATGAAGGAAGGAGTGCTGAAAAAACTACGCTGTGTGTGAATGAATGTGTATATGTATGTTTGTGAATATGTATGTGTGTGTCTCCGGGGGCACAAACCCCTGCTGAAAATGTTTTCCCTTCGATTTATATGAAATTTAAACCATAGGTAAATGACAAGATATGGTGCCTATTCACAAAAGGTTTGAATTGATATTTTGAAAAAAATTATTTACAAGAAACAAAATAAGAATAAGATTTAATAATGTAATTTTGATTTGATATATTACAAAAAATAATTGTTCCTACTTATGGCACAAAGCCAGCAATTACTCCAGAGCATTACTGGCACTTTATTTTATCGACCCCGTAAGGATGAAAAGCAAAGTTAACCTCGGCGGGATTTGAACTCAGTCCGTAAAAGGAGGTAATTAAAAAATATATTACAAAAAATAATGTTTTCCAATTTTGTATGCATTACATTTTACATTGAGTAATATTGAAATGCAGAATTTTTCTCCATAAATTATATCACTGATTTAAAATCAATCATCATTTTCTTACAAAAAAAAATGTGTGAAACACAGCAAGACGCGGGTAATTCGGCTAGTATATATATATATATATATACATATATATATATATATATATATACATATATATATATATATATATATATAAACATAGATGTATGCATCTATGTGTATATATATATATGGATATATTTATATACGTGTGTGGGTGGGTGGGTGTGTATGGGGGATGTATGTGTATCAAATGTATGAGCACATGTATGCATCCATATATTGAATTATATAAGTACGTATGTATAGATAAATTAATATAGTGGGGGAGACTGGAAGTGAGACGATGGGGGGGGGTGAAAGTGGGAGAGAGACGATGGGGGTGAGTGGGAGAGAGAGGATGGGGAGAGTGGGAGAGAGAGGATGAGGGAAAGTTGGAGAAAGAGGATGGGTGAGAGAGAAAGTGGAATTCCACGGAAGAGACGATAACAACTATATTTTTTATTGCTGGACAAACAGATGTAGTTTAGCTATTGGTTAACATTGTTAGTGAAGGCACGTGGCTAAATGGTTAGGATGTTCGGCTCACGGACGTAAGTTCGATAGTTCGGTTCCCAGCGGCTTATTGTATCCTTCAGCAAAGCGGCGGTATGGCAGTATCGGTAGAGGGTCGGACGCCATGCTTTGTAGCATAGAGTTACGGCCCTTTATGATCTGAGTTCAAATCCCGCCGTGGTTAACTTTGCCTTTCATCCTTACGGGGTCGATAAAATAAAGTACTGGGATAATTGCTGGCCTTGTGCCAAAAGTAGAAACAATTATTTCACCTTGCCCCAGACTACTCAGTTGTGATTATGAGTTTTACCTGTAATTTAAAGGAACCAGCTTTTCACACTGTCACACTGAATGTCTCTGATGACTATGATGACTACGTTAAAGGCGTACGCGTTTGATGAATGCTAAGTCACTTGCCGTTCCGTTGTTCAAATAACTGGAACACTCTTCGTTGAAATCGATGCATAACATTCAATTAATATGGTTGACATATTAATATAATGCATTTTTAGTTTAGGGGAAAGAATTGTATTGGTGCAAATTTTCGATAGCAGATATCATTTAATTATAATTAATTAAGTCTTTATTATTAATAACTTGATGTTCCCAGTGGAATTACCCATAATCAAGTCATACAATATCATACCACTGAAGAATAATTAGTCTTGTTGGATAGTTCTTTTGCAAAATCACTAATGTTTTCAATAAAATGGTTCCTAGGAGAAAATACACTATTTGCACTCTTAATTTCTCAAAACATTTTAATGCCTTTTTTATTCTTGTTCTTTTCTTAATCAATACAAATCAATAAACTAATGAATTTAATAGACTGTTTATATTACTTTGTTACATTCATCAAGGCCAATAAATATATAATTTAATGGTTAACACATGTAAGGTTCTGGTTCAATTCTAGTTTACTTATATGTTTTCTTTGGAATTTATCCTCCGTATTTGTTAGACAGAGTCCTTAGATCCTCGGATTAATTACCTCACCATTTGTTCGAACACTGTGAATCCTTAGTCCAAATCCCACCGAGGGTAACTTCGTCTCACGTTCTTTTGGTGTCGATAGATACAGTAGCAGACAAATGGCGGTGGATTGACGCAGTTGTTAAAACACCGGTTGGGATGCTTCGCGATATCTCTTCCGATTCTGTACGTTCTGAATTCAAAGCTTGGCTCATGTCACTGGAAAAGCTACGACACTTCTGCCAAGAGTTTCGACCGACAGATAGTATCAGAAATGGAAAAACCAATGGAAACATTGATCCAATCTGATGATCAGCTTTCCTTGCTTGTTCTTCTTTTTTTTTATTTTTATTAAAGCGCTTAGTTCGAAACTCTTTTCAAATATCATTATGGCGGTGAATTGGCAGTATCGGTAGAGGGTCGGACGCCATGCTTTCTAGCATAGTTACGTCTCTTTACATTCTGAGTTCAAATCCCGTCGAGGTTAACTTTGCCTTTCATCCTTACGGGGTCGATAAAATAAAGTACCAGTAATGCACTGGGTAATTGCTGGCCTTGTGCCTAAAGTAGAAACAATTATGACATAAAATTGGATTACTCTTCAATGTCATTTTCTATAATCCTTTTGTCATAATTTTAATGAAACACACTGCCTGTGTTTTTAAAATCATTTTGAAAATAATATGGAATTTGGAGGGATTTAGTAATATAAGTAATTTTCTCCTTTTTAAGCCGGTGTTTGGTACATAACATAACAAAGATTTTGGCACTGTCACTACTATATATGTACTAAAAGACGCTACTTATTATTTTAAAATAATCTTGAAACAAATCATGAATTTGAAGAGATTTGGTAATACAACTAATTTTCCTATTTTTAAATTGGCGTTTGGAACAAACCTTAACAGTAGTTCTCACATTAAATTATAATTTTAGATATATATAAACATTTTGAAATAAACAGAGTCGAATCATATAAATTTGGTCGGAGAAATTCATAATTTCTACACAGTGGATCACCGCTCATCCAACGCCACAATACATTTCTTTTATTTTGAGAAAGAGATGATGTCCTCGAAATATCATGAAATAAAAGGTAAAAGTGTAAACTACCGTTTTGTTTTGTTTTTCTTACTTTAATCTATTCCAGTTTTCACTCATATATTTCTAACTGTCAATGTACCGGTTTTCTCAAAACAATCATAACCACATATTTCACAATGCTTCATATAAACTAAACGACTTTGTTAATATTTATAAAAATGTACATTATTGCATATAAGCCCCTATATACTTATCTAATATTCTCCCTTTATATACACAAGTATTGCGTTTGAATAAAAAGGATATTATCAACAGTTATATATCTCTTACAATTCAGCTTAAATTTTACCAACAGAAATATTTGAAATACATTACAATTTTCATTACTTTACAGTGAAATTTAGTTTTAAATTTGCTGTAATTCACCATAAAATGTTTAGAAAAGTGAGTACAGTAAACTGAAGAGGGTAGTTAAGATCAATTATTGATGCAGATGAATTATCTTTTACCCATCATTATTGCCCCTATTATCTCTAATGTCGTTTGCTTCAACGACCTCTGCACCTAACCACATCATACTTTAAACACTGCTGAAGATATGAACAGTAGATTAGTGTTTTACTAAACACACATTCCCTCAGGGGAATAATAACTGAATCGATACGTTCTCAACTTACACCTAAACATACATACAAACGTACACAAACACACGTGCACATACACGCATATCCTCACACACACACTTATAGGTGTATATATATGTGAATGTATATATAGATTCTTTCTTGTAGACAAACACTATATACATACTTCTTTAGATGTATGTACGCATAAAGAACATTTACACTCAATTTCATTTGCATAGACTCATATTTTATACATTCAAACAAATAAGCATATTCTTTATATGTTTACATACATACATACATACATACAAACATACACACACACATACATACATACATACATACATACATACATACATACATACATACATACATACATACATACATACATACATATTAGTTCTAAGATTTACGATGAAGTATGTTAAAATATGTTTGAAAATATGAACTTCCCAAAGTAAACACATTCACACGCATATACACACACACACACACACACACACATATATATACACACACATACACACACACACACACACATACATACACACACACACCCACACACACGCATATATATATATATATATATAGAGAGAGAGAGAGAGAGAGAGAGAGAGAGGGAGAGAGAGAGAGAGAGAGAGAGAGAGGGAGAGTGAGAGTGAGAGAGAGAAATCGATGGATGGGTGAATATTTATAGATAGATAGACAGGCAGATAGATAGATAGATTTCTTTATTTACCATAACGGCATAAAAAGAAGGGACAAATACAAAGGGGGAGTTTACATAAAACCGAGTAAAAAGGGTATAAAATGAAAATAATCGAAAACAACCTCAAAAGGGAGGGGACGTGATGGGGGTTGCACACACCCCCGAAAAAGTGTGCAATCCTTTGCCCGGGGAGCACATGGAGAAGGTGCTCCCATCTCCTTCACTTCTTTACCTACAGGATGGTATACAGAGAAGGCCCATTTACACGAGCCATTCTCGCCACTATCACCCACCTTTCATAAAACTGCCTGTGGCCAAGCACCTCTCTCTCCATTCTTATCCTTCTTCCGAAGTGATATCGGAAGAAGTAGACCAGACTATGGCCAGAGAGGAAGTTGCCTGACCTCAGACCTTTCAATCGTGTCCACCAAACAACCTCTTTCAAGATGGCTATTACGCACAGAAAAACCGCCTTTGCTTCCTTTGTGAAGAGGGTAGGCGGCTTGATTGTCATCACGGACTCGGCGGTCAATCGAATCGGCGCCACCCGCGACAGCAGTCGTTCGGCGTAGCCCCACAGATCAGCCACGCCCGGACATTGCACCAATGCGTGCGTTTCTTCGTGACGCACGCATCTAGGGCAAATCTTTTTCGAGGGATCCCTGCCCGGGCAATCGTGTCTGTAGAGCTTTTCTCGAACGGGTAGAGCCCCCCGGTAACACTGCCAGGCTAGTGACTTCTGGAAGTTGTCCATTGGTCCCGGGCCGAAAGTCCTACCGAACAGGCTGGCCAGCTCGTCCTTTTCCATGTCCAGCGACTCTCCAAGGATGTCATGGCCCCTGCTAGCCACCAGCCCTCTATAGAATGACGAGGTGGATTCTCCACCGATGGCCGGGTCCGCTTGCCAGAGAGCCCTGAGCGCCTGGGCACACTCAGTGTGCCAGTCTCCCAGTTTTCCGGATCTTTGCTTGACCCAGGACTGCAGCTCGGTGAGCGAGACGAGTCTCGGAAAGGCTCGTTTCACGAACGGAGCCCACACCGGTTGACCAGTGAGGAATACCTGTAGGTCCCGTAGACTTAATGCGTGCCTACGCATCATCAACCACGGCATCCCCAGCCCTCCTTTCGAAGGTTGTTGGCAGCAGATGGATCTTCTCACCATAGGAGGGCGCTTCTTCCAAAGAAATTGAAAGAGCATGCGTTCCATGGTGGTGAGTGTTTCCTTAGGGAAAGGCACGAGAGTCAGGCGGTAGTAAGTGACGGACGCTATGTAAATGTTCGCCACCTCCGCCCGACCTTTTAGGGACAGCTTACACTTGGCCCATTTCTGGGTTAGTGCAAACACCTTGTTCGTAACCTCGAGTTGGTCGATACCATTACTGTTACGTCATCGGCGTAGGCCGACACCGCTTTGCTCAATCCTGGTTCGAGGGGGATACCCTGCAACAACTCCAACTTCCTCAGTAAAGGCTCGAGATTCAATACGTACAGAAGGGAGGAGAGAGGGTACCCCTGTCGAATGGATCGTGTGATTTCGAACGGCTTCGAAAAATAGCCGTTCACCTTGATTCTAGAATAGATGTGGTTGCTATGTAAGGCAGTGATCCAGCCTCTGAAAACAGGACCGAACACAGCCGCCGCTAGCACCGCATCCAGGTAACGATGGTCGACCCTATCGAACGCCTTAGACTGATCCAAGTTGATCAGGGCTCCACCGAAGCCGGGTTTGTTGCCAACCCTCTCTATGATGTATCGCATGAGGTGGAGGTTGTCGTGAATGGACCTGGATGGGATAGCACGTGTCTGCGCATCTCCCACCAGGCCACCCACGACAAGCGCCAACCTCTTTCCTAACACCTTGGCCAAGATCTTTAACTCTGTGTTTAGCAGGGTTATGGGCCGAAAATTATTTATACTATCCCCCTTGTTCTCGTCCTTCCTCACCAGTGAGACTACGCCCTTGGCTACAGAACAAGGAATTCTCCCGTTCTGCTGCCAATTGCAGTAGACTGCTTCGAGGAGTTCGGAGAAGAAGACCGGCATTGCTAAATAAAGTTCGTAAGGTATACCATCGAGACCTGGAGATTTGCGTCTGCTGCATTGGCTCAGCGCATCCCTGATCTCATCAGCCGAGATTGGTCCCTCGCAAGACTCTGCCTCTTCGCTCGAGAGACGCGGCAGGCCGTCGAGGTATGGACCGAAATCCACGTCCCCGCCCGGACCCTCGCCTCCCCCGAACAATCGGGCAAAGTGCCTTTGAAAGGCCTCGCACATCTGCTTAGGCTCCCGGATCACCCGTCCATCCTCGTCTTGCAAAGACCGGATGGTGGATCGATTTCCACTCTTAGCTTCTGTGACGCGGGCCCATCCAACGGCTTTGGCCCCCTCATTACCTAGAGCACGTATTTTACTTCGAATGAAGCAGCCTTCGTGCTTTGCATCGAAAAACTGGCTCAAGGCCGTCCTCGATGCCAGCACTATGGCCACATCTTCGCTCTTGATTGCCTCTTCTAATTTACCTGTTAATTCTTTCTCGTTCCCATTCCTATCGGCAGCTAACATCTTGCTATAACTTATTGATTCTGTTCTAATCTCTCTTTTGAGAGATGCCCACCATCGGTTGTTGACGATTGCACCCGTCAACCTCTCCTTAACTAATCTGCTAATCCGGTTTCTGTAAGTCTCTTTTGCCGGTAAAGACAAATTAAGTTTCCAGTAACCGGGACCCTGTTTATGTGTTTTCTCGAGATTGACTACGCAGGTCACTAATTTGTGATCCGTGTAGCCAACCGTGCGCATTTCTGAACAGCTTAATATGTCCCTATCCTTACTTCTAACTAAGAATCTATCTAAGTACGATATAGATTGACCACTGTGGTTCGTCCAAGTCCAGGTTGGCACAGTTGGAAAATCTAGTCGATATCTATCGACCAAGTTAAAACGGTCGAGTAACCCCTTGAGGCTGTTACACCCCCTCTATTAGGACATGCTCCTGCATAGGATGTCATTCCAATGCCCCGCTAGAAGCAGGGAACGCGACGTTCCCAAAAAAGTCTCCAGACGCTGGAAGAAGTCGGGTCGTTCAGCTCCGAAAGGGGAGTAGACGGCGACCAGTCTCAAGGCCGCACCTTCACTACTGCCAACGTCTAGCACCAACAAACAACCTTCCGGGTCCGAGTGAACAACCTGTACGGCGAGACCCAGGTGTTTTTCCAGCAGTACGACAACCCCACCACCACCTCCAGGTTGACAGAGAGATGCATGCACCTCAAAGTCATCGAAGGTAGAGGCCAGCTGCCGCACGACGCTGATCCGAGTCTCACAGATAACCATTACATTTATACCACGTGACCTGAGGTCATTTAAAAGCTTTGCTTGCTTCCAAGTTGAGCCCAGGCCACGTGCATTCAAACATCCTACTCTTAACACATCCATGTGGGCGGCAAACCAAAGGAGAGTGTAGAGACCTACCTTTCTGCTTCCCGGGTTCGGGTCGCACGACTTCCATGGGGTCGGGGGTGTTGGGTGAAGGGGTGTCTTGTGGTGGTGTGGGGTCGTCAGTGTGTGGTGGGGTTGGGGTGTTTGGAGTTGTGTTGGGGATGGGAAGGGGGGGGAAAGCTTTTTAGGAGGACGCGGTTTATGGGTTTGACAGAGGGTGGTCCTACGTCCTCCTTAAAATCCTTTTTTAGTTTTTGGTAGAGGTTCATTGGGATCTTTATTAATTTTAAATGTGGGTAGTTTTCTGAAGAAACAAAGTTTACCCCTTCGGTTTGTACCGAAGGGTTATTGTTTATGAGTTCATTTAATTTATTATTGTTTCTGTTGATGTAAGTATAGTGTAATGTCTTTTTTTCGGATGGTGTGAGTGTTTCGAAGAGGGGAGGGGCAGGTTTGGTTTTGTTTGTTGCTGGAGGGGTGTTTTGTGTTTTGTTGGATTGTGTTGACATTTGGGTAGGGGTTGTTTGGCCTTGTGTGTTCTGCACATGTTTTCTTTTTTTCCTTTTAATCTATCTGAAGGACTCCGTTTCTTCCTCCGAATTCGTTGGGTTATCTTCAGTGTTGGAGGGAAGAGGTATGTTTGCTGGTAATGTTTCCGTGTTGGTTTTCTTTGTGGGGGAGATGGATGTCACTATGTCAGACTGTGTTGTGTGTTGTGGCTGCGGTGGTTGCGTTGTTTTATTGAGTGAGGGGTTGGGTGGGACTGTTTTGTTTTTGGGTAATCTGTTGTGTCTGTTTGTGTTGTGGTGGTGGTGTAGTTTTACTGAGGGACGGGTTGGGTGGGACTCAGTTTTGTTGTTTGTTTATCTGTTGTGGTGGTGGTGGAGCTGGTGTTGGTAGCAGGGTTTTCTTCTTGTTGAGTTGGGGACAAGCCGCCTTCAGGTGCCCTCTGCCTGCACAGATATGACAGTACGGCCTTCTCCCCTCCACGCTAATGTTTATATACCCGTGGCCCTCTAATAGGATTCTGTCGGGTATTTGGGCAATGCGTTCAGGCTTCATTTGCACTACAAGTTCTATACCTGTTCCACTGAACGCATTGCCTGTGGTTTTCCCAATGGAAATCACGTTGTCATTCGCTGGATCGATGAAGCCAGCTATGAGCCAGCAGTAGTCCACATCTGGCATCATCGCATCCAGCCATATGCGCTGAGTTCTTTTACCCATATAAGATGGATAAAAGGTAAAATTTGTCGAACGAATCGGCGACAAAGCATATTTTTTTGCCGCTGATTCGTTCTTCATAATAATCGCTAGGCTTCCATACAGCCTGTCTCTTCTTATGAAAGTGGCTTCATTAAGTACTTCTGTAAGTAATTTAATTTCTGCTTGTGTTGGTTGTTGAGGTTTTTTTGAGATGTTGTTGATGGTGCGGAAAACGACCGTCCGACTTTCAATATCTTTGGTGAGTTCTTGGGGCATTTTTACCGATAAGGTTCCATTTTCCCCTTGAGTTATGTATTGTTTGGCGTTTTTTATTCTTTGTGCCACATCTGAAATATTTTCAGGTATATATGTTAAAGATTTCTTTGCTGTTTGTGCAAATGAAATATTATTGGTGTTGACTTTGTTGTCTGCTTTGCTTTCTGTTATGATGTTGTTTTCAAATGTTATTTTTGTGTTTGTTGTTTCTTTGTTTGTGGTATTAATATTGCCATGCAATTCTTTCAAATTTTTTTTGTTGTTGGAATCAATCTCCAGATTTGTGTTTTCGTCATTTTTCTCCGCACATTCGTCTGTTTTTATTTTATTTTTTCTTTCCTTCTCTATGACGTTAGTTGGGAAGGAAGGGGGGACTAAAGCGTGCGAGCTTACAACTCTTACCGCTGTCCCCCCCCCACCACTATTTTCGTTAGCTTCGTTTAACATTTCTGTCAGACGATTGAAATTTTATGCCACAAAATTTTTAAAAGCAGGTTTTTCACCCCTGGGAGGGGCGAAGATGAGCTGACCCACCGCCTGACAGTTCAGACGGGGGATCAAGCTACACAATAGTATCAAAATTAAAATTAAACTTACAAAATTTCCGCAATAAATTGGAACAAAACTTCTGCGCGAAGTGAATTACGTCTACGCTGTCGAACAGACGACAGCTAGATTATCAGGCAGATAGATAGATAGATAGATAGATTTCTTTATTTACCATAAAGGCATAAAAAGAAGGGACAAATACAAAGGGGGAGTTTACATATAATCGAGTAAAAAGGGTGTAACATGAAAATAATCGAAAATAACCTCAAAAGGGAGGGGACGTGATGGGGGTTGCACACACCCCCGAAAAAGTGTGCAATCCTTTGCCCGGGGAGCACATGGAGAAGGTGCTCCCCTCTCCTTTACTTCTTTACCTACAGGATGGTATACAGAGAAGGCCCATTTACACGAGCCATTCTCGCCACTATCACCCACCTTTCATAAAACTGCCTGTGGCCAAGCACCTCTCTCTCCATTCTTATCCTTCTTCCGAAGTGATATCGGAAGAAGTAGACCAGACTATGGCCAGAGAGGAAGTTGCCTGACCTCAGACCTTTCAATCGTGTCCACCAAACAACCTCTTTCAACATGGCTATTACGCACAGAAAAACCGCCTTTGCTTCCTTTGTGAAGAGGGGAGGCGGTTTGATTGTCATCACGGACTCGGCTGTCAATTTAATCGGCGCCACCCGCGACAGCAGTTGTTCGGCGTAGCCCCACAGATCAGCCACGCCCGGACATTGCACCAATGCGTGCGCCACGGTTTCTTCGTGACGCACGCATCTAGGGCAAATCTTTTTTGAAGGATCCCTGCCCGGGCGCCCGTGTCTGTAGAGCCTCTCTCGAACGGGTAGAGCCCCTCGGTAGCACTGCCAGGCCAGTGACTTCTGGAAGTTGTCCATTGGTCCTGGGCCGAAAGTCCTACCGAACAGGCTGGCCAGTTCGTCTTCTTCCATGTCCAGCGACTCTCCAAGGGTGTCATCGCCCCTGCTAGCCACCAGCCCTCTATAGAATGATGAGGTGGATTCTCCACCGATGGCCCGGCCCGCTTGCCAGAGAGCCCTGAGCGCCTGAGCACACTCAGTGTGCCAGTCTCCCAGTTTTCCGGATCTTTGCTTGACCCAGGACTGTAGCTCGGTGAGTGAGACGAGTCTCGGAAAGGCTCGTTTCACGAACGGAGCCCACACCGGTTGACCAGTGAGGAATACCTGTAGGTGCCGTAGCCTTAATGCGTGCCTACGCATCATCAACCACGGCATCCCCAGCCCTCCTTTCGAAGGTTGTTGGCAGCAGATGGATCTTCTCACCATAGGAGGACGCTTCTTCCAAAGAAATTGGAAGAGCATGCGTTCCATGGTGGTGAGTGTTTCCTTAGGGCAAGGCACGACAGTCAGGCGGTAGTAAGTGACGGACGCTATGTAAATGTTCGCCACCTCCGCCCGGCCTTTTAGGGACAGCTTACACTTGGCCCATTTCTGGGTTAGTGCAAACACCTTGTTCGTAACCTCGTTCCAGTTCTTTTCCACCTGGAGGTCCGGTCCAAACCAGACCCCAAGCAACTTTACCGGGCCCTCCGTCCAGTGTCCGACGACACCATCGGGAGGCATCGGTCTGCCTCTCCACGTTCCGAGTTGCAGCCCGATGGATTTTTCCCGGTTCAGTTTCGCTCCTGACAACCTTTCGTACTCCTCCAGTAAGGTACCGATCGCCTCGATCTCCGAGTCGGTTGATACCATTACTGTTACGTCATCGGCGTAGGCCGACACCGCTTTGCTCAATCCTGGTTCCAGGGGGATACCCTGCAACAACTCCAACTTCCTCAGTAAAGGCTCGAGAGTCAATACGTACAGAAGGGAGGAGAGAGGGCACCCCTGTCGAATGGATCGTGTGATTTCGAACGGCTTCGAAAGGTAGCCGTTCACCTTGATCCTAGAACAGATGTGGTTGCTATGTAGGGCAGTGATCCAGCCTCTGAAAACAGGACCGAACCCAGCCGCCGCTAGCACCGCATCCAGGTAACCATGGTCGACCCTATCGAAGGCCTTAGACTGATCCAAGTTGATCAGGGCCCCACCGAAGCCGGGTTTGTTGCCAACCCTCTCTATGATGTATCGCATGAGGTGGAGGTTATCGTGAATGGACCTGGATGGGATAGCACATGTCTGCGCATCTCCCACCAGGCCACCCACGACAAGCGCCAACCTCTTTGCTAACACCTTGGCCAAAATCTTTAACTCTGTGTTTAGCAGGGTTATGGGCCGAAAATTATTTATACTATCCCCCTTGTTCTCGTCCTTCCTCACCAGCGTGACTACGCCCTTGGCTACAGAACAAGGAATTCTCCCGTTCTGCTGCCAATTGCAGTAGACCGCTTCGAGGAGTTCGGAGAAGAAGACCGGCATTGCTAAATAAAGTTCGTAAGGTATACCATCGAGACCTGGAGATTTGCGTCTGCTGCATTGGCTCAGCGCATCTCCGATCTCATCAGCCGAGATTGGTCCCTCGCAGGACTCCGCCTCTTTGTTCGAGAGACGCGGCAGGCCGTCGAGGTATGGACCGAAATCCACGCCCCGGCCCGGACCCTCGCCTCCCCCGAACAATCGGGCAAAGTGCTTTTGAAAGGCCTCGCACATCTGCTTAGGCTCCCGGATCACTCGTCCATCTTCGTCTTGCAACGACCGGATGGTGGATCGATTTCCACTTTTAGCTTCTGTCACGCGGGCCCATCCAACGGCTTTGGCCCCCTCATTACCTAGAGCACGTATTTTACTTCGAATGACGCAGCCTTCATGCTTTGCATCGAAAAACTGGTTCAAGGCCGTCCTCGATGCCAGCACTCTGGCCACATCTTCGCTCTTGATTGCCTCTTCTAATTTACCTGTTAATTCTTTCTCGTTTCTATTCCTATTGGCAGCTAACATCTTGCTATAACTTATTGATTCTGTTCTAATCTCTGTTTTGAGAGATGCCCACCATCGGTTGTTGACGATTGCACCCGTCAACCTCTCCTTAACTAATCTGCTAATCCGGTTTCTGTAAGTCTCTTTTGCCGGTAAAGACAAATTAAGTTTCCAGTAACCGGGACCCTGTCTATGTGTTTTCTCGAGATTGACCACGCAGGTCACTAATTTGTGATCCGTGTAGCCAACCGTGCGCATTTCTGGACAGCTTAATATGTCCCTATCCTTACTTCTAACTAAGAATCTATCTAAGTACGATCTAGATTGACCACTGTGGTTTCTCCAAGTCCAGGTAGGCACAGTTGGAAAATCTAGTCGATATCTATCGACCAAGTTAAAACGGTCGAGTAACCCCTTGAGGCTGTTACACCCCCCTCTATTAGGACATGCTCCTGCATAGTCCCAACGTGCATCCAGGATGTCATTCCAATCCCCCGCTAGAAGCAGGGAACGCGACGTTCCCAGAAAAGTCTCCAAACGCTGGAAGAAGTCGGGCCGTTCAGCTCCGAAAGGGGAGTAGACGGCGACCAGTCTCAAGGCCGCACTTTCACTACTGCCAACGTCTAGCACCAACAAACGACCCTCCGGGTCCGAGTGCACAACCTGTACGGCAAGACCCAGGTGTTTTTGCAGCAGCACGACAACCCCACCCCCACCTCCAGGTTGACAGAGAGATGCATGCACTTCAAAGTCATCGAAGGTGGGGGCCAGCTGCCGCATGACGCTGATTCGAGTCTCACAGATAACCATTACATTTATACTACATGACCTGAGGTCATTTAGAAGCTTTGCTTGCTTCCAAGTTGAGCCCAGGCCACGTGCATTCAAACATCCTACTCTTAACACATCCATGTGGGCGGCAGAGCCAAAGGAGAGTGTAGAGACCTACCTTTCCGCTTCCCGGGGTTCGGGTTGCACGACTTCCATGGGGTCGGGGGTGTTGGGTGAAGGGGTGTCTTGTGGTGGTGTGGGGTCGTCGGTGTGTGGTGGGGTTGGGGTGTTTGGAGTTGTGTTGGGGAGGGGAAGGGGAGGGGGAAAGCTTTTTAGTAGGACGCGGTTTATGGGTTTGACAGAGGGTGGTCCTACGTCCTCCTTAAAATCCTTTTTTAGTTTTTGGTAGAGGTTCATTGGGATTTTTATTAGTTTTAAATGTGGGTGGTTTTCTGATGAAACAAAGTTTACACCTTCGGTTTGTACCGAAGGATTATTGTATATGAGTTCATTTAATTTATTATTGTTTCTGTTGATGTAAGTATAGTGTAATGTCTTTTTTTCCGATGGTGTGAGTGTTTCGAAGAGGGGAGGGGCAGGTTTGGTTTTGTTTGTTGCTGGAGGGGTGTTTTCTGTTTTGTTAGATTGTGTTGCGATTTGGGTGGGGGTTGTTTGTCCTTGTGTGTTTTGCACATGTTTTCTTTTTTTCCTTTTAATCTGTCTGAAGGACTCCGTTTCTTCCTCCGAATTCGTTGGGTTATCTTCAGTGTTGGAGGGAAGAGGTATGTTTGCTGGTAATGTTTCCGTGTTGGTTTTCTTTGTGGGGGAGATGGATGTCACTATGTTAGACTGTGTTGTGTGTTGTGTCTGCGGTGGTTGTGTTGTTTTATTGAGTGAGAGGTTGGGTGGGCCTGTATTTTGTTTTGGGGTAATGTGTTGTGACTGTTTGTGTTGTGGTGGTGTTGTGGTGTTACTGAGGGACGGGTTGGGTGGGACTGAGTTTTGTTGTTTGTTTATCTGTTGTGGTGGTGGTGGTGGTGGAGCTGGTGTTGGTAGCAGAGTTTTCTTTTTGTTGAGTTGTGGACAAGCGGCCTTCAGGTGCCCTCTGCCTGCACAGATATGGCAGGACGGCCTTCTCCCCTCCACGCTAATGTTTATATACCCGTGGTCCTCTAATAGGATTCTGTCGGGTATTTGGGCGATGCGTTCAGGCTTCATTTGTACTACCAGCTCTATACCTGTTCCACTGAACGCATTGCCTGTGGTTTTCCCAATGGAAATCACGTTGTCATTCACTGGATCGATGAAGCCAGCTATGAGCCAGCAGTAGTCCACATCTGGCATCATTGCATCCAGCCATATGCGTTGAGTTTTTTTTCCCATATAAGATGGATAAAAGGTGAAATTTTTTGAACGAATCGGTGACAAAGCACATTTTTTTTGCCGCCGATTCGTTCTTCATGATAATTGCTAGGCTTCCATACAGTCTGTCTTTTCTTATGAAAGTTGTTTCATTCAGTACTTCTGCGAGTACTGTTTTGATATCTGCTTGAGAAGGCTGTTCAGGTTTTTTTGTACTGTTGTTGATGGTCCGAAACTTGACCGTTCGGCTTTCAATGTCTTTCGTGAATTCTTGAGGCATTTTTACCAATAAAATACCATTCTCACCTTCACTTATGTATTGTTTTGCGTCCGTGATCCTTCGTACCACATCTGAAATGTTTTCCGCTATATAAGTCAAAGATTTCTTTGTTTTCTGTGCAAAAGAAATCTTGTCGTCTGCTTTGTTTTCTGATATGATGTTATTTTCAACTGTTATTTTTTTGTTTGTTGTGTCTTTGTTTGTGTTATTAGTATTGTCATGCAATTTTTCCAATTTTTTTTTTTCGTTGTTTTCGTCATTTGATTTTTCCTCCGCAGATTCGTCCGTTTTTATTTTCATTTTTCCTTCCTTCTCTATGACGTTAGTTGGGAAGGAAGGGAGGACTAAAGCGTGCGAGCTTACAACTCTTACCGCTGTCCCCCCACCACTATTTTCGTTCGCTGCGTTTAACATTTCTGTTAGACGATTAAAATTTTTTACACAAAATTTTTTAAAACAGGTTTTTCACCTCTAGGAGGGGTAAAGATGAGCTGACCCACCGCCTGACAGTTCAGACGGAGGGTCAAGCTACACAATTGTATCAAAATTAAGTTTGAACTCACAAAATTTCCTCAATAAATTTGAACAAAACTTCTGTGCGAAGTGAATGACATCCACACTGTAGAACAGACGACAGCTAGATTATAGATAGATAGATAGATAGATAGATAGATAGATAGATAGATAGATAGATAGATAGATAGATAGATATATAGATAGATAGATAGATAGATAGATAGATAGATAGATTGTTAGGTAGATAGAGTTATTGATTGATGGATGATAGCTATTGACCACTAGAATGTCAAAAGTATGTATTGATACCACCATGATTCTGGCCCCTTATGTAAACATGCCACCACCGTGACCTAACTAGTCTGCAGATATATTAATATCACCATGACCCTGGCTATTATATAAACATGTTGATATCACCATGACCTAGCTCTTATATAAATAAGGTATCACTATGATCTGGTTCTTATTTTTCCATTTGTGTGTATATGTAATTTTGTGTGTATGTGTGTATATGTGTATTTATGTGTAGCTTGCTTGGTTACTGCTCATAAGGTTGTGAGTTCGATTCCCAATGACACGTTGTTTTCACGTTGTTCCAGTTCACTCAGCTGGAAAAAATGAATTGTACCGGTAATTCAAAAGACCGGCTTTGTCACACAATATGTCATTCTGAATCTTGCCGAGAATTACGTAAGGGTACACATATCTGGGGGATACTCAGTCACTTGCATGCTAATTTTGTTAACAGACTGTTCTATTTTTCCAACAACTGAAGCATTCACCTTTTAAACAGACGGTGTTCTAACACACACACAGACACACACACACAGAGACACACTCACATACACACACACACACACATACAAATATATATATATATATATATATATATATATATATATATATATATAATTAGTTTTCTCTCCAACAGAGCTGTATACATACAAGTATATAAATTTGGTATATCTAATGATTATACGGTATGTTTACTAATAAACATTGGAAAGCCTTCTAGCTATGAATATTGAAATGCTGACGGCTAGCGTGGTTTAGCGCATTCCAGCAGAAGTAACAAGGGACAACTACCAATACATGTCTGGCTCTTGACGTCATCAGGACAATGATTCTCCTACTCTCTACTGAAATGTGAAACAAGCGAAAATATATAGTTTTGTTCTATATGTGTATGGAGCTGTACAAGTCGGCCCATATATTTCTCTATATATATTAGTCTACAACTTCATTTATACCATAAACGTGGTTTTGTCTTTGCGTGTAATTGTTTTCACCGCACCAAATAATGACGTATTATCTTCGTTTTTTTTTCGTTCTTTGCCCGGGAACGTTTCCACGAACCAAAGTATCGTCTTCCTGTCTTACTTTGGTTGCAACATTTTTCGAAATATTTACTTCTGCGTTCACAGATTGATTTTTTTAGTTTCAGAAGATCCCCTTAAGGGTGAAAGCAGCGATTCTTTGCTTAAACTTTAATCTGTTATTTTAATAAATATATATATATATTATGTGTGTGTGTGTGTGTGTGTGTGTGTGTGTGTGTGTGCGTGTGTAAAGGTATGAGTCTACGTGTTTTGTGCTAACGTGAGTTGGTGAAATACTGTAATAAATGTTCTCCAGCTCAAAATCTTTCATAATAGCAATCATTTTACTGGTGTGCAAATGATGCTATTTAGTTTTTCAATTAAGTTAGCTGAAGTTATATGTAGAGCCAAATATCTTGCTTAAGGATGTTAGTTTCCCTTTCATATGATGGAACTTGACCTTTCATACGTGTGTTGTCTAGTAGTTATGTGTTGGGCCCTCCATCATATGTGTTCGATTCCCTCACCTGGCAGCGCACTATGTTCTTGATCAAGATGCTTCGCAAGACATCAATTTACGTTGTTTTTCATGATAAGGCTGGTTACCTATCATTAAAACGCCAGAAAAAAATTTACTATAAGATACAACCTCCCATGTGTATCTGCTTGTGTGTGTGTGTGTATGTGTGTGTGTGTGTGTGTGTGTGTGTGTGTGTGTGTGTGTGTGTGTGTGTGTGTGTGTGTGTGTGTATGTGTGTGTGTGTGTGTGTGTGTGTGTGTGTGTGTGTGTGTGTGTGTGTGTGTATTGATATCAGAATGGTTCCAACTTGCTTATAAATAAATATATCGATATCATATTGACCTTGGCCTTTATATAAAAATGGTTATATATTACCATGACTCTATCTAGTCGTCTTTAAATATGCTGATATCACCATATTTTATCATATAAATATGGTAAAATATCTGAATAAATACATATCACTATAATAACTGGAGAATCAATAACTGTGGTATAACTAAGAGCTTCTACTTTATAACTGGTTGACGACGATGTGAATATCTGTCTTTCCAATAAAAATTATGGTATTTTCGTTTGAAATATATACTAATACAGTGTCAGTTCTTTACATATTCCAATTATTTTCCCGGCGTTGAGAACATTTTACCAGAAAATATACTGATAAAAAGATTTAGAAATACACAATCAAGTATTTTCACCATGTCAAAAAAAGCCAGACTTGATTTTTTTTATAGGAGTTACAAAGTTATAATTGTATAAAGATGAAGTAATACTAACCGTATCTTGACTTCATTAAAATGATTCTACAATATAGTTGTCGATAAAACAGCTTCTTTTAGAAGTTCGTTGTACATTGAAATAGTAGATTTGAAATTCAGATGAATTCAGTGTTGTAATATCACCATACGTAACTAATACTCTCTTTCCATTTACATACATTAGATACACAAACATTAATTCAAATGTTAAAGTATTGACAAAACTCTTAAATCGTTTTCAAACTGGTGGTCTATTGATCTAAAATGAAATATAACTAACATGTTTCAATGATGTCATTTCATAGAAAGACTCCTATATACTATGTAGATGTAATGTTAACTTAGTCTATTGAAATTGCTTTGCAATCAATATTATGTGCTTATAGAATCAAATTTATTCCTTTTATCTCTCCACTGTAGGTATTAGTTGGTGTTCTTATCCGTGAATTACTTCTGCTAAGTTGCTCAACTTCTGAGGGTAAACGTTACTAGTTCAATTCTTACTCCAATCTATAAGCAAACAGCTTGCAATCGTTCTCAATGAAATAGCAATCATTTCAGCATAGAAACACATGAATAAACATACACGAGTGCAAACAAGTGTAAGATTTTTTTTATAACGTGTTTGCTTTCTTTCGATAGATTTAACGTTAAGCACAACAAAATTCATAAATAATTTATTTACATCACCATTTCGTGGATATTTGCAAATACGTGTTATTTTCCAGTCAAAGAAACAAATCTAATAACTGTTTCTAAATATGATATGTCTTGCAATGTCAACCGATTCTAAAATTTGTTTGCAAACTTGGTATGGACCTGTAACTCCTGAGGGAGTCGTAGATGGCTCCATATTGACATACGGGGTTTCTTAAACCTGGTGGAGCGCATTCCCTCTACACGCATGAGTTCAACAGATTTTTTTCCAGAGAAGGATAGAGAGAGAGAGACAGGAAGTGAAAAAGAGACATAGAAGAAGTATTGATCCCAGTACTAGACTGGTACTGTTATATCGACCTGAAAGGATGAAAGGCAAAGTTGACCTCGATGGAATTTGAACTGAGAGAGCAGAGAGCCAGAACGAATACAGTAAAGCATTCTATCCGACGTTCTAACGACTCTACCAATTCGCCGCCTGCTTATACACATTGCTAAAAAAAATTGCTAATTCACCGCCATTCTTTAAACTTACCAATTGTTAATTGATCCAAGTGAAAAATGAATGTAGCCCACTGGTTAATCAATAAGGCGTGGCTTATTTTGTTAACCACGATATATTTTTGAAAAGGCGAGCAGATCAATAACAATCCAATTATTGTCAAAATTGATCTCCAAATTGATATAGATAACCTGTCAACGGAGTTCGTCTTTAAAGAAAATTTCAAATAAGTCGATCGCTTGAGCATACTCTTCGGTAATCCAAAAGGAAATGTTAAAACTAGAAACTACAAAACCTTTATTTGAATTGTCGATTTACTACCATTTAATGCTAAATAATATATATTTTAAAGAAATCCATCTCAAAATTCCGTTGATATCTATGGTCGACCCTACAATTAAGACCATTTATGCAGCTGCCTAAGGCAGCGACTACAGAGAGGTACTTTACTGAACCTTAAAGGATCGGTGTTATACAATTTGTATCATTAAATAAAATATATAATAATTTCTTGCAATCAGGTGGTGTGGATGAGTGAGAATTTTAGTGTTATGACAAGAAGTATAAAAAAAAGGTTCGAGGGCTTACTAAACTGTGAGTTGAAATTATTGGTTTGAGCCGGCTCAACTCACCACGGGTGAACGCCACCACAAGTACAAGTAACTTCCTTTCTTCTTTTCCTGTCAGTGTCATTAACTGGACTTGAATGGCTCATTACATTGTTAGTTTTCAGTATTGGAGTTGGTGACATTGGCTAATCAGTTGTCACACTTTTACTGGTTCCAATCATTAGACTGCGACCATGCTGGGGCACAAGCTTGAAGGAATTTAGATGATCATATCGACCCTATTACAATAGTTTTTACGTATATTTTTATTTTATCGATCACTTATTATTGAACACAAAATTAGTTGCCTTTTCTTACTATACACAGCTGAAGAATGTCTAATAATGGATCCACACACAAATATACAATGTAAGTTCTATCGCTATCCTTAGTATACACTATACACATCATTTGATATTTAATATAGAACTAATCTCGGTTTTCCTATCAGAGCGTAATGTCACGCTCTGATAAGGCCAAAACCAAGCATCAATAAAAACAGTAGTAGTAGTAGTGGTGGTGGTGGTGGTGGTGGTGGTGGTGGTGGTAGTAGTAGTAGTAGTAGTAGTAGTAGTAGTAGTAGTAGTAGTAGTAGTAGTAGTAGTAGTAGTAGTAGTAGTTGGCAAATTGGCTAATTCATTAGAGCTTCGGATTAAATGATTGGGTGTTTGTTCCGGTTCATTGCGCAGCGAGTACAAATCCCATTGAAGCCAGCTTTGCCTTTCATCCTGTTGGGGTCGCTAAAATATAGTACCAGTACAGAAGCGGAGGACGTAGTGATTTGACAGCATTGTTAAAGAGTTGGTAGGATGTCTTGCGGTATCTGATTCTGCTCTTTGTGTTCAAATTCGGCTTCCATCCTCCTGTAGTTTCGACCTGTAGATAACATCAGCGAAGAAAGAAATAATTTCCCACTTTTATGTATTTTCTCTGAATTGTATTATATATATATACATGTGTGTGTGTGTGTGTGTATGTGTGTGTGTGTGTGTGTGTGTGTGTGTGTGTGTGTGTGTGTGTTAAGAAAAACAATGAAGATTCATTTACATGTATTTAGTTTTTTATTGTGTATCAACATGTTACGCGCGATTCGCAGATTATTGGCTCAAGGTCACTCATAGAAGTCATAGACTTGACACCATTATCGATCTGCTCCCTGGCGATTCAACAAAAAATGCAGTACTACCACCAGTAATTGACTGAATCCCATACACTATATATATATATATATATATAAATTTTGTGAGTATATGTTGGTTGTTCACCGACACCTCAGTATGCAGACTGGAGCACTCGACGAAGTACGCAGGTTGGTTTGTTTACTCCGGAGTAATGTAAAATAATTAAGTCAAATATGTAAAATTTGGCTTCGTTTATTATAAATTATAGATATACTGTTATATATTTTTCGGTGACAGCCATCATTGGCTGTGACCTTTTCAGGCAGTCTGAATTGGTGTGGAAAAGACAGGTACACATGTTGTTGAAGTGTGTTTTACTCCGTCAATCCATCGATATGTCCAGCTCCTGGTTGTGTTGTTATTTCTCTGAGGAACTGGAACCATATCCTCATCGATTGTGCCTCGAGCTGGTCGCCAGAGAAACGATTGTAATATGTCCAATAAATTACATTCATCGTAACACTGATTCTCTTTTTTTGTGATATATATATATATATATATATATATATATATATATATATATATAATAATAATAATAATAATAATAATAATAATAATAATAATAATTGTTTCTTATATAGGCACAAGGCCAGCAATTTTGGCGGAGGGGAAAGTCGATCAAATCGACCCCAGTGCGTGACTAGTACGTTATTTTATCGACCCCGTAAGGATGAAAGGCAGTTAACCTCGGCGGGATTTGAACTCAGATCATAAAGGACCGTAACTCTATGCTACAAAGCATAGTGTCCGGCCCTCTACCGACACTGCCAATTCACCGCCCTTATAATAATAATAATAATAATAATAATAATAATAATAATAATAATAATACAAAGACGAATGGTTACTCCTTCATTACGTTTATTGGTTGGTGACGCGTGTTTCGCTACTGATCAGCTCAAAGTTCGATCTGTATCGATCTGGCTCGACTCTGGACTCAAAAGTTCGTAGGACCTCTGTACTAGTAAAGGCATTGAGCTGATCAGTAGCGAAACGTGCGTCACCAACCTATAAACGTAATGAAGGAATAACCATTCGTCCTTGTATTATTATATTATACTCTGACTAGCTCTACACCTCGATATTGACGTGAACCTAAACATCGAGTGCTCAGCTGGGTGAACCTAGAGTAACTTCGTGTTGCACTCTCTGGATGTCTCTCTCTCTCTCTCTCTATATATATATATATATATATATATATAATACAAATTGTGAAAACAATGAAATTAAACAAAATACGGGTAAACTTATTATTTTGCGATCGTTTCTGGGGGATAGTTCTCCGTATGTTCATTCTGGGGGATAGTTCTCCGTATGTATATTTTCTTACTTTGATGTGATAATCTGACCTGACTCTGAAAATCGCAAGGTCCTCAGATACGTCTTGATTCTACGAAGCAGATTTTCCTAATATATATATATATATATATATATATATAGTTTTGCGAGGTTTTTTATATGAAATCGTGTGTCGAAACAAATATTGTTATACTTGGGGAGGGTCATATTTGTGTAATAAAACAAGAACAACAAATCCTGCGGCTACCACCAGAATTTGCCATCTACAAAAAGATTAACCCTATGGAGTGCAAAACGGAGCTGGAAAAGTGTTTCACAAAAATACGTTGGAATGCAAAGGTAAACAACAACATCAACAACAACAATAATAACGGTAGTAGTAATATAAACAATAACTCTGAGTATAGAAATAACAGCCATAACAATAACAATAGCAGGAAAGTGAGAAATAGTGATAATGGTAATAATAATAACGATAGACAGAACAACAACAACCACAATAATAATAATAATAGAAACATTAACCACAGACACAGCAGCAGCGACCACAGTAGTAATAACGGTAACAATACGAACAACAACAACAATAACCACAGTGGTAATAATGGAAATAGTACATGTAGCAACATCAATGATAGACACAACAAAAACAAGAAACATAATAAAAGTAACAACCACAATGGTAGAAATAACAGTAACAACAACAATAACGGTGAAGTAAACAACAATACATCTAACAATCATAACAATAATAATAATGCTAATGATAGAAACAACAACAACCACCATGATAACAATAATAGCAACACACACAACTATGACGATAGATATAATGACAACCCCTTAGAGAAACTATTTTTCAACCCAGCTGACAAAACATATAAGATGGGTAATATCTATCCTACGAGGTTACCCTTTAATAAAAGAGTTTGCATACCACAACAAATAGATGACGAGACAGAGGCACAGTTCACCATAGCTAGAAATAAGATTAGACAAATAGTAGACAGGTATACTAAGAGACAGAGCAGACCAGAGGCCCAACAACTTGGGAGGAAACCTGTAGAAGGCTTGGTTAGCCTCAAGCAGAACACAAGGGATGGTGAGGTAGTATGTCTACCCACGGATAAGTCTGGTAGGATGTCAATAGATAGCATGCCGAACTACATCAAGGCTATGCAACCCCACATCACCAACACGAGCGAAATTGCACAACAAACACACAATGGGAGTGAGAAAATCCTCAACGCTCACATGATGATGTGGATTGACATCCTAAAGCCAAGTATACGCACTGCCAACAACTTCCAGGCGTCTAACAATGGCATACCACCCTTGTATGAGCTCCGCAAAGACCACAAGACAGTCGACGACCCGACAACAGGACCACCAACAAGACCCGTATGCGGAGCTAATATAGTTAGTAACTACAGGATCTCCTACTTCCTCTCAATGGTTATACGCCCCATAATCAAGATGTCCCCAAATGTATGTGACAGTACAGAGGACCTCCTCAGCAGAATCAGTGAGTGCAACAAAAACAGGAACCTATCCAACTGCATAATAGGCAGCATGGATGTGGTGTTATTGTACCCATCCATTAACATTGATTTTGCTGTGAAAAGATGTGTGGAGATGATCATTGAGAGTGAGGTGGAGTTCTGCGACGTCGACACAGACGAACTGGGCCTCCTACTTAGACTTACCTACGACACTGACTACCTAGACAGCCATGACCTTAGACGTTTCTGACCTAGTAGACCTATAAGAGGTAGACCCCCACCATAACCTCAATGGCAAAAAAGACTCCCATGGGAAGGTGGATTGGGTGGAGCAAAGCTATATGGACCCCCAAAACAATGATCAGGTAAGAAAAATGGTCGCACATGCAATAGGGGCTAGTATCAAAACTACCCTAAAGGGCCACATATTTAAGTTCAACGAGAAGATCTACACCCAAAACGAGGGAGCAGCCATCGGCGTCAGCATAGCTGGTGATGTTGCCAACCTTTTCATGGTATGGTGGGAAAGGAGACTTAAAGATCTCCTTAATGAGAACTCCATAGACCTCATCATGTACTCTCGTTATGTAGACGATATCAACATAGTTATAAGAACACCCCCACTAGAGAGCACTAACAAGTTTGATTTAGAACGTAGCACGATGGAAAGCATCCAGCAGATAGCTAATTCCATACACCAGAGTATAACTGTAACTATCGACTTCCCTTCCAAACACCCTAACAATAGACTACCTGTATTAGACACAGAACTCTGGATTAACACTATAGACGAGAGAGCCCAAATTCTCCACTCACACTATGCTAAACCCATGGCCTCCAAATACCTGATACTCAAAAACTCAGCAATGTCCAGTAGTGCTAAGTTTAATATTCTGATCGCAGATTTGGTACGAGTGATGAAGAATGTGTCCCGCATGTGCGACCCAACAGAAATGGAAAGACACATCCAACACTTCATCAACCGCATGCAGTCTCTGGCTACAACCAAAGAGACAGAGTCAGAGTATACGAAGGAGCCATGGAGAAGTATAAGACCCTCATAGAACTGGACATGAAAGGAATTTGCCCATTATACAGGAGCAAATCATGGAATAGCTTAGATAGGGCTAGACATAAGATAGGGAAAGCCACCTCATGGTACGACAACCAGAGATACCAGAGTGTCATGTTTGTGGACGCTACCCCTGGAGGGAAATTAGCTAACCAGTGTAGAAAGGCCCTGAGAAAGACCCACTTAAAAATAAAGGTGGTAGAAAAGCCAGGAACCACCATAAAATCCCTGATCAGCAAAACCTACCCTTTTAAGAAAACCCACTGTACCAATAGGAAATGTATCATATGTAAGGTGAACCCCCGGATAAACTGTAAAACTAGAAACGTAGTCTATAGCATAAGATGTACAGAGGGTACTTGCAGAAACATGACAACAACATACATAGGTGAGACAGCTCGTAGCATAGGTGAAAGGATAGACCAACACTGGGGGGAACTAAAAGGACGAAGAAACGGGTCAGTACTATACGAACATGCTAGACAACAACATGACGGTAACATAGACAACATAGAAATTAGAATAATATCTAAACATAGAAATGACCCAGCAGATAGGCAAATCAGAGAGGCCAGTAAAATAGAAATTAGAAGACCAAGACTAAACAGAAAGAATGAATGGAATAACAACAGCACCCAAACAAACAACACTGACCTAAGAGAAGTATAAATAAGTAAATAAAATAAAATAAATAAATAAATAAATACATACGCAAGTACAATAACAACAAGCATATAAACACACACTAGTCACCCACCACACAGCAAACAAAACACTATACACACACGCAAATGCATGCGCAAAGAAGACAAAATAAAATAAACAAACAAGCAAATAAATAAATATATAGACAGACTGTATAAAAATGGCGTAGACATACAATACAACAGGAGGAAAATATAGCACCACTGACGATGTTGCAGATGTGCAACGAAAGATTTATGATAAACTATATATATGTGTTTGTGTCTATATTGTATCTGTATTATTTTTGACCGTCGGTCAGTCAATGGCAACATTGAGGACCGAGTAAGTTAGATTACCGATATAAAAGACACAGAAGCGAGAAGCGAAAACCAACCAAGCAGTGAGTGTGTTCTGTTATTAATTCTGGCAATATTACACAAATATGACCCTCCCCAAGTATAACAATATATATATATATATATATACATATATATATATACATATATATATATATATATATACATATATATATATATATATATATATATATATATATATATATATATATATATATATATATATATATATATATATATATATATATATATCATATATCATATATCATATATATATACATATATCATTTATTTTTTATCATTTATTTTGTTTTGACCTGTTTAGCTTGATTTGCTTTTTGGCTTAAGTGGTTGATGCTTTCTTGACCACTTTTTCAGTTTTGTATGGCTTCTTAACATATTGTTTAGCTCTGGTTTTTAACTATTGACCACTTTTCGAGTGTCATTTCTGATTTTTGCGTTTCGTTTCGCCTTTCCTACCCGCCGAAATGCGATTCTCGCTGAATATACATATATATACTAGCAGCAGTACCCAGCGTTGCCTGGGTAGGTAAAATAATATCTGCTTTGATGAAAAGGTGTTGATCTTAGCGACTTCTTCTCGATGACTCATCTATGGCCACACACAGACCATGCGGGCGAGAGTGGTGATGACCTCTATCACTGAAAAACGCAGGTATCTGACGAAGGGGCATGTTGGGGGATGGAGGTAATGACCTCTAACACTAAGCCAAATTGCCTCACGTTACTTGATTGGAAACCGATGAATTCTCAAATACACAACTAAAAGCTCAGACGAAGTCAGTGGCCATCGTTTTGCCTTTGACCATCTATAAGATGTGCAATGATAGGTTCTATCGTAGTATAAAAGTTGAACCAAATAAATTGATTTATGTGTGAGGTGGAGCCGAAGTTTCGAATTTGAACGAAATCGGTTGAAAAAATGTGGGAGCTAGAGCCGAAAAGGCGGAAATTTGAGCGAAAAGGTGGTATTTTCGAATATTTAAGCGGCTGCCACGCCGTTCCTGAACAAAAGATCCAAAATGTAAACCCACTTTAAGACGTGAAATAATCAGATCTGGCGTATGTAAAATTTGAACAAAGTAGGTTGATTAAGGTGGGAGCTAGAGCCGAAAAAGTGGAAATTTGAGTCTAAAAGTGGTATTTTTGAATATTTAAGCGGCTGCTACGCCGTCCCTGAACAACAAATGCAAAATATAAAGCCATTACAGGATGTGCAATGATAAATTCTACTTTGCTTTAAAATTTGAACGAAATGTGGAAGCTAGAGCCAAAAGTTTTATTTTTCGATACCTAAAAAAAAGTGATTTTTATCTGCAGAATGACCCCGGAATAAAAAATAAAACGATACGCTGATATATAGAAAACACTCCCCGATGACTAATCTATGAGCCTGTAAAGTTTCATGAAAATCGGTCGTAAGATGTAGGTAATACACAGACACACAGACACACACATACTTAATTTTATATATATACAGATATATATATATATATATATATATATATATATAGGAACAAGTAAGACCCCGACGGCTGAGCTCAAGCCGTTTCGACGGCTAATTCTGGACTGAATGAAAATTTATTCTGGTATTTAAATAGCCGAGCTTATCAAGGGGTAATTCCATATATGGTCAAAGAGATAATCACCAGGATTGGTCACATCACAAGTTAGTAGTAAATCTGTGGTGGCAAATTAGTGGGGGAAGGGGTAGCTAAACCTGCCGGTAGGAGGTAAAGGGAGAGGGGGTAGAGTAGACCCATTCATGCGTTGGTAGTGCCGGCTACAGCTGGGCGTGAGGTCAAAGAGGATACTGGGGAGGGGGAGGAGGAGGAAGTCGAAACGGTAAGTAAAACAATGAAGGGTAAAACTATAAAAAGTACTGAGAATTAAAAAAAAAAAAAAAAAAAAAATAAGCAAAGTCTGGTTACTAAGACTTAAGTCTCTCGCTATTGCTCGGCTAAAGAAATACATAATTCGACGGACCTACTCCTAAACAAGAAAGATGAACTGGTTACTGCATGTAAACACCGATTACGTAGGACTTACATCGCCCTCAAACACCATAATGACCCGGGGGTAGACTAGGGCTATAACACCCCACTTGCCTACTGCTTGCCAATGGAGACGTAAGATCTTTTACATTCTTTTATCGCTTCCTCTATATTTCCTCCTTCCCCCCATCCCTCCCTAGTCCTTCTACCCCAGTTCCTTTTCTTTGTCGTCGTCTTTTTCTCGCCCACCCGAGATAGCCCCTCGGTCCCTTGTAGCTTCAGCACCCCCACCCCCTTCTCCTATCCTATGATAGATTTGGCTGACTCCGCTTTTTATAGCAGAGGTGTTAGACTTCGGATACTTGCCCCCTTCTCCGACCGCTGTCCCTTTTTTCCGTGCCTTCTATATTTCTTAGTGGCATCTTTGCTTTAATTTCTCGTTTATCCAGTATTTCTTTCTTCTTTTTCTCTTTTTTTTTGGGGGGAGGGGTGTTACTGTATTAATTTTCCGTTCTTTACTTTTACTTTGTACGATCTTTCATGTAGCTTGTTTAAGACTTTTTGTTTCGTGGCGGTACCCTTAGAGTTAGCATTAGTATTTTTTTGCAGGACCCTGAATTATATCTTCGTACTAGTTTACTTTCTTGCACTGGGTGGTTGCTGGCCCTGTGATTGGGGTAGAAACCTTTATTATTTCGTGGTAGTCTCTTTAGTATTTGCCCCCCGCCCCCTTTGTTGACCCGTCACCTTACGATACACGCACTTATACCTCGTATAAGGGTCCCCTTATTTCCGTCCCACCTAGTTTATTTTTATTATTATTATTTATTTTTTATTCTTTATTATATTTTTTTTTATTTATTTATCTATTCTTTTATTCACTTATTTGTTTATTTATTTATTTATGTATTTCTTTAGCCTAGCAATAGCGAGAGACTTAAGTCTTAGTAACCAGACTTTGCTTATTTTATTTTTTTCATTCTCAGTACTTTTTATAGTTTTACCCCTCATTGTTCTACTTACCGTTTCGACTTCCTCCCCCTCCCCCTCCCCTGTATCCTCTTTGACCTCACGCCCAGCTGTAGCCGGCATACCAACGCATGAATGGGTCTACTCTACCCCCTCTCCCTTTTCCTCCTACCGGCAGGTTTAGCTACCCCTTCCCCCACTAATTTGCCACCACAGATTTACTACTAACTTGTGATGTGACCATATATGGAATTACCCCTTGATAAGCTCGGCTATTTAAATACCAGAATAAATTTTCATTCACTCCAGAATTAGCCGTCGAAACGGCTTGAGCTCAGCCGTCGGGGTCTTACTTGTTCCTATTACCCACTCTACTACCCTAAGTATTGAGTACTTTGGTGCGTTATGGTCCACCTGGTTCCTTACCACTTTTCCTTCGTTATATATATATATATATATATATATATATATATATATATATATATTAACAGTATATATATATTGCAGTATTTTTCGATCTTGTCCGGCTGAAGTGATAAAGAAATTTTCTGGGAAAACAATATTTTCGTCATTGCATTATATCGAGAAATTTGAAATATATAGTTGCCCACAATGCAGAGATAATCATAGTAATAGAGTTGATATAGAATAAAATGGGGAAAATACCCATGTAGAAGTGGGGAAATGGTTAGAGACTCCTGCAGGAGATCGAATCACACATTTCTCTCGTATGCCAAGTGAGAACGTTTAACATCAAAGGGTCTCCGTCCATTTATTTTTAAAAGGTTTTTGTATTCTGACAACTATATTTTCAAATTTCAAAATCCC
>OZ024743.1:57333227-57340727 GCA_964016885.1 Eledone cirrhosa | reverse complement strand
ATTGTATATTAATTTTGATTTATTTTGAAAAATTGGTTGAATTTTACTTGTTCTGCTTATCTCGATATATATATATATATATATATATATATATATATATATATATATATATATATATATATATATATATATATATATATATATATATACTTATATACACACACATATATACTAGACCTGAAAAATGCGCAAGTTCAAAAGAGCCACAGAATGTTATAATAAACCTTCAAAAGTGTGAGACTAGAGTTGTTGCTCAAAAATATTGTAATCATTATCTATCGTACACTCTGTGGTATCCTTTTATAAAAAAAAAAGAGACTCATGACGAACTCAAGACGACTCGATAATTATTTAAGCTAATGTTCAATATCTCATATTAGATGTTTAGTGATGATTAATAGGAAATGCACTTAAACCGAATTCTATATTATAAATAATTATCGTGTCGTCTTGAGTTCGTTATGAGTCTCTTTTTTTATAAAAGGATGCCACAGAGTGTACGATAGATATATTTCTTTATTTGCCACAAGGGCGCACAAGAAAAGGGGACAATACAAAGACATGCCGGGGATTTTACATACAGTCGTGTAAAAAATATAAAAACAAACAATTACAACAATCGAAATCCCCAATAGGGGGGAGGCGCCACAAATGGGTTGTTTAATACCCCGTCGATAGAACAACCCTCAACTCCAGGAGTGTGTTGTGCAAGTGCTCTTTTCTCCCTGTCTTCTCTTCTTCAGCCTACAGGCTTATAAACAGAGAAGGCCCAATCACTCGGGCCATTTTCGCTTCATTCACCTACCTTTCAGTAAATTTACTGGAGTGCAGTGCCTCTCTCTCCACTCTGATTCTCCTTCTAAAGAAGGGAATCAATTGTTGTCCGGAGAGAAAGGCATCTGTCCTCAGTCCTCTCAATCTCGTCCACCATATAACTTCTTTCACCATAGCCACCGTACAGAGGAAAATCGCCTCTCTTTCGTTTTTGAAAGAGTTGAAAGAGGCTGGCAGTTTGATCCTTACTATGGACTCGGCAGTCAACTGGATTTGTCCCATACGCGACAGCAGTTGTTCTGCATAGTTCCACAGGTCGGTTACGCCCGGGCAGTGTACAATTGCGTGCAGGACTGTTTCAATGTCCTGCGCGCATCTTGGACACGTCCTCTTGGAAGGATCCCTGCCGGGGCGTCCGTGCCTGTAGATCTTGTCACGAACCGGTAGAGCTCCTCGGTAGCACTGCCAGGCCAGGGACCTCTGGAAGTTGTCCATAGGTCCCGGGCGGAAAGTCCTACCAAACAGACTGGTGAGCTCATCCTCTTCGACGCCCAGAGTCTCTCCGAGCACGTCGTCGCCCTTGTAACGTACAATCCCTCTATAGAATGTCGAAGTGGAGTCTCCATTGATTGCTGCGCCTGCTTGCCAGAGGACTGTGAGTAACTGAGCGCATTCAATGTGCCAGGCGCCCATCGTTTTCGGTCTTTTCTTGACCCAGGACTGCAGCTCCGTCAGCGAGACGAGCGGCGGGAAAGCCTGTCTCACAAACGGTGCCCACACCGGTTTGGGGTCGGTGAGGAATACCTGGAGATGCCGCAGCCTCAGCGCATGTTTGCGCATCATCAGCCACGGCATTCCCAGCACTCCGTTGGAAGGATGCTGACAGCAGACGGATCTCCTCACCAGCGGAGACTGCTTCTTCCACAGAAACTGGAAGAGCATGCGTTCCATCTTGGCGTGGTGTTCACGGGGACAAGGCAAGACAGTCAAGCGGTAGTAGATGACGGACGCTATGAAAGTGATCGCCACCTCCGCTCGACCTTTCAAGGACAGTTTGCACTCTACCCACTTCTGGGTGAGTGCAAACACCTTGGCCGTGACCTCGTTCCAGTTTTTCTCCACCTGGAGGTCTGGACCGAACTAGACCCCGATCAATTTCACCGGTCCGTCCGTCCAGCGTCCAACGACGCTGTCGGACGTCATCGGTTTGCCTCTCCACGTACCGAGTTGCAAACCGACAGACTTGTCCGGGTTTAGTTTTGCTCCCGTCAGCGTTTCGTATTCTTTCAGTAAGTTGCCGATCACCCCGATTTCTGAGGTGCTCCACACCATTACCGTCACGTCGTCGGCATAAGCCGACGCCGCTTTGCGCAGTCCCGGTTCTAGAGGGATGCCCTGCAACAGCTCCAATTTCCGCAGTAGTGGCTCTAGAGTCAATACATACAGAATGGAGGAGAGAGGACACCCCTGTCGAATGGATCACGTGATTGCGAACGGCTCCGATAGGTAGCCGTTCACCTTGACCCTCGAGCAGATGCTGGTGTGCATCGCCTCGATCCAGCCTCTGAAAACGGAACCGAAACCGGCGGCATTGAGAACCGCTTCCAAGTATCGATGGTCGACCCTATCGAATGCCTTAGACTGATCCAAATTGATCAGAGCTCCACTGAAGCCGGGTTTACTACCCACCCTCTCTATGATGTATCGCATGAGGTGGAGGTTGTCGTGTATGGACCTTGTCGGGATTGCACACGTTTGCGCTTTCGCTACCAGGTTCTCGACGACAAGCGCCAACCTCGTCGCTAACACCTTGGCCAAAATCTTTAACTCTGTGTTGAGCAGAGTTATGGGCCTGAAGTTGTTAATTTCGTCCCCCTTGTTCTCATCTTTCCTGAACAGCGTTACCACGCCCTTGCCTGTGGAACTGAGAATTCTCCCGTTCTGCTGCCAATTGCAGTAGACGGCTTCGAGGACGCCAGAGAACAAGTCCGGCATGCCTATGTAAAACTCATAGGGTAGACCATCTAGACCGGGTGACTTGCGTTTCCCGCAGCGGCCCAGAGCGTCCCGTATTTCAGTGTCCGTGATCGGTCTTTCGCAGAACTGGGCCTCCGTGTTCGAGAGACGCGGCACGCCGTCGAGGTATGAACTAAAGTCCATTGCCCCGTTCGGCTCACCGTCGTTCTGCTCAAACAGTCGCGCAAAGTGCTGCTGAAAGGCCGCGCACATTTGCTTGGGGTCAAGTAGCACGCGTCGGTTTTGGTCTTTCAAAGACCGAATTGTGGACTTGTTGCCACTTTTTGCCTCCGCCACTCGGGCCCAGCTGACAGCTTTCGCTCCTTCGTTTCCTAGAGCACGTGTTTTGCTTCTGACCACGCAGCCTTCGTGTTTTGCATCAAAGAACTGGTCCAGTGCCGTTCTCGACGCTAACACTCTAGCCGCGTTGCCACTTCTAAGTGCTTCCTCTACCTTGGCTACTAGTTCTCTTTCTAGTTTGTTTTTCTCTAAGGCTAACTCTCTGCTAAACCCTATCGATTCTATTCTAATTGCTTTCTTGAGAGAGTACCACCATCTATTGTTGACGATGGCTCCGTTAATTGTTGCTTTACTAGTCTACTTATCCGTTCACTGTAAGCTTTACGTACCGGCAATGACACGTTCAGCTTCTATTATCCGGGTCTTTGTTTATGTGTTCTATCACGGTTGACTAAGCAGACGACTAATGTGTGATCTGAATAGGCAACCATGTGCATTCGTGGACAACTTAACATCTCCTTGTCCCTTTCTCTAATGAAGACCCTATCTAAATACGATCTAGATGTCCCGCTGCGGTTTGCCCACATCCACTGTGGTGCAGTCGGGAAATCCAGTCGATACCTATCGGCCAGTTGGAATTGGCCGATTAAAGTTTTGAGGCTGTTGCACCCCCCTCTACTGGGACATGCTCCCACATAGTCCCATCTTGCATCTAGGATACCATTCCAGTCCCCCACTAAAAGTAAGGAGCGAGACGTTCCCAGAAAAGACTCTAGACGCTTAAAGAAGTCTGGCCGTGATTGCGATTGCCCGGTCGGGGCATAAACGGCCACCAGTCTGAAGGCTCCACCACCAATACTGTTCACGTCTAGGACTACCAGTCTACCCTCCGGGTCCAAGTGTACTTGCTGTAATTCGACGTACAGGTTCTTCCGAAACATGACAGCCACTCCACCTCCACCTCCTGGCTGACAGAGAGATGCGTAGATCTCAAAGTCGTCGAAGATGGGGGTTAGTTGCTGCCTGTTGTGGATTCTGGACTCGGTGATGGCTATCACATCCATACCGTGTAACCTAAGGTCGTTTAAAAGTTGGCCCTGTTTCCAGGGCATCCCTAGGCCACGCACATTCACGCTTCCAACTCGTAAACTAGCCATGTTGGTGAAGAAGAGTTGAAGAAAAAGGACGAAAGGTGCACTTACTTTTTCGTTTCCTGGAGATCGGGTTGTTCAATCTCCATTTGGGTGCTGGATGGGGTGTTGGGTGGGGTGGGGAAACATTTTAACAGGACGCGATTGATGGGTTTCTGGCAAGGGTTGCCCACGTCCTGTGAAAATTTATTTTTCAGGTCATTATAGGTTCCCATAGAAATCCTTATAAGTTTAAGGTGTGGAGACAATTCTGACTTAACGAAAGTTTTGCCCTCCGTCTCCACCTTGGGGTTTTGGGAGATGACCTCCATCAAACTCTTGTTGTTTGTGTTGATGTATGCGTATTGTTGTTTGTGTTTTTGTTGTGTTGTTTTAGTTTGTTGTTCGTCCGGGAGTTTTCTTTTTATGGTGGGTGCTTGTGTTTGGGGTGGTATTGGTGTTGGTTTTGCTGATAGGGGGATGTTTGACTGTGATGTTGTTTGTGTTGTTGTTTGTGTCTGTGGTTGTGTGTTGGCGTTGGTGATTGGAGTTTTGGGGGTTTTGTGGTGTCTCTTCTTTTTTGTTTTTTAGATTTCCGCGGCTCTCCCTCTTCTTCACTTAAAGAAGGAGAAGCAGCTTCATCCGTCGATGAATAATCATCGTCAGGAGTGTGGGGTAGGGGTATGTTGTGTGGTGGTGGTGTTTCGGTGTGTGTGTTTGTGGTAGTGTTTGATGGAGTGGGATGGGTGGGGCTGTGTTCTTCAGGGGTGTTGTCTCTGTTTTTTCTGTTGTTGTTGGTTGAGTGGCTGTTTGTTTTGGTGTGGTTGCTTGTTTCGTCTGTCGTTGTACTTGTGGTGGTGGTGGTTGTTTTGGTGTTGGTGTTAGTAATAGTGTTTTTTTAATGATGTTGTTGTGGTGTGTTTGTGAAGGACAAGAGGCTTTTAGGTGTGCTGTGCTACCACAGCGAAAGCAATGAAATTTTCGTCCTTCTACCGAAATGTTTATTTTGTTGTTATCATCGATGACGACTCTTTCGGGTATTTTGGAGATTCTCTCCGGCCTCATTTGCAACAGAATCTCCAAATCAGTACCCACCCACCTTTGTCGAATAGACTTTCGTATCGAAAGAATCATATCAGTTTCTGTCTCTAGGAAGCCAGCCAACATCGACCAGATGTTAATGTTTGGGGGTATATTTTTTATTTTTAGTTTTTTAGTCCTTTTTCCCATGTATGTAGGGAAAAAGGTGAATGCTTTTGACACCATTGGTGTCACAGAATGTTTTGGGGCAATTGCCTCGCTTTTAAACAGTACGGAAGTGTTTCCGTACGGTTTTCCTCGTTGGAGAAAGTCGATATTTGCTAGAATTTCCTTGAAAGTAGCTTCTATATCTGCTTGACTAACAAATAATGGCTTTCTCGTGGAATTGGACACAGTCCTAAAGGTCACTGATCTTCTAACTGTGTCTTCCTTTATTTCAAGGGGTGATTTAATTCTAAACCCACCCTTCTCTTCGAAAGTTACAAATTTTCTCCCTTGCTGGAGCACATCTCTTGCATTGAAGATGTCAAGATTTATAAAATCTTGTTTTTTGTTCACTGTTCAGCGAAAGACATTTTCTTTTTTTGGTGTGGTGTTGCTGTGGTTGTTGTTGTTATCGTTGTTAGCCTCGGTGTTGGAAATCTCAGTTCCTTGACGAGGTGAAACTTTATGTGTAGATGTATCTGTGGAGTTGTTCATGTCTTTTTCATGTGTATGTATGTTAGTGTACGATAGATAATGTTTACAATATTTTTGAGCAACAACTCTAGTCCCACACTTTTGAAGGTTTATTATAACATTCTGTGGCTCTTTTGAGCTTGCGCATTTTTCTGGTCTAGTTTAATATTTTTTTAAGGCAACGCTTGTAATAACTCTAGTTAAACATGATATATATTAATAATAAATTATCGTTGTAATGTAATTAGATTATATAATTGTTATTTTATAAATGATCTTATAAATATTATTGCAAGAAGTATAAAAATATTTTCAGACTTTTAATAGTTAATATAAATTTAAAGAATCATATATAAATTAACAATATAACTTATTTTTATGATAAAACGACGAAATACTGGAGGAAGATTCGAAAGCGAAACGATAAATAAACATGGAAACAAAGTGGCGGATGCTTTTGAACAACAATTACTCTCGTTGGTTGATTAGCGAATAAGACGATGAAATTAGCCAATAAGACGATACATTACAAAAGATGTTTGGGAGGCATCACCACGGCCAGCGATACCCCTTGAAATTTGTATTCACAAGCTAGGCATGTATGTCAGTCATCACAACAGACACACAGACTTAAAGCATTCTGTTGTTAGTCACTGTGTGTCTAACAGATTAGACACACAGACTTAAAACATTCTGTCGTTAGTCACTGCGTGTCTAACAGATATATTTATATATATACACACACATATCAAAAGCATGTATTGAGTTAGAAACTCAAAATAGTCTCATTACAGTAAATTAGCTTTAGGAAAAAGATTTTTCCGAGCCGTATATAACTGAACAAAAAGGAAAAAGGAAAAACGAACACAGACATATATATATATGTGTTCAAATCGTAATGGACCAAAAGCGCTAAGGTGAAAAAATTACTAACTACAGACAATAGGGTTTGCTAGACTCAATTTAAGAATAAATTAAGAAAAGTAAATACAAACCAGTATTGTGGTAACTACCATCACCCATTTTGATGATAAAACGACGAAATACTGGAGGAAGATTCGAAAGCGAAACGATAAATAAACATGGAAACAAAGTGGCGGATGCTTTTGAGTCTAGCAAACCCTATCGTCTGTAGTTAGTATTTTTTCACCTTAGCGATTTTGGTTCATTACGATTTGAACACATATATATATATGTGTCTGTGCTCGTTTTTCCTTTTTGTTCAGTTACACACACATATATATTTATATACACACACACACATATATATACACACAGACACACACACACATGTACAGGTGTGTGTCAAGGCTGCAACTCGATTTCGAGTAATGCCATCACTTTATACTTAAGCATGAACATAACGGACGTGGCTTTTTAGTCATGCTAGGGACTTGTCTGTGGCTAGCAATACCATGAATCACAAAAAATGTCACATATCAAGCGATGCCTGTGCTTGAAGTTTTTTAAGTGAGGAAAGGCTTTGTCCGAGGCCAATCCCACTCTCTGAACATCGAATGCATTTGCCCCAAAAGAATAACTGGTCTACATCATTGGATATAAACGAGGTTGTATGATTTTTATATCAGAGTAACCTTCTCCTAGAGAGATGTCTTAAGGA